>CP092092.1:31885755-32205755 GCA_029203775.1 Neoneuromus ignobilis | reverse complement strand
GTATCAGAACATCCTGTTTTTGTAATCAATTTAATTGTGTTTCAAACTGCACTTTAATTAAAAAAAATCCTATTCACATCTCCATCTAAATCATTCCTGTTCAACGTCGCATTGCATTCAACGACATGAGTTTCAGCAACAATGCACTCCTTTAATAGAATGCAACAACAATTTAATACATACGTTCACAAACAATAGTACCAGACAATTATCAGTAAATTGAGTACGAAATCAATTAAACATGGCGCTGTGAACGTTACCACAGGTCCAAAACACGTGTACACCGGCAATGTTGACGGGCCGCGACGAATAAATTCCGGTTAACAGAGGCTGCGGCTGCTGCACTCTCTGCTGTTGTTGGCTTTAAACGTACTTGTTGTCGAATTGTTTCAGTCGACATTCTTTGACGCGCGCTTTAGCAATTCACAAACACACACACACACACGTATATACATATTATATATATATATATATATATATATATATATATATATATGTGTGTGTTCGTTTTCTATAGAGAAGAGATGTATGTATTAATCGACATTGCTGTTTATTCCCTTCTAATAAACATTGCACTTGACTTGACAGCAGAATTGTTTGTACGGAGTAATTAGTTTGTTTATTGAATTAGTCGAGACGTTTTTCATTGCTTCAGATACTAGACACAATGTTTTATTTGGAAAGTTCAGTTCTTAAGTTGAAGTCAGGACAATAAAGACAGTGTATAATTTATACAAACAATCCTATGCACTTGTATGCTTATATATATTTATATATATATATATATATATATATATATATATATATATATATATATATAATAAAATACACCTATTTATTTAATTTAAAAAATTAATTGAATATTTTTAAATTTTTTTATAACAATTTTTTTGCAATTTGTGTCATCTTCAATTACTTTATACCTGATTTTTTAAAGACATATGCCCTTCATGAGATTTAAAAAATAACTATATTCTTTAAATACATATCAAGTGAAAACTTTATTTCTTACCTGTGTTCTTGTAATATCCTTTTCTTTATTAACCCTTTAACTATTTAATTTTGTTTCGAAAAACTTTTTCTGCCTGCTTAATTATTTTCCCCGAAACGTTGTATACCGATAAACAGAGTAAAATGTTTCTGCCTATTGCACTTGCAATTATGATTAAAAATTTAAAGTTGCGTGTTGGTTTTTTAGAAAATATATATTTTTATTCGTTGTTAACAAGCAAAATTTATTTCATTGATAAAAAAATTTGTAACGTACTTCCCAGAATTTTTATTTATAATAAAATTATTATTAAAATAGATAGGTTCAGACTAACGAATATTTAAAATAACAATTTTAAAAGATCTTTCTTTACCCTTTTTCAGGGAAAAATTTTACAGTTGATTCGTTTAATAACATTGAATGCGCGAATCTTAACGACGAGTATACTGACATTATGCGAAAAATTTTCGATAGCTCTGAGCGAAAATTGCCGACATAAACAGTTAAAGGGTTAAGAAAAAAACAAACAAGAGTACATTACAACAATTTTAATATGGTCATTGATTTTAAATACCTTATTGACTAAATTTGAGCTATAAAAATTTATAGAAAATATTTTTGCCTCAATTATTTAATGCATGAATATGACTTGAAAACAAAAATTTATCGTGAAAAAAATAATAATTTAACAGTGAATAATACTATATATATATAGTAAGATACACATATTTACCTAATTTATTTTCTTTATTTAAAAAAAAAATTGAATATTTTTGTAATTTTTGTGATAACATGTTTTGCAATTTATGTCATCTTTCAAGAATTCATACCTAATTTTTTTTAAAAAATATACGATTTTCAAGAGATTTAAAATTAAACTACATTCTATAAATTCATGTCAAGTGATAACTTTATTTCTTACCTGTGTATTTGTAACATCCTTT
Organism: Neoneuromus ignobilis; assembly: GCA_029203775.1. Lineage (NCBI taxonomy): Eukaryota > Metazoa > Arthropoda > Insecta > Megaloptera > Corydalidae > Neoneuromus > Neoneuromus ignobilis. The sequence continues at coordinate 32,203,820 of CP092092.1, read as the reverse complement.
TCTTTATTAAGAAAAAAACAAACAAGAGTATATAACAACAATTTTGATGCAGTTATTGATTTTGAATTCGTTATTAACTAAGTTGCAGTTATAAAAATTTGTAGAAAATATTTCTTGTTGAAGTATTTTATACATAAATATGACTTGAAACCAAAAACTGAACGTGAAAAAATCAATAATTTTAGAGTTAATAATACTATATATTATATTATATATATATATATATATATATATATATATATATATATATATATATATATATATATATATATATATATATATATATATATATGATAGTAAATTTTGACTAAATTCTAAATTTGATTTTCATTATTTTCAAAAAATTCTAAAAATGTCTTGTATATTTACCTTAATTAGATTGTATATAAAATCAAATATAAACTTCATAAATATTTCAATTTCTTCTTCAAATATCTTTCTTATCATATATCAGATTACTGCCGGAAAACTTTTCTATACATACAAAAGTATAAATAAATAAAAATAGAATCCTGAAATAGATTATTGTTATAGTAAAAGGATTCAGGTAAAGAAACCAGAGAAAAAATACAATGTTTTGACATTGATGTAGGTTAATGTTTATTATACTTTTTTTGTTTTTATTTACAATACCTACCTATATTTGCAGGTTTTATGTCTTAACCCTGTTGAATTTGGCATTTTTACAAAAATGATTTTATCTTTCTTTAATATTCCTTATTTAAATATCGTCAATAATAATAATAATAAATATTATTATTCTCTCTCATCTTCTTTAAATATGAACGATTAACATTAGTAACGTTTATATAATAATAATAATAATCATAATTTTTCACTTAATATCAACACCATAGAATCACATTTTCCATCGTAAATATATATATTTATTTATTTATAATCTATTTATATATATAAATAAAACGTCGATAATATCTAGTTTCCGTATCGGACTACCAAGAATGTTCCCTTGGGAAGAAATATACACAGATTTATGTACGAATTAAAAAGGAGTTTTTTTTTAATGCCGCGTATCGTCGCTTCAGTCTTCTACGAAATCGTTTCTGTGTTATAGGTTTTTGTCGCGAGCAAAACAACCGACCGTTCGATTCTATACATAGTAATTATAATAATTTACACCTATTTTTATAATACAACATGTACAAATTTATTTATTATTCATCAGTTGTTTATCGATTTATTTCAATTTAACATGTATTTTAGTAAAATTCAAATTTGTATTTGTTTATATATATATATATATATATATATATATATATATACTGTTTTTTTTATAAAAAGACTTCCTTTTCTATTTTAAAAATAGTAATGTTTACTGAAAATAAATTATTCGAATATTTGTAATAATTTCACAATTATTATCAAGAACAACAGTTATTTTTAATGATATAAATATCAACAGGAAATAAATAATCACAAAATCTTTTTATGCAATAATCATATTAAGTTAAAAATATATTTTATTTATTATAAAATAATTAACTTCAAATATAGAAAATTTGTAAAAATTATTTTTTTTATCTTTTACTGCATTAAATTGGATAAACAACTTAATAATGTACAAATGATGACATTTTTGAAATGTTTTTATAATTTTAGTTATTTTTAATGTTTTTCGTAAGTTGGTTCTAACCTAGTTTGACTCAGTTAAGTGTAAATAAAATATAATTGAAAAAATCACTCATTCAATTAATTTAAAGGAATATAAAAATATTAAATTTATTTTTTTCAAAATAAATAACTTATAATTTCGAAATTATTTATTTATAAATTAGTATTTATTAGAAATAGTATTTTTTATCTCTGAATTAGCTGATTAAGTAATTCTAGAATAAAATTAAAGAAAATATATATTTTATTTTTGATTCGTGTAAAAAAGATTTTTTTAAATATAGTTTTTATAGTTAAAAATATTTTATTTAAAAATCAATTTGTAAACTAAATATATTTTAGATTTAGAATGTGTGATTTTTTTGGAAATTATAATCTTTTTCGACAAATAATTTATGTACACAAAAATGATATAGTAAACATTAACAATTATTAAAATATTAACTCACAAATATTAAATATAATAACTCACAAATGATAAATATTAACTCACACACACATTCACACTTCTCAAATTACATAGCTATATTCAATGCTTCAAATAATTTTATTTTTCTTACGTTTTTTGATTTTAATTTTAAGTTGAATTTTACTATTTTTAGATTTATTTTTTTAAAGTAGAATCAATAAATTAGCAATAATGAATACTAATATATATATATATATATATATATATATATATATATATATATATATATATATATGCAAAATAAATTTTGAACTTTATATCATTCATTGAATAGTTATTATTTACAATAATTCAAATTAATACACACTAAAAAACGAAAAACAATTTTTTAATATCATGTAAATTTATTTCATAAATGAATTAATCCTTTAAACAAGACATTTTTTACCAAATTCATCATAATAGATTATTGAATAGTAATCAACTGAACACTTGAAATTTTGATTAAAAAAATTAAATATTAATACATTAAATAATTTTAATAGTAAATTGGAACACAGTATTGAATAGAAATTAATAATTTATTTTCTTCTGTAGAAATATTTATTTTGTAAAATTATTAATTTCTAATAGGCCAAATTTAATTTAGAATAATTGTAAAAGTAATTTTATATACATTACTATTTTATTACAAAATTGGAAGTCATTTAAAAATACAAAAGATATATATATATATATATATATATATATATATATATATATATATATATATATATATATATATGTAAACTCCTAATCATGAGTAAAGTAGGATATATTCTATATTTTCAAAACTCAAGAATAAAAGTTAAAAAACTTGATGAAAGACTAAAATTATTAAACAAACCAAATATTTAAATTGAAAATGATTTTTCATAAAATTATCTCTCCTAAATTACTTGAAATATCATTGTAGTTTATGAAATAAAATTAGAAATATAAATAATAACAGAATAATAAATACAATATTTATCAACAATTTCAAATATATAATTATAATAAGTAAATATTGATAATATTCTACGTTTAAAAAAGACTTTCAAGAAAATATATCAAACTTATATACGATATATCATTCCATTAATGATTTTAAATATTAACAAAATTAATAATTAATCAAAAGTAGAAACTGGATTCCAATTAAATCTTTATTAATATTCATTATTCATCATCGTTTTATTTCAATTTGTTATCAACAAACACGAATACATTTATATTTAATAATTTATAACTAAAATTCATTTCTATATATTTTGGAAAATGAAAACCTTTTTATACTTTTTATCAATATGAAATTTTAACACTGTTACGAAAACTTTTAACAGAATGTAAAACTTGTAAAAAATTTCGATTCTCGAAAAAACAACTTTGTCGTCTTCAATATAACGCAATATTTACAACATTGATTACTCACAAAAATTAACAACTTCTTCTCTGTCTTACTGAATACTCTTTATCAGTATCGATTCCATGTTCTCTTTTCTAAATAAAATTATCACGTTTTCATTTCAATGAAAATTAAATTTTTATCATTTGACACCATTTCTCTATTTTCCCACTTTACTCAAGAATTATTCCAGAACAACTATATATATATATATATATATATATATATATATATATATATATATATATATATATATATATATATACTTGTTATATATTTTTTCTGACGATATCTTGGTTTGTCGAACGGAAAATAAATATTATTCTTTCTGTTCCACGTATAAAATTAGTTTTCTTTTGAAATCCGTAATGGAATAATTAATCGAGTCGCGACGACGGCACTCACGATGATGCAGACGAGCGTCAAGACGTACCGGGACGATACTGCGTTACCACCTGTGAGGAGAACGGGAAAAGAAAAAAAGAGCACGGATAAGAGATTCGATGAAAACAAAAAGTACACGTGCAGTATTTGTATTGTATTGTTTGGAGTTGTACTCACCGTTTGAATCGCTCCCTGCACAAGAGAAAAGAATATATTAATCTTCCAATACAGTTATATATATATGGAGAGAGAAAAAGAAAGAAAGAAAGAGATAGAAAGAAAGAGAGAGAAAATAAAAAAATGATCCTAGCATTTTCCACTGGCTATATTTTTTTAATTCTCTTTAACAATCTTAATAATTTTAATTATAACGTTTGATGTAGATTTCAGAAAAATGTTATAATAAAATTAATAACATATTAAAAATTTCAGTGTATAAAATATAAAATATCTAAGATTTTAAAACCAACGTGTATTAAATTTTAATTGAATTCTTAAGAAAATAAAATAAAAGTTGTTTATTTCCATTTTCTATATTTCATAAAAGTATAATATGAAATCTTAAAAACATACTATGCATTGTATTTTTATCAATATTAAAAAATACATTTTACTGAAATAATATAATCATGTAATAAACTTAATATTGATTTATTTTGTATATATATATATATATGATGTTTTTTAAGCGTGATAGAATTTTAAATTGAGTCCTTATCAAAAATTCTACCTAACTTTAAAAAAACACCTTTATCATACATTTATATATACATACACATACATATACATAAGGATGTTTTTTTTAGGTTTGATAGAACTTTCGATAGGGATTCAATTTAAAGTTCTATCGCGCTTAAAAACGCCCTATATAATAAACAAGGACAAACTGCAAATATTTATGATAATTAATATTAAAGTTTTACTTTAAATTATATTATCATCAAACAGTAGACAGACAGAAAGCTTATTTTCATCTGTTGAGGTATGCTTTGAACTTTTACGTTGCAACGTATTTAGTTTTTCGTTACAATTAAATATTATACTTTATATTAATATATGTTGAATAATAGAATAGTTTGGATTATATTCCAAATATATACGTACGTAAAATGAATATATACATATATTCAAATAAAATACTTTTCAGATGTACATGTTTGCTTATTATAAAACATTAGACTATATTATAATTTATGATATTATTTTACATAGTAACAATAATTTAATAAATAATTTTTGTATTATGATTCAGGTCAATAGAATTTCAAAATAATAAAGTTTTTCGTTAGTTTATTTTATATTTTTGCTTCCATATGATTCAAAAATTTTATTAAATATTATCTAAAACAAGATAGAGTAGAATAATACATATGGATTTAGAGTAAGTAACAAATCAATTCTAGTATTATAAAGAAAAATTAAAATGAACTGAAAAAAATTTTCCTTTAATAGATTTAGAATATTAATTTGACAAAATTGATTGGGAAAAGTTGTTTTAATAGATTTGACAAAATAAGCTTTCCAAAACAAGAAATACCTATTGATTAACAATGATATTAGTCTAGATCAGCGGTCGGAAACCTTTTTTGGCCGCGAGTCAAAATCAACCAAAATATGAGTATTAAAGAGACGTTTGTGTCAGAGTTATTTTCGTATTAAAACAGTCTTTTAGTAAATAATAAGATATATTTTATTAAGAAAATAATTACAAACATAGTTGAATGAACTTTATTTATAAACGTTCTCTTCGATATCAATGGCTCTCCTGATGTTGAACTTGTGACGTCAATTTAGTCAAGTCTGGTTTATAGTTAGTCGTTTTAAGATGAATACAAGCATCTGAATTTTCGGTAGTTAACCTGTTCCTGTTCTTGCTTAATATAAATTTCATTTGTGAAAATATTTGCTCATATTTATAAGTTGAACCGAATGTGGACAAAATGGCAAAGCCAATTTTTTTCAAAGATGTAAACTTCTTAGGAAGTGATTCCCAACATGTTGATATCATGAGAAGATGATTATCTTCTGTTTTTTCCAAATCTTTCCGCAATTTCTTGAATTTATCCGTCCATAACGTTGAACTTTTAAAATCAATCATTTCTAAACTAAAATTGTCAATTTTTAGATATTGAAAATACTGCAAATTTAAAACATTTTCTTCTATTTCCTCGGGTTTTATTATAAATGTAAACATTTCTCCATGCTTCTTAAAACTTTGAAACCGACTTTCATATTCACTTTTAATGACGAAAATCCAACTTTCGAACATATTTAGATTGCTTTCATCGATATTTTCTTTTTCATGTTCCCTTTTTAACAAGGGAAAGAAATGATTTTTTTTAGTTTTTATGTCAGTTTCAAATAATATCAATTTTGAAGTAAAAATTTTGAAGTAGTACTTTATTTTCGGAACTAAAGTGGGTCACTTGAAATTATCAAATGGGTCACTCGGTGACCCGCGGGTCATAGGTTGCCGACCGCTGGTCTAGATATATAGGGCTATCCAAATGTAAAGCCTAGATTTGTGTTTTAATTAAAATAGACATTGTGTATTGGGAAACATGTGTATAATTTCTTTTGTTTTTAATAAAACACAAATCCAGGTGTCACTTGAATGACCCTATAAAAATATTTATAAATATTTTTTCTTTCTATAAAAAATAAATATGCATTTTTTATTCAATCTCTTCAAACCTCACTACATTCTTTCTAAACTATTGAACTCAAAATATAAGTTTTCATATTTACTCAAAACCTTCTCAATTGTTTTCTTTGAGTATTACAAATTATATTCAATTTTTTAATACAATTGTCTAGTGATTTATCTGATTTTATATTAATTGAATGAATATTTTATTTGAAATCAATTATTCTCATATCAAATATTTCAGAAACACCCTCATCTATCAATAGATAAAGGATTGAAAACGATTGAAGAAGTTTATTGAAACTTAATCGAAAACAGTAGATTATTCTGATTTTCATTTGGTAAACACGAAAATATAAATTGATACAGTTAATTGACACAACGTCGAATCATGTTCCAGTAACATTTATCAAATTGTAATTTATTCGGTATCTGGTACTTACGGCGCTGCTCTAGTCTAATCTAGTCCGTCGACCTATCCATCTACCTTATGAATACATTCATACAAACGTGTACACATATATATATATATATATATATATATATATATATATATGTGTGTGTGTGTGTGTGTGTGTTTGTATGTATATATAAACGTGCCAACTTCCTCCGTGAACGCATCATCTTCCGATCAGAACACCCTACCGATAAGTAGGACTGACTATGGTGGTAGCCCGATATGCGACGCTGATAAGATACACGCTATCTCTATTGAATTTCGTACGATTCGACTGTTGGAACTCGATCCAATCGGAATATTAATTAATTATGCGGCGTATTGCGACGACCGTCGTCGCGGCCCACGACCTCCTCCCGTCGCCGTCGTCGAAACCGTCATCGTGAGTACAGAGTGACACGCGCGCGCACATGAAGACACGCACGCATGCACAGACACATACGTACGCATCGTCTCTCGATATCGTCGTAATAATCTATAATTAATATCCAGGCGATGAGAGCTGAGATTATTGCCGTTGACGATGTCTTCGGTCCTATACAAACGCATGATTTATTGCTGTCTGCCGCGACGTCGTCGCGTCGTGTGTGATTAATCTCTCGTTCTCTCAACACGATAGTAAATCTTCGACTCGACGAGCCTTGACGGTTCCTTTTCTTCGATTATCTTCGTTTGGGGTATGGTCATCGTTAGTTGAAAATAAAATTGCATGTATCTCTTTACATGCAGAACGAATTTCTTCGATGTAGTATATTTAATTAATTTCAATTAAAATAATCTGAATAATTTATTTAAAAAATGATTAAACGATACGAAAAAATACTCGAGTAAAATTCAAAATCTACACCTCTTTAGTCAGATTTAAATTAATAAAAATACCAAAAATTATATAAAGTTATCCAAATGTGACGCCTGGATTTGTGTTTTATTAAAAAGAAACATGTGTATAGTTTCTTTTTAATAAATCACAAATCTAGACATCACATTTGGATAACCCTATATATCCATGAAATTTTCAGTTATACTCGTCTGTATAAATACAACTTAAAAAAATATCAGATAATATTTTAAATTGATTGCTTGAATTAATTTAATGTAATTAATTGATATAAAAGATTTTTTTATAAAAGAGTAATAATTTCTGTGTCAACGAAAATTGTAATTAATTATATAATTCGCTTTTTGTTGACAAATATCATATTTGAATTAATAATTTTTCATTTTTTTCTATCAAAAATATATTTATTAATTACATTTGATTATAATTAAATTAAACATTTATTTTATTTTCCTAATATCTATAAATAATAATAATGTATTTGCTTCTGATAGCAAGCCCAATTACCAGGTTTACAATTTTTTGAGTAAATTTTGATCTCTATATATTTTATTTTTTTTAATCTAATTTAAAAAAAAAATTGTAAAAAGTGGTATTTAAAAAAAACTTAAATAATTCTAACCCCGAGCACTTCTGGGAAAAATTGATTTTTTCCCAATAAATGATTTATTTTAAAAACGTTAATTTTGATATTTATAATTCTTAACACTCCTAATCCCCCAAGTTATGTCTAAATAAATGACCACTGTGTATTTTACCCATAACATGTCTTAAATTAAATTTATTAAAAAAAATAATTAGTTAATAAAAAATATAACCTATATTTCTCTGATACTTATAGTGTCTATATTTATTTATAATAAGTACTTAAAAGATAGTAGCCCAAAAATTAAATCTACTTGTTCAGTCACTCAGTGATGTAACAAAATAATATCTACAAAATAGGTTAGCACAGATAATTAATGATTATTCTATAAAAATAAATTCCACCACGTCGTTAATTTCATTTATTTATAATAAAATAAAACATCTGGAACATTTTTTCAAACAAAAACTCTCAACATTTTTATAAAAATACTTATCAGAAAAAATCTATTCTATAGTTTCAAATATTGCAAAAAAACATAAGTCATATCAAAACGTGATTTGGTATAAAAAAATCAACGTTTTGTTTAATTAAACAAACTGTTTAAATGATTACCTGTTTCTACAAATAGATATAACAAATTCATATACATACATTAAACACACACACACACAAATATATATATATATATATATATATATTGATATATATACAATTCTATATTTGTTTTTGCATAAAGTTTAAAAAGAAAATGAGTGCATTTAATGGACGAAGCTTTTTGTTGTCCAGTCTCGTTTCCAGTTCAGTTTTTTGTTACGTCTATGTCGAGCGTAGCATAAAACCGTACTCAACGTTGTCCTGTGTTTTAAAAAAGAAAATAAAAGAAAAGAATGAAGAGTAAAAAGAACGTCAACGTCGACGACGAAAACAATGCGTGAACTTTCTTACCTAATGGATGGTAAAGTCGAGTAACGTGACGCGTATAGCCTGTCCTCGGGATAGTCATCTCGCAGTGGAACAAAGTACTGGCGGGTTGAAGCTCGGTCGCCTGTAGACTGGCCGACGCGGTCACGTCGTAGCGTCCATCGACGCCGCGTGTCGCCGTGCGTACCTCGACATCGTGCAATGGTTCTCTGTAAAACAAAGAACTCCAATCAATGGAAATCGTTTGAGGATTTGTTCCATTCCATTTATTCTTATTATTACTGGAACGATTAAAGAATAATGATGCGAATTGAAATTTATATATGAAAATTTATATGATATGATAATCGTTTTCGTTCAAATAAAAATTGAGAATTTTCAATCAAGTATTCTAGCCAATTTTCACACGTAATTTTATTATATTTTTTATGAAAATCAATATTGTAAATCAAAAAAACAAAAATATGAAATAATGATAAAAAATTGAAAATTTAGCAAGACTATTAAAAAAATTAATAATAAGTGATTATTGAGCACGTTTGTAGAATGAGTGAGTCTTTTGTATAAAAATGACTTAGAATTCTAAACAAAGTTTTATTTGTTAAAAATTAAAAATTTTATTTTTGAAAATTACCAAATGAAATAAATTGATTTCAATTGATTCTAGATTTCTTCATATATAATTAATTATAAAAAATACAATTGAAAAAATAACATTTTCAGTTTTATAATATAAAAAATTGATGAGAAGTGTCAATATTTATTTGGTACTGTATTTAATTCATTTTTACACAGATGATTTACTACCCTAAACAAAATGTTAATGAAAGTTTTCAGTAGTCATTTACTGTCTATTTTATTATCTGGTATGCATTTTAATTGGTTTTCTAATACAGTTTTCTGATGATGATAACAACAACGAATAATATAAACAATAAATGATTAATGAAAACTTTTATAAAATCATTTGTGTAGGAATAAACTAAAAAGTATCTTAATACATTCATATGAAATATCATATTGAGTTCAATTTTTAAAATCAATTTTTTACATAGATATGATTTAATAGCAAATATGAAATATTTTATTACTAAAATGTGTGTTTTAATGGGTCATGCTCAGTCAAAAGATATAAAAATTCAATTTTTGGATTTTGAAATTTTTTGTAAATATAATTTCTGAAAAATATTTCCTGAAAGTTTAAAAAAATTGCAAGTATAGGCAATTTTTTTTTTATAAATACTTGAGTAAATTAGTTTTGAAACTTGAAACGTGTTTTTCTGAAAATTTCATTTTCAAAACCGGTGACCAAAATATTCCGAAAACGATTTTATCGATTTATTTCAATTTTTCAAGCTTATCATAAATACAAAAAAATTGTCCTTGAATGAAGAATTTTTTCCATTGCAAATTTTTGTTATTGATTAAAAACGAACGATTTTTTCATCGAAAATCGAAATGTTAATAGAATGTCCGTCATTTTGTTCCAAATCAATATTTCGAAAAAATGATCGTTCAAGGAATACACAATTCAATGTATAAAATAAATCTTCATTTTTTGATTTCATACGATCCAAATTTGAAAAAGTAACTATCTTTTTTAACATTCTTTTTTCAGAGGACCTACAGAAGAATGACCATATCTTTGATTTTTAAATTTTCTTATTGAAAAAATTATATAATTTTTTTAAATACCCAAACATTTGTTGAAAAACATGTTATAATTCTTGAAAAAATCCCAAAAATCACGTTTTTTTAGTCTTCTTGACTGAGAATAACCCCTTAAAGCAATTAAAATTAATTTTAAAAGCTCTAAAAAAAAATTTTAAAATTATTTTTATAACTGAATTTTGTTACCATAAAAAACACTACTACTGAATTATTATTTTATAATAGATGTATAATTCATTAAAGGTTTAGAATATAAAATAATTTGTCATTCTAATTTTTTTTATATTTCTGATATTTAAGTGAGATTTTAATTCATGTTGTAACTTTTAAATCAATTGAAGCTATGTGATATATATATATATACATATATATATATATATATATATATGTATATGTATATATATGATGTACAAATATAATCTTGAATGAAAAACGTCCGTCGTATAAAAGAGAACCCGTTCGTCGGCATCGCATTCTCCGCAACGTGCCTCTTATTTATCGTTTCAAAGAAATGAACATTCTCTTGCCGGGGCGGATAGATAATAGGATTTTTGGCTGCTGGTTCGGGGGTGAAACAGATCTGTTATGATTAGTGTCAGCTTGTTACTATATTGCGGGTTGTAAATGAACTACTGATTACTCAGTGATTACGTCGGGTATTAGGTCGATCGATGATTATGTAGTACCTCAACCGCTAAGACATACAATTCCTGGTCTGTCAGATATATATGTATATATATATATATATATATATATATATATATATATATATTTGTGTGTTGCATGAGTACTTTTATATATTAGTCTCCTTTTCTCCACAAACTTCTACATTGAATTCATCATCAAGGCATTATATATAGCCGAACAACCGTACGTCGCATGCGTTGACATCATCACCGTTATTTTTATGTCGTATCTCTATTGAACACCGTACAATTGATTAAAGCCATAGAAAGTAAGGTGTTTCAAATTTATTTCAGTAATTAATTACGATTTGTATAAAAATGATGACGGCGTATTTTATGAAAGAAAATTTTCGATAGAATTCTATAGAAGATAAACATTTCTCATAGGATTTTCTTTTATATTTTCACGTTATTTCCTATTTTTCAATTTCTGTCATCATTTACTGACATATCGTAGAAATATTTCTCTGTTGTATTTTTTTTATTAATAATATGTTCATATCTAACCTTAATTTTCAACAAGTTTTTTTTTTACTGTTTAAAATTTATTTATTCCAACATAAATATGTAACATTAATTCATTCATTTATTTAGTCATATGTAAATTGATATACGATATGAATTTAAATAAACTATCACGTCAGAATATAAATCGATGTATAAATATAAACGTACCTCGTTCCTTCTATATCTTTAAAAAGTCTCATTTGTGGTTTTGGATATACAGCTGATGCGTGACATGTTACATTTACTTGCCCACTTTCTGGAGGAGTCTGTTTGAGTATCAATTGTTGTTCTGGTTCTGTAAAAAAATCACAAATATATATAACATTGTATTATTTTTTTATATCTATAAGAAAGTAAACAATCATTGATGAAATATATTTATTCCAAACAAAATATTAAATTACATAAATAATTAAAATAAAAATATAAATTTTCATATACCAATAATTTTAATATATATATATATATATATAAAATATGTGTGTTATTTTATTATTTCATACTTTTCTTAAATCAAATTTTAAAAAAGAACAATTTTAAAAAAAAATCAATGTAAAAATCATAGTAAATCTAAATTCAAAAAAATTATTTTCTTCAATCAAACCGATATATCGAGAAACAAATATCATTTTTATCAATAATATATCATTGTTTATGAGTTTATAATAAAGAAAATTGTTTTTGCTGATTTTTATTTTTTAACAAAATTTCCATACTATAGGTCATGGTTTTTTTGGTCAAAAAATCTAATTTTTGAAAAATAAAAATAATTCCATTTTTTGTTTACATGACGATTATTTATGATAAAATTATTGCGTTTCTAGTAAAAATTGTCACAATTATCTATTTTATATAATTTTATAAATGAAAAACCGTATTTTAGAAAAATCGATTTTTAATCAATTGTAGCATTTAGCATATTTCAACATTATAAATCCTTTATTTATTTATATATGTGTATACTAACTTGGGAAAATATATATCTATGTATTAAAAACATTTTTTCTACGTATTATATCAATTTTTTATCCAATAACGATGATATTATAAACTGTGACATTTTTCGCAGGTTTAAAGTCGAAAAATCGAAAAAAAACGTTTTTCTTCCATAAGTGTCATTGTTTCGATGAACAATGATTGCTTTCGTCAATGCCATGTCATTATTTATTATTTTAGAGGAAAATAATATATTTTTAAAACATTCGATTTTTTCACAAAATTTCCATACATAGGTCGTGGTTTTTTCAAGCCAAAAAACCGATTTTTTAAAAACTAATAAGAGTTCTTTTTTTTTGTTTATACAATGATTATTTATGATAGAAATATCTTATTTCTGGTAAAAATTCTTATCATTATCAATTTTATAAAATTTTATAGACGAAAAACCAAATTTTTAAAAAATCGGTTTTTAATGGATTACATAAATTTTATATTTGTAGAAAAGAAATTCTTTTAATTCATTATATGTGTGTATACTAACTTGAAAAATATATATTTACGTAAAAACATTTTTTTCTGTGTATTATATTCATTTCTTGTTCAATAAGGACAAAATTATAAAAAGTGACATTTTCACAGACTGAGAAATCAAAAAATTGAAAAAAATAATTTTCTTCTATAAAAGTCAATGTTTCGATGAACAATTGTTGTTTTCATCAATTATACGTCATTATTAATGATTTTAGAACAAAATAATTCATTTTTGAAACATTCGATTTTTTGACAAAATTTCCATACTATAGGTCGTGGTTTTTTCAAGCCCAAAAAATCGATTTTTTAAAAACTGTTAAGAGTTCGATTTTTTGTTTGTACAATAATTATTTATGATATAAATATTGCATTTCTAGTAAAAAATGTTGCTATTATAAATTTAATATTATTTATAGACTAGAAATCGTACTTCAGAGATGAGCATATATATATATATATATATATATATATATATATATATATAAAATTTATTAAAATTATAAATAGTAATTCTTTCAAAAAAATTTTATTTACCTGTTTCGCAATTCCATTAAAATATTTATTATAAAATCCTTTTCCACGTATATATCTATGAATTGAATCTCTTTCTAATAATCAAAAATAGTGCGGATATAACTACGCAAGAACTGAAATTAGCTCTATCGTTATTAAGGGCGTAAATATATACGCCTTAATAAAATTGATGTTCATTTACGTAGGACATAAAATACGCCTTTCAATTAAAGCTAATAATCTACTCTTAATTTTTGTATTTGACAGCTCAATATTTTATAAGTAATATGAATTTATCAAAAATATTTTTCTGCAAAAAATAAATTAAATATTTTTGATAATTAAATTTGTTTATAATATTATTTTTTTTTTATTGGAAAATTATATATATATATATATATATATATATATATATATAAACAATTTAGAACATATAATAGAAGAGAAAAAGATTAGAATGTTAGAAGTGGAATATTTTGGAAAAAGCCTTCATCCAACACTGGATAGAAAAAATTCTGTTTATATATATATATATATATATATATATATATATATGTGTGTGTGTGTGTGTGTGTGTGTGTGTATGTGTATACCTACTTAAAAAAGACGTTCGAAAAAAAAGTGATAATAATTAAATAGTTACAGCAAATTTTATTTTTTTAAAAAAATAGTAATAGTAGCAAGAAAATGTGCTTAATAAATGTTGAATCAATTAACATTAAAAATTATTTATTCATAAATTGTGATAAATTTAAATAAGCAAATCATGTTTATATAAAAGAAATAAAAATCTCATTTTTTTAAATGATTAACAAAAATTAAAATTTACTTCCTTGATTTAAGTTAAATTTTAGAGAGATAATTAATTTTGTCATCTCTCATTAGATACATATATTTAATCACCACCAATACACCCTATAAAAATCACGATGTACGAATTGACAATTAACATTTTCTCAAAAATGTATTTTTGTATCTTACAACTAAAAATATTTTTTTTATTTTTAAAATAATCAAAAATAATTCAGAATATTTCTTTAAAGATAACTAAAAACTTTCTTAAAAATTTTAACGCCTATCAGAATCATTTTTTCATTCTGACAAATATACTTTACGTTTGTTTTTATACTTAAAAATGTATTTATTTTTCATTCGATTATACATATAAGTACATAAATTTATATATATATATATAAATTTTCGTCTGTAGATATTTATAGATGCGTATATGTACGTAAAGGAAGTTAATTAAATAAGATAGTATATACAAATAACATTTCATAAATTAATTTAGCGAATAATAACATTTTTGGACTAAACGCGTGTTGAGTAGCGGAGAGAACTTTATGGAAACTTTTGAAAGTAAATATTTATACTCGGCGTAAGATTTAATTATATATCTATATAACATTCGGAAGAGATTGTTGTGTATCTTCAAATAAATAAATATATATATATATATATATATATATATATATATATATATATATATGTATATATATATATATATATATATATATATATATATATATATATATATCTGTGATAGTGTTTATAATTGGATCATGTAATTGGATTTGTGAATATAAAATTCGACTTTCAGCCTCGTATTTTAATTACACGATACAGACTTTCTCAGAGTCGGTCAGATATAAAGATTTGCAAGTTGGTTCGTCTTTGTATATAAACAAATACATACACATTCATATCTCCCTTCCGCTTTTTTTTTGTATAGCTGAGTATATTTGCCAATAATATATATATATATATATATATATATATATATATATATATATACAAAAATATATTAATTAGATCAGCATCAAATAGAAATTTAGAAAACATTGATTAATTCACACACACACACATACAAATTTAAACATAATATCTGTGTATTATAATTAATTTTTGATTTTTCTTTTTCTTTTTACTTACATTGTTAAATGATTCAAACATTGAAATTAACTAAAAATCATTCAATGGCTTTTTAGTTTACATATTAATGTGATCACATACAGAGGTCTCAAAAAATGTATACACATTAAATATATACGAGGGTCGTTTGATAAGTATGGTAAAAAAGTAAGAAAAACTAAATTGAAAAATTTAATTAAATTAAATAATTAATTAAATTAAACAATAAATAAATTTACCATACTTATCAAACGACCCTCGTATATACATATATGTGTATATACATTTTATTGGGAGATATATATATATATATATATATATATATATATATATATATATATATATATATATAAATCATTACATTAAATACAAAAATGACATGAAAATTGCATCAGTTTATTTTAATATAAATAATTGCTCGTAAACCTATTTAATCAAGTAATTACTAGTGATATATGATTAATATCTTATAAATACATACACATATTGTACATATAATATGTATATGTGTTTGTGTATGATTTTTATTTATGTAGTAAAGCTTTTAAAATAGTGCTGAAAAAATATAAAAGAAAAACTGAACTAACGCCGTTATAAATCGACGTGATTAATTGTCAGATGCTGACGTTTATTGGAAATTTAAAAATACTTAGAAATCAGTTTTAAATGTCATGTCGCAGTAAATCTACACTGCGATAATATCGTCATAATATCGAACACAATATTTACGTGCACAATAGGTCGATTTAATCGTTGATCTTTTTTCCATTCCGTTCCTCATCATCGTCTCGGTATATATTTTCTGGTTGTTTATTGGAAATTCAGCATTCAGTTGTAGGGTTTTCGACGTATATTTCCATATATGAATTTTAATAATGAATATTCTTTCTAGTTTAACAATTACCATTTACTGGATTTACAAGTACAGTTTTTTTTTGATTTATTGACAAACATAAATTTAAATTCAGTGTAGTAGAGAACACGTCAAAATATATAAAATATTTAATAATATAAAGCTATATTTTCTATATAAATATTTATAAGATATAAAATATTTTTCAGTAATTGTATCTTATTAAAAATGTAGGGTCATCCAAATGTGACGCCTAGATTTATTTTATTAAAAAAAAACTATACACATATTTTTTTATAAAACACAATTTTAGACGTCACATTTAAATGACCTTTTACATCTATAATTTATGATAACAATAGAGAATTTATATTAATTTAGTTTTATTAAAAAAAATAATTTCATTAATACCCAAATATATTTTTTATAATTCTTTTTTTAAATATGAAATCTTATGATCACTTTTCTTTATACAGAAAATGTATCCAAAAATCATTCTAAGATCACACATTTAAATCTATAATGCAAATAATTAAATAATCTATTTTATAAAAAATTGTGCTGAAATTTCCTTTTTAGATGTTTCTTATAAAATATTTTCCAAATATTAAATTATAAAAATGGAGTTAATAGAAAAATAAAAAAGTCATTGTAAATCAAATAGTTTTAATCTATGAAAAAAAGTTCAACTAATCTTTTATAAAAATCTTTGTATTTATTTTTATATATAACAATGGACAGGAATTCGATATGCAAATTAATTTATTGTTTATTTTAACTCTTTTTATTTAATTTTCATCGATGAATCAATATTTTAACTACTTTATCTAACTTTATACATACGATTATAAACAATTAAATATTTTAAGTTGATAATTTAAGTAAATATTTAAAACAATAATTAAATTAAAATGCTACAAAAAGTTTCAATATTTTTCTCCTAGAATTTTGACCAGACAAAATATTTTTAAAAAAATGTGTTGATATAAAAAAATATTGTACTAAAACGGTCCTGATTATAAATTTATCGTTACGATATCTCTGTAGTTATTTAGTATATGTACCATGCATATACACATACATAACGTTGATGGATCCGTTTCTGTTCTAATGTAAAAGATCGCGTGTCAATTTCAATTAATTCTCGATCGACTCGTACCCCTTTCCCAAAACTAAATAACACGACATTCGTCCAATCATTACATGTCCTGTCATCCGACACTGGATATTTCCATGTCATGGAAAATCGACATCTCACTGCAACAATGACGTTAATGCTAATAATAGTACAAGTCGTCCCGGTCTCGGGTTCGTTTATTATTTATACATGTGCGTCACTCCCGTTTATGCATATAGGAGACATATTTAATGTGTGTGTGTGTTTTTTCAATAAACGCGTATAGGACGAGGGGGGACGTCCGCGCGCGACATTGGCGAAGATAAACAATGGCGGGATAATGAGAGCGCTGTCACGCCGCGTCATGAGTGATATTAATGACGATAATCCGTTTGCTTTCGTGCGGCTTTCGGGCCTACGGGATAAATTACACTCTCGTGATGTAGCGGGACTTGACGACGCCATCTCTGTCGCCAATATCGTGCATAAAAGCACCTAGGCGTCCGCTGCGTTTCATGTTATTAACTATATGTTACTGAATCCGATGTCAGAATACGATAACGCAAACACAAATATATACATATATGCATATATATATATATATATATATATATATATATATATCAGTGCGGAAAAAGAAAACATGTATCCGTTCCTTGGATATCAGAATTCGGTCGAATTACTGAAAAAATAGGACTGTAACGCACGCGATCTACGTTACTGACGTTTTATCTGTAATCGAGAGTAATTTTCTAGACATACGAGGTCGCTTACACTGGACAAATGCACAAATACAAAAAGAAGAAACGATTCAAACGTATAATTGTAATTTTATAGTATTCGAGAATATGAGTAATTGGTGATAATTTAGATTTATTTTAATAAATCGCATGGAGTTGAGGAATAAATATTGAGATTAATTTCATTGAAAATAAAATATTAAGACTTATTATAATTGAAACTTCTATATTTTTTTAATAATTATTATTAATTGTTTATCGTAAAAATGTATATTCATTTTTTATTAATAAAACATATTTTTATCTAATGAAGATTATTAATGAAAATAAGTAAATTTTCATTTAGGGATATTAATTTCTTTTTGTTAATAATTTTAATATAAAATACTTAAGTCAGTTTAACACAAATTAATTTTTATCCCTTATTGTTCATTTTTTGTTTATAACAATAGTCGGCTGATACACATTTCGATGGCAATTTCATCATCATCAAAGCCTTTTTGTTAAAGTATTTAACATAAAATAGAATATGAAAAACTTCAAAGTCTGTAAATCATTTTTTACAATTATAAGTTTAATTTCTTATATATTTATTGATTTAAATAAAAAAGGAGGAGAAAGAGAGAGAGAGAGATATTAAAAAATATTTATAAAAATGCTAAATTCTACTTCATATTTACTAAGATTAAGTATAACTTTCACAATTTTTTAATGATTTTTTAAAATAGTAAAGTTACTTTATAAATAAAAAATGTTACATCTAAAAGGTTAATTTATTCACTTTATAAGGAGCAAAAATTATTTTGTGGTGTGTATGTAAATACATAAACATTTATATATATATATATATATATATATATATATATATATATATTTATATATGTATGTATGTATATAGATTACGTTTCATCAAAAAACAGAATTGTAACTAAGAAAAATCGTCAAGTCTTTCTTCGTTCACGAAAAAGAGTTTTCCATTAAAAATACTAATGTTTTTTTCAGCCAAATATATGAACATAAATATAAACTTGTATACAGCTTTGGAAAGATCTCTGTATTTTACGTATACTAGGATATATATATATATATATATATATATATATATATATATATATATATATATATACACGTATGTATGTATGTGTGTGTATGTATAGTGAATGAGTGTTATATACGGTTGCCTTTATAAATGTTGATTTTAAGTAAAGGTATTACCGGCGTACAGTAAATGTGCGTACGTGTGAAATGAGGCAAATTAATTCTGCACGAACTTATATATACATGGGTCGACGTGCATGATGGAATATAAAATTTTTACAGATGTTCCTCTGCTGACTAATTTACTATATTGTATTTTATATGTGTGCGCAAATGTTTGTCGACACTATATACGATTTTTCCCTCGATGTCACTATATTGTACATTGTAAACTCTCACTAAATTGAGATACCATTGTCAACAACAGAAGAGGTGACAAACCGCAAACGAGCGTTTCATCTTTTCAAAATGTTTTGAATTGGATTCATGGACATAAATATTTTTTACGAAACTACTTCGAAGTTTTTTTTAATAAAAAATAATATACAAAAATTTACATTAAATATATATATATATATAAGAAAATAACGGAAGATTTATACAAGTATTTATATATTTATGATTAGAAATCAGTGTCGCACAATTTAAAACACTGCATCAATCAATTTCCGGCTACTAAAAACATTGAATCATTGAAACGCCTCCGGTAAACTGACCCTTTCCTTTCGGACGTTGGCATCCGAGTGCCCCTGAACGTCTCCGCCCCACATAACAACCAACAAACGATAAATAAACATACGCACACAACACGACGAATAATAATCCTCGAGTCAAATTATCCATATCCGTTCGATTCTGCGTTCATTTCGATTTCGTACGGAAGAGAGTACCTCGCTACACTCTACTCTTCATTAGATTACGGAAGGCAGTTCGTATGTCGGGGGATCCTTGTTAATAGATAAATGGAACATTGACAGACGGTGCTGATACCTCCGTGAGAAGTAATATCGAGAATTACAAATGTTTTAATGTGACGATGGTTTAATAGTTTGCAAATTATTCATATATCTTCTATTTTTTTCAGTATCGCATGTTTATATAACAATTATGGTATTTAAAGATACGATTAAAAATCAAAACAACTAAAATTTAAATTATTTTATTTTTACAAATCGACTAAAAGAATATAGGTATTTTATTTACTCATAAATACTTAAATATATATGTTTTCAATTAAAAAAAATCTTTTTGAGTAAATAATTAAAAATATAACTAATATTATTTCCATTATATTGATCGTTTTCTTAAATATAAGGTCTTAGGATCATTTTTCTATTTTTTTTTGTATTTCAACAGTTTCTGTATTCTTCAAATAATC
Source organism: Neoneuromus ignobilis (assembly GCA_029203775.1). Classification (NCBI taxonomy): domain Eukaryota; kingdom Metazoa; phylum Arthropoda; class Insecta; order Megaloptera; family Corydalidae; genus Neoneuromus; species Neoneuromus ignobilis. The sequence goes on along the minus strand of CP092092.1, from coordinate 32,182,630 downwards.
TCATTAATCACAATACACAATTTATTAAAAAGTAATAATAATATAAGATATATAGGGTAATTCAAATATGACATGTTTCTTTTTATATTTTATTAAAAAGAAACATGTGTATAGGGAAACATGTGTATAGTTTCTTTTTAATGAAACACAAATCTAGAAATCACATTTGGATGAGCCTGTATAAAAATATCCTTAAGATTTAATATTTAAAAAATGAAATTAAAAAAAAAATATATATAATAACATTTTATTAAATATTTACAAAATACCTATCTATCTATTTTTTAAATAAATCAACTTATTCCATTTTCCACCTCCCTTTTTACTTTTCTAAAACTTATCAAGTTAATTTTTTTTCTAATATTTATAAAATAAAAATTTCTTCATCTTACATTATTATTATAACATAATTTTAAATAATAGTTAAATGTTATAATTTATAAAGTGATTTATATATATTTACAAATTATATTTCTATATATGAAAAATCTTAATATTTTACTCAGCCAAATACTTTCATTCTTAAATAAAAAAATCTTTTTCATCAATGATTGCACTAAAAACTGATAGAATAACAAATAACATTACTTACCGAAGACAGTCATATGCCTCGCACTAAAATCTTCATCGTTGAATGTTGACACGAAACATTTATATTCCCCGGAAATGTCAGTCGTTGGATTGAGGATCCGCAACGCGCGGTACATTGTATTCGGGTCATCCGATGCACGATATGATAGGTCGAGTCTGTCACGGAGTACACCGAGACCTTGCGGCCGTTTTGGGGGTATCCACTGATAAACGGCGGCGGGTGCGGCATTTAAAAACCATTTGATTACGAGGCCTGCATCGTCGGGTCGGACCGTATAATCGCAGTCGAGTACAACGGGCCGACCGGAATTATTTCGTACTGCCTGTGGCACTCGTACGTAGTTGATACGTACAGCACTCACTGCTGCTACTGAAAAAGAATAAAAACCGTTAGTATCTTGTGTTCAATCAAAACATGCTACTGTTATAAATAAATCTATCATGAATATTTTTCTCGATTTGCATAAACTTGTTCATCAATATGAATTATCACTCCCCTCCCCAACACTCAAAGATATTAAAAAGAGATTTTATAACACAATGTTCTATCGATGATAGAATCATCAGAATATGCATTAGCCTATTGTTGTTATAAACAATAAAATGAACAATAAGTGATTATTAAACACTTTCTAATATCTTGTAGTGTTGAGAATGATAATTCATTTGTGTGAATGTGAATTTGTGACATTTTCAAAATAAACAATAAAAATATTTTTTATGGACATTAGTTTTACTTAAGCTTAGAATCGGCTAAATTGTGTACTAAAAATAAAATATATCTAACATTATTTATTTTAATATTTTAAAATAGGTGAATAATTAAAATGAATTTTATTAATTGACAAAATTATGAAAATATATAAATTATAAAAATCATGATATTAAAACTGATTCAGTTTGGTGATAAATTAAAACTTATTTTTAATTTTTCATATTTTATATTTTTACTTTGTCTTTTTAATAAATATTTAACAATGTGAACAAGGGTATAAAATTTTATATTCGATAAACTTGTTTACAAAAAATTAAATATATTTAAACGTTATTTATTTTAATATTTTCAAATGGATTAATAATTACAAATTGATTAAATTATGAAAATATATAAATTATAAAAATCATAATATTAGAGCTAATTCAGTTTAGTAATAAATAAAAACCTGTTTTTAAATTTTCACATTTTATATTTTTGTCCTGTCTACAAAAAATAATAAATATTTAATAAATGTTACAAGGATACAATATTTTCGATTTTTTAAAATAAATTATGAAAAATAATCAAGATATTTTGAAATAAATTGGTAAAATTAACCTCAAACTTTTTATTAATAACTAATTTCGTAGAAAAAAAATTGTATAAATAAATTAACTGGAGAAGAAATAGATATTTGTGAATGTAAATAACAACAAGAAATTCAGAGAATCAAAACGATAAACAAGTAATTTCTATATATTTAGTTGTTGATATTAAGTAATTGAAAAATAAAAAGTTGTTTAAGTCAAATTTAAAATAAACTTATAATAACCAAAAAATATAAATTACATTTATATTTCAAATCACTAATGGAAATCAAAAATTATTCCGAAGTATTTTTTCGATTTTAATAAAAAATAAAATAATATAATATGTTTAATTATTATTACTTTAGATTTATTTTTTGTGAAAATACAGAAAAAGAAAAGGGGACAAAAATTTTGCCATGAAAATCATATCAGATATAAAGAAAATGTAATGCAGTTGTAATATATTAAAAGATATTTTTTTGAAATATTAATAAGTTTAAAAAATCCACATTTTTGTTTATAATATATAAATATTAAAAAAACTAACACGAATTTTATGGTAAAATAATAAACACATATTCATAATTTAGACATATCTTTTTATAAAAAGAAATCGATTGCCTCAAAACTCATTATGGTTTCGATCTTGACATCGTTCTAAAATAACCTAAAAAAAATAACCTCGATGTAAGAGTGAGATAAAAATCGAACCGTAAATGCTTTTCTGCACGACGAAAAAAGTGTACGGCGTCCGTTTCCCCATTATAAGCGACACGGAAACAGCACAACGGTGGAGAAAAAATGCACATTCGTGCATAGTAATGAAGAGATTTTAACGAGACCGTGTTAAAGTTCAATCTCTATTCGGTAGAAAAGCGGCGGCGCGAGGGGATGCAAGTCACGCAACTGCCCATTTAATTTATGACTTTCTTTTCAACACCGAGTTTGCCTGGACAAGAACAGGTTTAAATGTAAACGTACGCCTCCGATTAGTGTACTTAAATGTATGCATGAACACTTAACCAGATTGTTAATAAAATTGCACTGTATTGATAACATTGAAACGGAACTTGGAATTTATTTTCAAAGAAAGGAACTTTATACGTCCGCATGGAATTTAAATATGAACGTAGTTGATTTTTAGATAAATATTTAAATATGAACAATCATCAACTATGATTCACTAGTTTTACCTCCATTAAATTCAAACATTTGATCCAATGTTATTCATATCATCTAGTAATAATACTTCTTAGGGTTGTAAATACAGTGACAGACATTTTAATAAAGACTGATCTTAAGATATACTGAGTAGAGATGAAAATTGTTCTATATTAATTTAAAAAAAAATGTTTGACTTTATAAAACATGAAATTAATTTTTTATTATATTTATTCAAAGTCATTTTCAAATTTAATCATAAAAATATTCTTGTTTTAAAAAAAAGATACAACCTTTTTATTCATGGATGTATATATCAAGTCTGTTAAGATAAGTAAGTTTTAAAAAAAAATATAAGATACGACTGTCGTATTAAAATGTCAGAATTTTAAATGAATATTAATAAATATAAAATAAAATATTTGAAAATAAAACAGTGTATATGAATATTTCTTGGATTAATAATCTGTCAACTAAATAAAAAATAAAACTGAAACGTTCATCCGACCTATCATTATTATTATTTTGATATATTTTTTTAATCTCGCTAATGTATTCTCCGGAGAATTACGTTGAAGACAAAAAAGTGATAGTTGAAACTGAGAAATTTCTATATACGACAGAGCGTGAAATAAAAAATTAGAAAAAAATCCAAATAGTGGCGACAAATTATCCGTCCTCGGCGAATTGGAAATACTGGAAATTTCATGAAGCGACATCGACTCGAAGGTAATAATTTTATAGTGATGGATGATAATGTATACACAAGGTCATCACAAAAAAATATTTCATAGTTTTAAATAATTACATTCGTTTTAATGTTTTATTTATTAATAATTATAATCAATTTTGTATTAAAAATTTTCATATTCAATAATAAATATATTAATAAAATTCAGTAATATGGAAAAAATATTTAATTTTTAAAAAACATATTTAAAACAAGTCTTATTTTATTTTAAATTTATTAACATTTTTTTAAAAAAGTTATCTTGTAATATATTACAACTGCATTTCTTTTTTCTTTGTATCTGATATGGTTTTCAAGGCAACATTTTTTTCCTTTTTCAGTATTTTCACAAGAAATAAATTTAAATTAATAATAATTAAACGTATTATATTTTTTATTAAAATCAGAATAATTTTTGATTTCCATTAGTATTATGATTTGGAATATAAATGTAATTTTTATTTTTTAGTTGCTATAAATTCATTTTGTATTTGACTTAAATAACTTTTTATTTTTCAATTACTCAATATCAACATCTAAAAATATACAGATTATTTATTTTCGTTTTGATTCTCTGAATTTCTTGTTGTTATTTACATTCACAAATATCTATTTATTCTCCATTTAATTTATTTATACAAATTTGTTTTCTACGAAATTAGTTATTAATAAAATGTTTGAGGTTAATTTTACCAATTTATTTCAAAATATCTTGATTATTTTTCATAATTTATTTTAAAAAATCGAAAATATTGTATCCTTGTATTATTTGTTAAATATTTATTTATTTTTTATAAAGACAGGATAAAAATATAAAATATGAAAATTTAAAAACAGGTTTTTATTTATTACTAAACTGAATTAGCTTTAATATGATTTTTTAATTTATATATTTTTATAATTTAATCAATTTGTAATTATTAATCCATTTGAAAATATTAAAATAAATAAGTTTTAAACATATTTCATTTTTTTAAACAAGTTTATTGATTATAAAATCTCGTACCCTTGCTTAAATTGATAAATAATTATTTATTTATTATAAAAATAAGATAAAAAATTATACAAATTTGTTTTCTACGAAATTAGTTATTAATAAATGCTTGAGGTTAATTTTATCCTAATACCAATTTATTTCAAAACATCTTGATTATTTTTCATAATTTATTTTAAAAAATCAAAAATATTGTATCCTTGTATTATTTGTTAAATATTTATTTATTTTTTATAAAGACACGATAAAAATATAAACTGTAAAAATTTCAAGATAGATTTTTATTTATTACTAAAGTGAATTAGCTTTAATATTATGATTTTTATAATTTATATATTTTTATAATTTAATCAATTTGTAATTATTAATCCATTTGAAAATATTAAAATAAATAAGTTTTAAACATATTTCATTTTTTTAAACAAGTTTATTGATTCTAAAATCTCGTACCCTTGCTTAAATTGTTAAATAATTATTTATTTATTATAAAAATAAAATAAAAAATTATACAAATTTGATTTCTACAAAATTAGTCATTAATAAAATATTATAGGTTAATTTTATCATAGTACCAATTTATTTACAAATATCTTGATTATTTTTTATTGTTTATTTTGAATAATCGAACATTTTCTACCCTTGTATCACTTATTGAATATTTATTAATTTTTTGTAAAAATAGGACAAAATATGAAAATTTGGACATAGGTTTTTATTTATTACTAAATTGAATTATCTTTAAAACAGTTTTATATTATTGCTTGTTTTTAAACTGTGGCGAATTCACTTTAAATGAATTTTCACTCCTAATACCACAATATGTTTTAAAGTGTTCAATAATCACTTATTGTTCATGTTGTTGTTTATAGAAATAATCGGTTAATACGCATTTCGATAGCGATGTTATCATCGTTAGAGCCTTTTTGTTACTAAGTGAAGTGATTATAGAACACTTTAAAACATATTGTGATGTTGGGGGTGAAAATTCACTTGTGCTAAAATAATTTTTATAATTTATATATTTTTTATAATTCAGAAAAAAATATTAGAAATAAAATTAATTTTTAATTTGTTATTAACTAGAATATAAATAAAGCGATTATTTTATTGTTTTTTTTTAGTTTTGAAAATAATATAGCTTTTTTCCTCTTTGTAATTTATTATTGTATTTTCAAAGAGTAACTGTTATTAGAAAGATTTATAAAATCATATTATTTAAAAATATCATAAATAAAACCTTTAATAGTGACTAAAAAATTAAAGATATATATTTTTTGATAAAAGTATAGAAGAATTTAAACTGATATACAGATTTCTATTTATTTACACAATTTCCAAGCGTATAATCTATTTAGAAAAAATCATACAAATGCTATGCACTTAAGAACACTTTCAATAATGTTCAATTCATGTAATGTTTTCAAAGAATTTGTAAACATTTTACATGTCCTCGAAACTACACATGTCCTTAACCGTACGTCAAATGCGAAAACGAAAAAACATCACATACACTCATACGAAACTCTTGTCATTTCGCACACCATCAAAGATAGATTTTCTGGTAGCTTACGCTCCGGTGTATAAAAAGGTCATTAACTCCCGCATACACATCGTACATGTGAGGGAGAAACATATTGAAAATCTAGGTGAAATGTTGTCTTTAAGAATGGTCTTACGCGTGACATAAGAGTTTTATCCGTCGACTTGAGAAATAATATCGATTTTGGCTTCGCCGCGGAAAACTTTCTACCTTAATACACAAACACACACACTTATATATATATATATATATATATATATATATATATATATATATATATATATATATTAATATTATTGACATGTTTAAATTTATACACATTTCCGTCAACCATTTTCATAAGTGGTTTATATTAATATGGGCGTTTCGAATGAAATTGATTGATGTTTTTTAATATTTATCAATTGTAAAAAATATACATTTATATGTATAAGAAAGAAAAAAGAACGAACGACTGAACAATGCCGATCCATTTCTTTCGATTTCGTGACTCCCGAAAAAAAACGATATTCCGTTTGTAGTCGTTGATCCGTTCCGTGTTTGGTACTGAACTGTTCTACAAATAGAAACATTGTTAACCTTTCTTTATTTAAAAAATATCAAATACAATTTTCCATCAATACTACAATTTTTATTTTGAATATTATTAATTATATTAAATAGTTTTAAAAGTTGATGATATTTTATGATTCGATTATGATTTAAATAATTTTTTTAAAATGTCTAATATTACAAAAATTGAAAAAAAAATTTTAATCAATATTTTTTCTTCAAAAAAACAGTCGTTTTTAATAAAATGTTAATAGTTTCAATTATTGTTTTAAAAATATAAATCATTTAGAACTAAAAAATCTTAAATATTTTTTTAACTTCTTTTTTTATAATGCATTAATATAAAATATTTTGGGAATATAAATACATTTAATGTTATAATAAATCTAAAAATACTTCATTACCATTTGCTACAAAGATATTGAATATAAAATAAATACGTTATTATTTTTGAAAAAAATCTTTTTGATTATTAATACAAGAAATTCTTGTTTTCTAGTAATGTATTTCAATTATAACATTTTTTATATATATTTCTATTTAAAAAAGAATAGTGCTTCGTGTCCACTTTCTGGTTGATGTGAAAATTTCGTTTCCGAATTTTCTCAAAGTTTTCCAAAACATACAAAAATAAAAATTAACAATTAACTATAAAAATTATTAACAATTAACTATAAAAATTTGAAATATAAAAATTAACAACAAATTGAAAAAATAGATTTTAAGCAGAATTTTCAGATAAAATAAATTTTAATTATATTGCTATTGTATAGGGTTTTCCAATAAGCGCTTTAAAAATTTAAATGAAAAAAAATAAAAAAATAGTTTTTTATTATTTTTAAGCGTATTCTACAGCATTAATGATGGAATACAATTTACTTATATTACCAACACGACTCACTTGACATAGTGTATTTGTTTAGTACAGTTTTAGTCACTCTTTCACATAATTGTGGTCCAATTTTATTAATTACACGTTTAATATTTATTTCTAATGCTTCTGTTATTTGTGGTTTATCAGCATAAACCAATGATTTCACATAACCCCACAGAAAATAATCCAATGGAGTTAAATCACATGACCTTGGTGGCCAATTGATGGGTCAATTTCGTGAAATAATGGACTTATTAAACTTTTATTTCAGTAAGTCTAATAAAATTTTTACAATTTCTAAGAGTTGTTGAAATGTTAAAATTTTCATGATAGTTTACCAAACTATACTGAGTTAAAATGTCAAAATGAGTTTAAAAACATTCAAACATGGCTGTTACCAGCTGTCAAAGTTCTAACATTCTTATTGGAAAACCCTATATATATTAATAATAAACATCGTCTAATAGAAGCATTAAGGTAACTTGCTAAACGTTTTATTTTTCATAACTTATTTACATTTTTAAAAAAAATCAAATCAAATTATGGAGCAGAACTCCGTAATATTTAAAATAAAAAAAAATTACCTCTTTTAAAAATATGTACAGAGTGATGTTAATTACTTACTTCACTCGAATGAAAAACTGCGTTTAAAAGATTATTACTGTAAAATATGATACTTATATTTTATTACAACTTAATTATATTTTATATTAATGCTCTCTTATTGTTAAAGACTTCTATATACAATAAATGTTCAAATAATTTTAAAAACATCATATTATACCGTTCATTATAAATTATTGTATAATGAAAGAACGTTTATTCAAACAACCATCAGTCAATTGCTGAAAATACCTGAAGCATTGAAAACATCAAAAACTTGAAAATCAAACACTTGAAATTTCTAACGTATATATATATATATATATATATATATATATATATATATATATATAATTTTAATTTTCATGTATATAATCAAATTTTGTTAAGGTGGAAATGTGTTTTTGGAATTCGTCGATTTATATTAATTTAATTTTGATCGACTTGCATGAAAATTTCCGTAACGTATCTATGGAATAAATCGAGAATTATCCGTATTAAAACAGTTTATATATATATATATATATATATATATATATATATTCACACACGTATCCGAATGTGGATGTGACTATTAGAGAAGTTGACTGGCGTACAAATCAGTCGTGTTAAACGCATATATTTCACTTCTGGCTGACCATCCACGAAATCTCGAACCTCCATCGTCCGGGCTTTAAAAATACGCTCGAAAATACACCGCTGTCGACAATACCGCCACACTGGCATATTTATGGTCGGACGTAATTTATTTATGTTGAAAATATTTTCTCCACGAAACTCGTACAACTTCTCTCGCCAGAACTCTCACTCATTCTCATTCTCTCGATCTCAACGTTTGTCTCCCGCCCATACGTTCACTCACGTACTTATGTGCACGCGTGTGTGCGTACGTACGCGCCGGGATTTTTAATTAATTAAAATGCGGTTATGTTTTGTGTTTTATTCATATATACATATATATATATATATATATATATATATATATATATATATATATATATATAATTGTAGAAATACTCGTGAAAATTTTCCCCGCCTACCAAAAAGGTACAACCGAAAAAAACATATTTTATTTTAATTAAAATTGTTTATCGTTCAGATTCGATTGATTCATTTGTATTGTATTTTTAGTTAGATTTTTTTACAATACGTTAACCTATAATACCAGTTCTCATAAAATATCAAACTAACTATTAACTTGATATATATTTTACTTAAATCGTTCATTTCTTTTTAAAAAAAAATTATTTAAAAGCATTAATCTTGTAACTTAAATCACTTTTAAAACTTTTTTATTCAGTGACATTAATAGATGTTATAAACATTGTTAAAAACTGTAATATAAAAGTTTATAACATTTTGTAACGTATTTTATAATAAATCATTTTTTAATATAATAAATCGCAATTTATATTAATCACAAATTATTCAAGTTTAATTCTGAATCACCGTAATTCATAGGCATTAAATTAAATAAAAATATCACGAAATGTAATATGTTTATAAAAAGAAAAATATCTGAATATTTTTGAAAATGTTATTTCATTCAATCTCCATAAAATCGTTCCAAAAATAAACCGATTATAAAAAATATTCTTAATTAGGTCATCTGGCAAAATGTATAAAAATAATTTTAATTGATTATCGTTTGATTTCGATATAATTTGAATAAATTTCACTTCAACTCAAAATAACATTGTCTGTTTTACAAATAAATTCGTATTAAATAAAGTATACCAATATATACTAATGAGTTGTAATCAACTAATTAAATTTGAATTTGAGAGATGTATCTTTTATATTATTATATTTAGACAACAGTACATCTTGAAACATTTAATCATAAAATTGATCATAAGAGTAGGTTATAATGATTTAATTAAAATATATAAATAAATATGAATTTCATAATAAATATGTTTTAAAATTTCTATAAATAATTTTATAAATGTACTAGGCTCTTCAGAAAAAAATACTTATCTCAGATACTTTTGATCGATCCTCGTACACATTCTCATAAGGCCCACTCTGTTATACTTTTTCAATCGTTTTCAATTTCGTGACACATAAAGAGACCATATTTCATAATTGATCGCCACTTCATTTTTATGTATACACATTAAATCGACAGATTTTTTCTTCGACGTAGATATATATATATATATATATATATATATATGAATAAAAGGACCGTGCCATATTTCAGATGAAGAAAAGTTTTTTTTCTCTAAAAAGAAAACTACTTCTACGAACCGCAACAATAGGCTACCCATATAAACGAAAACACGATATCGATTCACGGGTGCCGCTGTCAATATTTTGAAAGGTATTGTTGCCGTCGTTCTGTATAAAAATACATATTTAAAAGCATATGCACGTACTGAGCCGCTACTGCTGCTTCTCCTCCTGCTGTGGTGCACGAATATGTATAATAATAATACGTGTGCACTATATAAAATATATATAAAGTTGTATGTGTGTGTGTGGAAAGGCTGATTCCTTCTCCATTTACACAACTACACTATTTCCACTACTTCTTCTTCTTCGGCTTCATCCACCGCCGACCGCGTAAATAAATAGTGAACACACAATGACGCCGGAAGCATTTCCACACGTCCACATTGTTTGTGCGTCGAGTGTGTTTCTGGGTACTCGTGTGCAGCAACAGCAGGATTGAAACGACACGAAGATGGTGGAGAGCTGTTGTATGTAGTCGAGCCGAAACGCGAGTAATGAAATGTATGCGTATAGAGTGTTTTTAAAATAACGATTCAAATTTAAATATAAAAAAGTGGTATATGATAATTTAGTCTTCGTGAATTAACATTTTTTTCGTTAAATTAAATTCAGACAGTTAATTTTTTTATAATAGAAAAATTAATTCAAATACGTTTATACAAAAATACAGAAAAAAATAAACAAATATAATCATTTTTTGGTTTTTACAAATCCACACAAACTGTCATTCTTAGTCAGAAAGTCGAAAAAAATGTAAATTATTAGCATTTTTTTCAAGAACTTAACCACGTTTCTTAATAAATATTCGGGTATATAAAAATGTATATTTTAAAAAAATACATAATTTTTTCAATTAAAAAAATAAAAATAAAAAAGATATGATTATTCTTGCGTAGGTCCTCTGAAAAAAGAAGATTCGCAGTGACCACTACTGTTCAGATTTGGATCATATGAAATCGAAAAATAAGGAAGATTTATTTTATACATTAAATTATGTAGTTCTTAAAAGATCAGTTTTTCGAAATATTAAATTGAAACAAAATGATGGACATTCTATTAAAATTTTGATATTCGATGAAAAAATCATATTTTTAGTCAATACAAAAGATACTAGGCACGAAAAAATCCTTCATTCAAGGTCTAGTTTTTTTGTATCTATAAAAAACCTGCATAATTTGAAATTAATCGATGCAATCCTTTTCGACATATTTTGGTCACCGGTTTTGAAAATGCAATTTTCGGAAAAAAGCATTTATAGTTTCAAAACTAGTTTAAACAAGTATTTGTAAAAAATACTAGTATGTCTATATCTCAATCAAATTTATTCAAATTAATTTAAAATTTTCAGGGAATATTCTCCAGATATTATTCTTACAAAAAATGTTAAAACCAAAATCAAAAAAACGAATTCTTAGACCTTCTGACTGAGTATGACCCTTAAATAAGTTATACTTAATTGTAATTAAAGATTTAAAAAAATATGAATAGTTTAATAAACTCAAGTATACAAATATTCTAAACAAAAATTAATAAAAGTAAAAAATGATTGTATCACAGATCGTTGCACTTATTGTACAGTAATTTAAGGCATAAATAACAATTTTTATCTATTTTATAAATTGTTCATTTGTTAAAAAAATATAGGTTATAGTAATAATTTGATATTTCGATTCCAAATACCTACATTCTAGTAATTCATCCTTCTTGTGCAGAGCTATTATTATTATTATTTAGGGATTTAAAAAAATGTTATTATCATGAGTGATGCTTCTTATAAATCTAATATAAGTTTATTTGCAGATAACTAAATAACATATAAAGATATTTTATCTAATATATACAAGGGTCGTTTGATAAGTATAATAAAAAAGTAAGAAAAACTAAATTGAAAAATTTAATTAAATGAATTAATTGAATTAAACAATAAATAAATTTATCATACATATCAAACGACCCTCGTATAAGAATTAATCCCTTATTTTCAAGGGTTAAAAATGAAGCTGACAACTTTATCTTGTGAAAAAACAACTGTCGAAAAGCTCTAACAAAAAATCTCTATTGAGCTGGCATTAGAAACTTGGGACTGCAATAGTCTGTGGAGACGTTAATAATGATATAAAAATTATTAAAATATATAAAAAGAGGACATATATTGATAAAAATGAATATTGAATTAAATGCATTGAAAAATAATTTCATATGATTTGTATATGAAAATAACTTGAATTAACTTGTTTACTTAATTTTAATTTTTGAATTTAATTCATTTAAACTTTGTTACTTTATTGATAGATATTATTTTATATTAAGAGATTATATTACATCAATATAGATACATTTTTGAGATTAGAATATCATGTGTCAGATCGTTAACAAAGTTTATAAAAATTTTCATTCTTAGCCAAAATAATTGAACATTGAAGTGAAAAGTAAACGAAAAAGCTCTACACAAGACAGATGAATTACTAGAATGTAGGTATTTGGAATCGAAATATTAAATTATTACTATAACCTACATTTTTTCAACAAATAAACAATTTATAAAATAGATAAAAATTGTTGAAAATACATTTATATATATATATATATATATATATATATATATATATATATATTCTTTAATCAATGTAACTAGCATTGAATTGTTATCTAAAAACCATCATATAAATATAGGATCATCCAAATATGACGCCTGGATTTGTGTTTCATTAAAAAGAAAAATGTGTACATTTTTTTTTTGTTTCCTTTTAATAAAACACAAATCCAGGCGTCACATTTGGATGGCCCTATATATTTCTGATTAGATTCTGTAAAATTATTCTATAATACAAATAAATCTTTTTGATAAACGCGTATCTTTTAAGAACCATCTGTATACATCGTACAAGAAGCGTATACGAAATGGAAATTCTATTCCGGTGCCGGTGCCGCGGCCGCTGCTGTTTTCTGCGACGGCGAGAGCCGCGTCGCTGGTTAGTGTTAGAGGTTTTATACATTCCACACTGAGTACACAAAGAAGAACTTCCTGAAACGTGCGTGTGTACACACATACACACACACGCATATATATATATATATATATATATATGTATGTGAAAGAGAGCAAATATGCATATGTGTGTGTGTATATATATGCTAGATATTCGCGGTGCAATGTAGAAAAACACACACGTCATTCCGAATGAAAATATTGATATTTCGTATATGATATATCGAAATATTCTATTTCTGAAGTGTATATTTGATAGATACGATAGGTTGCTTTTATTGTTATTGTTATAGAACGATGGAGATTTGATGGGTTTCTTTATGATTTCGTGAATATATATATATATATATATATATATATATATATATATATATATGTACATAAAAGAAAATTATTTACAAATTCCACAAACTAAATAGTTTTGAAACGAAAAACTGTTCTATTTTAAACACTGACAAAATTTCAAATAATATAAATACACTTAAAAATTATTTATTGTGTACTGTTTTTTTTTTTAATATTCTATGTTTTAATATTGAAACATAACAAATATTTATTTTAATCATGAAGATGATTATTTCAAATGAAAGACGACACATTGAAATTCGAACTCAAATCAGAAAAATTAAAATTCGACTTTTATCAGAAATAAAATCAACATAAATAGATTTTTTAGCTTATTAAAAAAATTATAATATGAAATGAAAAAATGTCTAAATCAATACAGATTATATATATATATATATATATATATATATAAATGTTTTATTTTATCGACTGCTAGATAAATGCCTCTCTTAAAACTCTTCTTCAAATGATCCAATTTCTTTCATTTCTACTCATTGCGACGAATTTTTTTATATCTTTGTCCCATTTATTCATAGACTTTTATTTGTATCTTGTGTATCACATTTCCGAATTGCTAATTACATATATATATATATATATATATATATATATATGTGGGTGGGTGGGTGAGTGTGGGTGGCTGTGGGTGGCTGAGTGGTTGGTTGTACATTAAAAATTATATTAAATGAATTTAATATATAATAACTCAATCTTTTAATTTTTATAAAAAAAATATCTTAATTATATTTTAATGAAAAAAAAATATTTTTTTTACAATTATTGAATATTTATATTAAATGACTACAACTGAATAAGATTACCAAAAAAAATATTAAACACATATTAGTGTTTGATATGTAAAAAGTTATGAAAAATTCATTTAAATTACAATATATTCTATTGAAATATATTTTCATGATTAATTTATAATATAAATATTGCTACAAATTAATTGTAATTGAAAAACACATTTAATATTATAATTATTTAATTCAGAAATCAATTATTATATGATCATGATATGGATGTGATAGTTTCTTTAATTTATTTTTAATAAAACATAAATCTAGGCGTCACATTTGGATGGCCCTATATATATAATATTATCTACTAAAATGTAAAAGTCATAAAAGAATAAGATTCAAAAATAAATTTTAATTAATATTGATAATTATTATTTGTTGATAAAAATTGTAAAAAAAATATCGTTAATCAATATTTATTTTTAATTGGTTTTGAAAACATCATACTACAATTAATAAATGAAATATTATTTTACAACTTCAATTTTGGTTAAAACTGAATAAAAACGTTAATATAAAAAATCGATATTTATAATTATGGTGATTTCAAAAACGAAAACAGCTTTATTTTAAAAAAAATGCGATGAAAATTTCGTCCATTACATATAAATAGTAAAAACAAAACAAATGTATTTAGTCTTTAAATAAAAAAAAACTATATACGATTCCTATATGAAATCAATTCGAATTCATAGAATTCACAATTTCGCCCCCAACATGTGACACAAACAATTCCACCACTGTTACAAACGACACATTTAAACAGGAAGTTGTCTATCTAGCAACTCTGCTTTCACACTATGGAACAAAATAAGATATTAACACATTCATTTCTTCTCGGTATCCGGGCAACTTTTCTTTATCCCATCTTAATACATTTCATTCCCGCTCGTAAATTACATTTCCCGTTGGAGGGCGTCCGTTTGTCTCGTTTGTAACTAAGACGCGTCCGTTGTTCGTCGCAATAGTAATCCTCCCGTCCGTCGATCTAACGCTGTCGTCCGACTGACCTCTGCATAGACAACTATCGGAATTGTTTCGTGGTTCGCGTAACCTTGTCCAGTCAGACGTCTTCTTCATTAATAGATGACAATGAACGGTGCGAGTTTATCTTTTCAGCGGTTTATTTCTGTCCAATTTAAATGATCGACACTTATTCTTCATACACGTCGCACTAAATTACATAACGTAATATAAATTATCTATGAATATATATTTAGAATTTTATATATTTGATTGAAAATTTTAATCAATTTTCAATAAAGTGTAATTATATATATATTAGGTAAAGCGGAAAGAATGTCGTTTTTTTGTGTCGTTTTGAAACCAATTTATCGTGTGGCTGCCGTCGAGTAAATATGTCAATATTGGTATTATTTTAAAGCTCTGTTACTGTTTTCATTTCATTTTTTTTTATTTTTACTGATAGTAAAAATGTCAGGGCCAGAGATCTCATAGATGCAGTTGCGGTATATTTTGTTATTTTTGTTTGATAAAGGATTAAAGCCCAAAAAAGCTACAGAGAATGTTAATGAAACTTACATCGAAATCTTGAATATCCGTGAATGCCAACGCTGGTCAAACAATTTAAAAACGACGACAGAAATCTTAAGGATAAGCTAAAATCGGGAAGACCATAAAAAATCAATGACGACGTGTTAAAATCATTAATGGAATCATATTCGCGCAAAACCATTATGGAATTGTCGCAGGACATCGCCTGCCCCTGGTCGACTATAAAAAGTAATTTAAAAAGGCTCGGCAAAAACACAGACAGGGGGTTTGAGTTACGCATGATCTATCGCCGTCGGCTTTAGATTAGCGAGTAACCATTTTTCTTTACTTCTGATCAGTTATGAAACCGATCCGTTTCTGAAAAGAATTGTTACTGGAGACGAAAAATGGATCCTTTATAGCAATTCACATAAAAAAATAATGGTTTTTTCCAGGTCAAACAGCGGTTTCAACACCTCAACCATCTTTGACTTTAAAAAAGGTTATTTTATATATCTGGTGGGATATTTCAGGTGTGATTCATTATGAATTATTAAAACCTGGTCAGTCTATCACAGTCGAGGTCTACTGTGCGCAATTAGAAAGATTAAAAGCAGAATTACTAAAAAAAACGATCTGTTTTGGTGAATAATCAACGGCGCATCTTGCAGCACGACAATGCGAGGCCGCATGCAGCAAGAATTACCCAGGAAAAAATTAAGGAACTGGATTTAGAGTTGCTGCCTCGTCCATCTTACTCTCCCGATATTACGCCTTCTGATTATCATTTATTCCGAAGTATGGAGCATTCGCTTCGAGATAAAAAAATTAATTCGGATAATAATATTTGAAAACACTTGGATGCCTTTTTCAAGTCAAAGCAGCCAGAATTTTATAAAAAAGGCATCAAAAAATTTGTGGAAAGATATTATAAATAACCATGGAAATTATCTATCGGAATAAATATTTCGTATTTTTTTTGTAAATATTTTTTTTACATTGTAAAAAACAACATTTCTTTCCACTTTACCTAATATATATATATATATATATATATATATATATATATATATATATATATATATATATATATATATGTTTGTGTGTGCGCATATACATAATTTAAAAATATAAGTGAAATAGAGTAAAAATAACAGTAAAATTGTCATACAGAAAAAATATAATGACGGAAATAAATGCGCTTCATGACGTTCGTGCCGCACGAGTGTTTCATTTCTCTATGTGAATTAATCACCTGGAGATGACAGCAGATTATTATATGTTGTCATGTCCCACACTTCTACATTATATATATATATATATATATATATATATATATATATATATATATAAGTAAACACATGTTTATGTATATACACACAAATATGTATATATACATGTGTGTGTGTGTCTTTGTATTTGAGTATATGTACATTGTCGAAGACAATGGAAATAGACAAAATAAATACAGTAATAGAACCAGGAGTGACGAAACTCATAAATCAAGCTGGGGAAAACAACATTTTTCCGACCGTACGTCGACTAGAAAAAAATGTATATAAATTAACGACAATCGTATGGAATTTTTCTTATCATTATATACCCCAGATGTACATCTGTATGCGTGTTATATATATACGAAGAAATAAATCATAAAATATAAATCGGATTAAATATTTCAAATAAATAAATGTATATCGTAATAAATTTCCTCAAATTAAGTAGTACATGAAATTTCCGTTCATATTATTTTCCAACCAAAAAAAAGTATTTGAAAATATAAAATTTGTTATATTAAAAACTCTCCATTTATAAAAACTTTGATGTTATTCAAACCGCATATCGGTTTTTTATTTTATTATAAACAATTAACATTTGAATTCAACATATATTCGTACTAATTTCGTATTTTCTTATATAATTGCGAATTGAATTCAGTATATAATCGATTTTTTTGAAAGTCTGTCTCTTTAAAAACCAAACACGAACACAAGTTCGATTATTACGAATTATATTTTGATTTGGTTAACAGTCGCCAAAAAAAAACGAACGACACGAAAAACAGAACACGCACAAAAAACAAAACAGCGCGAAATGCGAATGAGGACGGAAATCGGTATCTAAATGTAAATTCGACATAAATCATTCGAATAAAGAACACGTCGTGTTAGGATTTACATACTGAACGTAACGTCGATAATTAAACGTTCGAATTATAATAACATACTTACATACTTTATACACGTCCGTACATAAATATCTACTTACATACATACATATATATATATATATATATATATATATATATATATATATATATATATATATATAACCCTCGTCCCTCTCATAAATATTATTACAGGCTGTTTGAGTAAAACATTAAAATGGTATATTACCTTTTATTTCACTTGCTATATTTATTTAATTGCATAATTTGCAATACAATATTAATAAATCACTCAAAATATCGTCCTTGTTTTTATACAAAATCCTTCTAAAGAATAATTTACTCATATCTAATTATACATTACATATAATATATAAAAATTGTTTTAAACTTCATACTTTGAACTTGTTTAAATCTGATATAGTAAATTATCAGATATGAATATTTTTTTTTCATTCAAATGTGACACCTAGATTTGTATTTTATTAAAAATAAACTATAAACATGTTTCTCTATACACCACCTTATACACATGATTTTTTTTAATAACACACAAATTTAGGCGTCACATTTGGATGACCCTATACTTACAATTAACGAATTTAAATTGCAAAATTTATCTATAAACACTGAAGTGTCATTCAAATATTAGCAAAAAATTGTTGAAGAATAATATAATTTATTTTATGTTCTTGTAGAAAACAGAAGTATTGAATTTTGACACAAACGAAAAAACTTATGAACGTTTAGAAAACTGAAATGAAAATTTTTAATAATTGATTTACTATTCCTAATTTAAACTGTTCATATTTCACTTATTACTGTATAACTAGGTTTTAACTAAAATATTAAACTTTACATAAATGAATTTTCACCCCAACACCACAATAATTTAAAGTGTTCAATAATCACTTATTGTTCACTTTTTTATAATTTATAATTATATCGGCTGATGCATTTCGATGGCGATGCCATCATCGTCAGAGCCTTTCTGTTAAAATCTACTACTGGTGATGCAACGACCTTTCGGTCAGTTGTTTAGAGTTTTTACCTCGTTTGAGGCAGTTACTCTAGTTGCTCGAATAACCTGGTTGTTTCTCGGTTCGGTATTAATCTCTTTGTGGAGCATTTCCCAGATCCCATGAAGTGGGCCTGTTGCGCGATGTTTGGCAAGAGGAGCTCCAAGTTACCCCCGGGGGTAACTTCATACTGTCCAATTAAATGTATCTGGGCATTACTTAGAACACCCCAAGGGGGCAAGCAGACGGGGCCGCTTGTACTTGGAGTATTCTTCAGCAATGTCGATGGTCCCCAACGCCCTTACTAGTGCATTGTCGCTGACCTCAACTCGACCGTACAGTCGCCGAGCCTGTCCGCGGACAAACTCATCGACAGTAGGGAGCTCGAGATCACGATATAGGGTGGTGTTTCTGACAAAAAAGTGCGCGTTGGTAATTAACCTTGCGCACTTATTCTGGAACACCTGCAGACGTGATATGCCCAGGCTGGACCCTGTTAAAATCTAAACTAACTTTTTAATATATACCTATACTAATTCGTGTTTTGTGTCCTTATTCAATCCATCTACAACTGGAGGTTGTATCTTTCTTTTCGTCATCTGGTCTGCAAGCATGAAGTGCTTTCCTTTATTTATTGTCTTTGCAACATGTTCTTTTTCATAGATTTGTGACCTTTTTTGATGACATGGATTGATTTATTTATTACTTGTGACGGTACTCGAAAATTTTAACAATTTGTGAGGTCTGTTCTAGATGAATTTAATATCTGCATGCGTTAGTTTTGTGATTTAATTTTTTAAAACAACTAATAAAATATTAAATACAAATTTAAATGTATAACAAGCAGTAATTTTCATACAATTTTTTTTAAATAAAACTCATTTTTTAGATTCATAAGTTTTTTTTTCAATAACTTAATTTTTATTTTTTATCTCAAAGAATCTGAATCATTTGTCTTTAAGTGTATAAACTGAAGTACTCAATTTAAAATTTAACACAGTTTGACACAGCCATTAAAAATGTACATCAATAAAAAGAACAATAAGTAAATACGACACTTTTATCAACTCTTGTAGTGACAAAATGAATGATTCATTCGTGTATAAATGAATTATCTACACTACTAGACGAAATGGTAACGTTATTACTAAAGTCGTGAATATTTTATTACTGTGACTGTCGAGTTCTTACGATGAAATTGAAACAACATAGAATAGTGAAAATAAGTTTAGTCTATTTGAATTTGTACCATGATTACTAAATATATATTTTTTCTTGGTTATATGATCTTACCACAAGATCATAAACTAAAATCAAACAAAAAATGTATTGCTAGTTCAACAAATATAACATCAATAACTTTTAAATTACTCGACATACAAAAAGACTTTAAGAACATTAAGGGGTTATACGCACTTGCGAGGCGCAAAAACGACGTTTTTTTAGGAATTTTTTTTAGAAACAGTATTTATTTTACAATTACAAATTATGGTTATTTGAATAGATCCTACTTTCAATAATAAAATAACATGTCGATCATAAAAAAATATTGAAGTGCACCGCTCCTGCAGACGATGTCCCAAACGACCTCCAAAAAAAGGCGCTGGCGGTGATCTCCATATCGGCGGTTTGGATTATTTGAAATCAAAAATATGGTCAATTCTTTTAAAGGATAGATTAATGCAAGTATTGAACGAAGGAATAATAAAAATTTTCATTTTTGACAAAATGGCGTCTACTTGAAAAATTTTTTCGTTTTTTACTAAAATTTTCGCTCCAAATTGTTTAAAAAAATAGTAATAATTTTTGTAAACCTTATTCCTTCGTTCAATACCTGAGGAATATATTTGAGAAGATTGTGTGAAAATTTGAGACCGATCGGTTCAGCCATTTCTGAGATATCGAGATCACCGACTATGAAAACACCGTTTTGAGATAAACGCGTTTGAAGTTTCGGAAGTAGTTTACACATAGTTAATTTTTTTTTACAAATTCAGGTGTATGTCCGAAAATATTTATCGGATTTACTTCAAATTTTCAGAGAATATACTCAAATATATGTGAATTCCGAAAATGCAAAAAAAAATCGATTTTTTGAAATTTCTAAGTGCGTATAACCCCTTAAATATCAGATGATTTACCATTTTGTATACAAACATATAAATATATGTATGTATCAATCTCTCTTTCTCTCTAAATATATATATATATATATATATATATATATATGTTAAAATTTCACAATGGGAAATTAAATGAAATCTCTGTTTTTTTAATTGAAATAGCAATACGGGCTTAATGGTTTTTTTCAAATTCAATTCCATTACATGCGCAATTAAACATGTCTATTTGCAGTTCACATCACACTGTTTATGTATATTTGTACTGTTGACGGTTACTATAGCAACGTACGATTAATACTTTTGTGACGATTATAACATATAATCGGTTTATTACGTATGTCGATTAAACAGGACTTGTCCTCGTTCGATTGATAAGTCCAGTTTGGATATTTCACAACAAAAATTGCAAAAAAAATCTTATCAATCCACAACGATCACAATTTATCACAATAAAAGTAATTTCTGTTTCAATATTGACAAGTATGTATTGGGTTGAGTCATAAATAATTTCCATTGTTGCGAGCAAGTTTTAATGACTCATTACTCATTATAATCACTCAACATGTATGACAAGTTTTTGCTTGTTTGAATTAAGTGAGTAATGCTTAATTCTCTTATGACATTGGCAGTTTATATATATTATTCAAATGATAAATTATTAACTGTAAAATAGAAGGATCGAAAATGTACATTTATGGAAGTTTAAACAATTTTTTTTTATAAATACTATGGAGACAAATGAAAAAATATGCAATATGCATGGTGAAGGAATAACTGACCAGAAAGTACAAATCTGGTTTGTAAAATTTCGTTCTGGAAATACGTTATTGAAAGATGAACCTAAACCAGAATTCTTTTCAAACTTTAATAAAGAAGCTCTAAAATCATTGGTTAAATACAATCCACGCCAAAGCACTCGAGAATTAGCAGACAAGTTAAATACGTCACAGTCCACCATATATCGCCATTTGGAAAAGATGAGTAAAATCAGCAAGATGGGTGTTTGGGTTTCACACGATTTTAGTAAAAGAACAAAGCAGATCGTTTATCAATAGCGACAAGTCTTTTTACAAAACAGAAGAATGGTCCATTTCTAGATAAAATCATTACTGGCGATAAAAATTGGATTACATATGGATTACATGCAATAGGCAGTGGGTTGATAAAGATAAGACTTCAGAAGCGAATCCAAATGCAAGATTTTATGAAAGAAAATGTTGTGTGTGTTAAGATCATCGTGAAATTATTCATTTTGAGGTTTTAAACCGGAATGAAGCAATAAATGCAAAACTGTATGTCTAACAGCTGCAGTATTTTTACCAAAATTTAACCAAAAAATATCCTGCGCTCGTCATTCTTTTCTTCCATGACAGCGAAAAACCACATGCAGCAAAAGCAACGCAGAAAAATAATTGTATATAAAAATTACTAAACAGAATAATGAAATCATTCAAATAGTAAAAATACATGCTACGTGAGCTATTGTTATCTACTCACATGCTAAAAGAGCTCGTATCGTGATGGACTTTTTCTCACTCCATCTACTACTTTTTCTCACTCTTCGTCTAAGCATGTATGCAAATTCAAATCAGGCACTAAAATTCGTACTCACGTTCCGTCTCTACTTCCGTCATATAGTCTCTATTTCCGCGTCAACAAAATTTTTACCTAAATGCGCCAAAAGAAGTTTCACTTCAAAAAAATTTGAAGCTTGGGTAGTCAGTTTTCTTTCACCCACTTTACCATCAGACTTGGCATCATCCTTGATAACTGCAAAACGCTTTAAAGGACATAAACTTCTCGAATGAAAACCAGATTCGAAAGTTCGTTGAAAATTTTTTCAAGTCAAAACCATTGGAATTTTATTCAAAAGATATAGAAGAGCTATCTAGCAAAAGGCAATAAGTCATTATAAATAATGACTAATAAATAATTGATTAAAATAAAATTGCTGTTTTTTATTAAAAATTAAAGTTGATATGCAAAACCGAAAATTATTTATGACTCAACACGATATTTAAAACAACACTTCATATGCTAGTAATAAAAAAGTACTGTTTTTATTGCCAGTTAAATAATTTGTTCTGAATATAACTAAGTTGTAAATAAAATGACAAGAATAAATTAATTTTCAGTGCGTATATGTTACTATGAATAATGATATTTAGTAAAGTTTACGTTGTTTGTTTGTCGGTAAGTACCGCTGTAAATAACTAAAAGTTTCAGAAACACTCTCCATTCAGTTATTAGCATAACTGGCTTGTAAGATAAATCTTGTGTTCAGAATCAAGTCTGTGGTCTATTAATATTTTTCATTTATAAAAATATCAAAAGAAGTTATTTAATCAAATCAAATATTAGATTTTTCAACATTTCTTTTAATTAAACTATAAATGTTTTTTCTTTAAAAAAAATATTTAACTCAAGCTTTGCAACCTTTTAATCGAAAGGGACAATTACAAGTTTTGTGAAATCTTAGCTGACCGCACTACATTCTATCAAGGACAATTTATATATTTTTTATTAATAATAATAACATTAATATATCTGTTTAGGATTGTAAATATGAAAATTTCTGAAAAAAACGATCTTTACTTGTCGCATTTTTTCATTCGAGTTTAAAAGTCTTACCAGAAAAGTTTTGTTTAAAAAAATATTCAGGTAAAAGGCATTTCAAGCTCAGTGGTATTCATGAGAAATTAATTTCTTTGAACTTTTTTTTATAAAACACACATACATAATTTTAATTTGACATTTGTGTTTAGTAACTATCAGTTCCAAATATATCTCAGTTATTTCTCGAACAATTTTCCACACTGACATCATTTTCAAAGTCGTGCAATATTACAGACCGAAAACATACTTTATCAGAAGCCATGTATTTATTCTATAGGGATTAAATTAATATTATATTTCACAAAGTAATATTCATTATGAGTTAAATTCAATAAGAGTATTTTATCGATTATTTTATCTGACATGGATAAAACCGAAAAGACTTTTTAATAATTTATTGAAGA
This sequence comes from Neoneuromus ignobilis, assembly GCA_029203775.1. Lineage (NCBI taxonomy): Eukaryota > Metazoa > Arthropoda > Insecta > Megaloptera > Corydalidae > Neoneuromus > Neoneuromus ignobilis. The sequence continues at coordinate 32,158,097 of CP092092.1, read as the reverse complement.
CTTAAGTGTGAAAATTCTAAGTATAGAAACTTTTATTAAACGACTTCTTTTCTCCAATATGTCTGATAAATTGTATAATATATATAAAAATATATAATTTATTCCAAAATTTCACCCTATAATAAATATGATCACAATTTTTATTTAATATAAATTAAGCCTAATTTCAATTTGTGTCGAATTTATATTCAAGAAATTATATCTTATATGTATATATTATATTTACAATAGTAAAAAAATATTTTAACATAATAACATGTAGCAAAGAAATAATTCAAATAAAAACAAACACTGTATTTTATAAATTAAGGTATAATCTACATTTTTCTACTACTCCTTTGTCCTTAATTCAGCTATGTTCATATATTGATATGTGGTTCAATAACAAAATCGGATTAATATGAACTCGGCACGCAAAACGAGCAATTTATCACCGTACAAAAATTACATACGGCGCTGTTGTCGTTTTTTTCTATTCGACTTTATTTTCAATCCAACGCATAGAACGGCTCAGCGCCATCGAACTGATTAATCATCATTTTAAACGGTATGTTAATAACGTCATCCATTCGGGTCGTTAGAACTATGTAACGTTCGAAGCAATTAATTATCGATTAGCACTTCTGGAGAGTCGCTGGCGAACGGGCGACGTAACTAACTACTAAATGAACTTTTACAATCAGATAAGAGCACGAGATGTGGGGTGCAGATCGACGGCACCTAACCTCTGCCGCTAATAACACCAAGCGTCTTCAATTAGGACACCAATTCGTTATTTACTGATTTTTTTAATACACTGAAATTGATTTCGATATAAACATTTTATCTTTTTTAAATTATGTACCAGTTTTATATTTGTAAAATAATTCAAATCGAGTTACATACTTTTATAGTCACATTAAAAAAAAGATTTTTCAGAATATTTTTTTAGAAAAAAACGTTTATTATGAAGAAAATATTTTAATCTACATAATATAATTAATGTTTTGACAACAAATTACATTTTTCTCTTGAATCTCTATTCCGATAAAAAAATGTTCATTTTTACCTATTTTACACCAAACCTAATTTTTCTCTCAACTCGTTCTGCTTTAATATTTTTCGCCTCGTGCAACATCTTAAAAACATAATAATGAAACTGTATCAAGTTTGAGTCATAAAATAAACAAGACGGAAACTTTCATTGAATTTTCTTAATTGTTCTTCAGTTTTCAGAGTTAAAGATGTCATGTTAAATAAAGATTTTGTCAGTATTTTCTTTCAAATAAATCTAATTAAAAATACAATGAATAGTAAAAATTAAATTAATATTAACATTCATATAAAAAATAAAATAATTATTGTATCAAAGTTGTGTTTGTTAAAGAAATACAAAAAGGATACTAAAAAAATATTATCGTATTTGATAAACACTATAATAATTTATATTTAAAAATTTTTTAAATAATATTATATAAAAATATATTTACATGTTTAATAAAGTAATTTTGTATTTTAATTTTTATAAAAAAAAATTACACAATAAAAAGCAAAATTTTAAAAAAATGTTCAATAATCATTTATTATTCATGTTATTGGCTAATATATTTTTTTTTAGTTTTAGAATCATCATCAAAGTAATATATTATTAAAAAAAACATTATTAATGACAGAGTTTGTGATAAAAATTCTTAACCTTTATTTTTCTCCTTCACAATTTATTCATTAAAGAACACACTAAAGAAGAAATTTATTTCTATATACAAAAGCGAATATCGTTTCACACACGACATATATATATATATATATATATATATATATATATATATATATATATATATATATATATATATATATTCTTAAAAATAAAATGTAAAAAAATATTTTTAATCAAAATTAAACAATATTTTGCAATTTCCAAACGGAATCTAATCGATAAATCATGATCAGAAAAAAATTAAGAAAGTATTTATTCAAAAATTGAGCTGTGTATTAATGAAAAATTCAAACAGTGCATTTAAACAACTTCCTTAAAAAGGAAGCTTTTTTTATAATAAAATCCCTTCTTGTACATTTTCAATTTTCTTTAATGCACCAATTAAGAATGTTCGTAATAAATCAACCGAAGTATCATGCATTTTGTACATCGTCGACCACCTCAGTCAATCAGCCAACTACCACCCTCCAAGGATTTACTTACAGTTGGCTGTAACCAACGATTGAGACAGATGTAATGAAACGATTGCCGCAGCAGATGCAGCTGTAAACCCTGTGTCCAAGATATTAACGAACGGGTATTCAGAAGGGAGCGAGTGTCGCAGATAAGATCTACGTTAGACCGTTAATTGGTCCCGCGATTCGTTAGCGATAACAATCTCCCCGGAGATGGTACTCCACCATTCCGCTGCTCATTTCGTATTACCGACTGATTGGATTCGCTCGTTTCTACTTTACTTTGTATCACGTCTCGCTCTTTGAACAGATGTGCATGTTAATCGCCGTGTTTATACATCTTCGTAATGGGTAAACAGTCAGTCCGGAATTCATTTCGAGTCGAAAGATGTTTACGAAATTAAATTTCAATTTTTTCTACAAAAAAAATATATTTCTTGCTGCTCCTCGTTTATATATACATTAATCTTTATTAATAACTCTTTTAGAAGTCTGCATTTTTCGTATTATGGTTGCCGGTTTTATAAATGTTCTACCGAATTAATTTTATGAAAAAATGTTTATATAAAGTTTAAATCTGTACAATCTCATAAAGGAATATTTATTAGATATTCAAATATTTTTTTCAAACTTAAGAATTGTTATTTATAAAAAAAATGTAATAATGTCGGAAAGGAAAATTTTAAACTTCTATTCTTAAAAGCATAATACTTATGAAAGATTTATAAATATATATATATATATATATATATATATATATATATAAGTGTGTGTGTATTTATAAGTATATCTAGTAATATTTTTTATAGGTTATAAATGTTATAATATTTAATGCATGAAATAATTTTTATAAAATATATTTTTTGTAATTTGCATTTTTAAAAAGTTTCTATATCATACAAAATAAATATATGATTAATAAGTTTTTTAAAAAAATAAAGTAAATATAAAAAAAATTTTTAAAGCGTACTATAAGTTCTTGATTTTCTATCTCTCTTTTATATACTCTCTCTCTCTCTCTCTCTATATATATATATATATATATATATATATATATGTGTGTGTGTGTGTGTATTTATATGTATATCTGGTAATATTTTTTTATAAGTTAGAAATGTCATAGTTAGGGTTATCCAAATGTGACGCCTAGATTTGTGTTTTATTAAAAAGAAACATATTTATAGGATGGTATATAAGAAAACATGTGTATAGTTTCTTTTTTTTAATAAAACACAAATCTAGGTGTCGTATTTCAATAACCCTATATTTAAATCATGAAACATTTTTTAAAAAATATATTTATTTGTAATTGGCGTTTTTTAAAAAAATGAAATAAATATAAAAATATTTTAGCTTTACTATAAATTCTTTATTTTCTATCTCTCTTTTATACACAATATATATATATATATATATATATATATACACGTGTATATAAAACAATTATTTTCACGTGAAGAATTTTCATCAGCGCTGTTAGAACCCCGTCGATGCTCGTTCCTCCATCAGTTGTTGATGGTTCCTGGTAAAATACGATACGATACGCAACCGTGCACTACATCACCATCTCGTGCTGTGTACAAAGCAATTTTCTTACGGTCTAAAAGACTCTTGGGTCCACTTAACCTCAATTGATACCTGAATAGCGAACAGGACACCAATTCAAACGTCGACCGGGTCGCTGACTGACCGACCAACCAGCTAACTACTCATTCCTCTCCGACCACCAGTTCGTTTATTATGTATCTTATGAATTAACTGAACGACCGATGTCGGCTCGCAAACAACGTCGAGCACTTGTTCATTGAATTGTCTTATGTCTCCTCGACGACACGTAACGCATTAAACACACACGCGCACACAAACCATTCTAAGAACGTAGGTAGATAGGAACAAATACGCACGAAATGTGAACATGATGTAATTGTGTTCTTATCACAACAACCTGGAATAATGTTTTCTTCTCAAATTAGATTTCGGACACCCGTTCTTAGTTTTAAATCAATTTCTTGTATATATAAATATATATATATATATATATATATATATATATATATATATATATATATATATATATATATATATATATATAGCGTGGTATATATATATATATATATATATATATATCCATATATATGTATATATATATATATATATATATATATATATATATATATATACATATATACATACATATATATACATACATACATATAGGGTCATCCAAATATGGCGCCTATATATATATATATATATATATATATATATATATATATATATATATATGTATATATATATATATATATATATATATATATATATATATATATATATATATATATATATATATATATATATATACATATACATACATACATATATAGGTCATCCAAATGTGGTCGCCTAGATTATAAGCGTTTTATTAAAAGAAACTAAACACATGTTTTCCTATACACATGTTTCTTATATATATATATATATATATATATATATATATATATATATGAGAAACATGTGTTTAGTTTTTTTTTAATAAAACACAAATCTAGGCGCTACATTTGGATGACCCTATATATGTAATATTATCTACTAAAATGTAAAAGTGATAAGAAAATAAGATTCAAAAATAAATTCAATTAATATTGCTAATTTTTATTTATTGATAAAAATTTATTTGCTACTATAATTTACTATTCATTACTATTCTCTAGTCTCATTTGGGAAACCTCTTCCTCTCTCTCTCTCTCTCTCTCTCTCTCTGTATCTATCTATATATATATATATATATATATATATATATATATATATATATATATATGGTCATCTGAATGTGACACCTAGATCTGTGTTTTATTGAAAAGAAACAAAAAAGTATACACCATTCTACACACATGTTTTTTTAATAAAAGTCATAAAAAGTATGACCATTCTATATCATATTTATATAAATATACACATACATATATATATATATATATATATATATATATATATATATATATGTGTGTGTGTGTGTGTGTGTATGTATGTATATAAATATGTATATATTAATTGACACCTACACAAAGAAATATAGAAAAAATATAATAATTTTTAAATAAATCATTAAAATACACTAAAGTATATTTTTTCATTTACTAATTATAATATTTATTATTTTCAGAGTGTTTTACTTTCGTAGTGGCAAATTTCGCAATGGTCCGATTTTAGAAATGTGCAGTTTTTATGGTAAGTGAAATATTATTTATATTTTGAAAGTTAAATATAAAAAGTCATTTATTCTCTTTGAAAACATGAACTGTTATTAAAATTTTAAAGTCAAATTTAATAAGTAGTTGATTAAATAAATCAAATTTAATCAAGAAAGACTTGTTAATAAATTCATCTGACATAATGTATGTATATATATATATATATATATATATATATATATATATATATATATATATATATATATATATAAATCTTCACCAATCCGCCTGGTCAGCGTGGTGAATATGACCAAATATCAGTTAGCATTCATTGACCAAATACCAGTAGTGGATTGTATATGGATTGATAGGATTTCGTCCAGTATGGATTATATATATATATATATATATATATATATATATATATATAAATATATATATATACCTATATATATATATATATATATATGTATATAATTTAGTTTCGTATATATTTTTGTAATCAGTCCTGTATATATTTTTGTACAGTTTGTTTAAATTAATTTACAAATCAGATAATATATAATAAGGTATACACATTACTTTGTAAATTTCAAGGGGTTGCACCCTGTACTCGTTTTATTTATCGACCTCCTAACTTGCTTTTATTTAACAATATAAATAAGTAATAAAAAAATAAAACGTTTAGAAACCTATTTTAATGCTTCTGTATAGACGATATTTATTATATTGTAGACTGATGATCTGATATGCATTCAAATCTAATGCCAATATAATTAAAAAAAAATTTGTCTAAGAAACTGTTCGAAAATCTGTCCAAAAATATCTATCTAACTATTTTTTCCATTTTTGATTAATTTTAATGTCATAAAATTTTAACTTCGGTTATTCTTGGACAACTTTAAAAACGAAATTTCTTTATCTCTCTATATAAAATAGTTTTATCGCAAAATTAATATCATTAATTCCTACGGTACTCCAAACGTAAACGATTATCTCCGAAGATTAATGATTGCAATTGCGGAATGATGTGAAAATTTCAACACACACGTCACTCCACAATTGCAATCGTTAATCTTCGAAGATTATCATTCACGATCGGAATAGATAAATGATATTAATTTTCCAATGGAACTATTTTTTATATAGAGAGATAAAATTTATACTTTGTTCTAACATTTTAAATTACTTTTAAATGAATAATATTTTTTAGTGTTTCTTTTATAAATTTTATATATTTCTCTCTCTCTATATATATATATATATATATATATATATATATATATATATATATATAAAATTGGTTTTGGTAATAAATATATAAAATTTCTAAATAATAATAATTTACTTCGACTACTAACTGAAGTAGAGTTGTATTAAAAATAAATTCCATATATCATGATTTACTTATAAGTGAAAACCAGGTAAATCATAAATCTCTGCTAAAGATTAAAAATTCACCACCCGTACTGCAAATTGAACAAATAATTGATGTCGTTCGAATCGAACGAGTATTGTTATTTAACAAAGCGGACAAGCGTCAATAATAAATATGCGAACCCAATTAGTGCAATTACTTAATGACGAACCGCTTCATTATAATTGAATAAATACCACGCGGCCGACCAGAATAAGAAATAACGGTGGCGTCAGTGGCAACCACACGACAATACCGCACATTTTCGTAAACTTTGCCGACGCTCGTTTATCTTGTACTCATGCCGGAGTCACTCTTATTCGATGCTTAATCAGAGTATCTTGAACGAAGCCAGACGTTGAATAATTAAAAATGTTCCTTGCGCTATAAACAATTCGAATAAACACGATCCGTCGGTGTTTAGTGAACTATAAAAAGTTTCTCGCCGTTTTTCTTCGACGACGGCGTCACATTGTCCGTTCTTGTTATTTTCTCACTTGACTTTATTTGTATCATATTTTATTCCAGGAATCGATTTAAATGGTCTGTCTATGTCATTCAATCGGAAATAGGGATTTGTTGACTAGCATTTTTTTAAAACATCAAATTTGTTCACAAATATTTTTATTCGTTAATATTTTAAAAAAAGGTTATTAATATATTTTTTTTAAAAAAATAATAAGAAAATAAATCTAGCTGATCAGTTTTTCTCAAAATATATAAGGAAATATCGAATTCTATAAAATCAAAGAAAAATAATAATATTTAGTTACTAAAATGATTGAAAAAAATATATCCTATATTTTTGTATTTTAATATCAATTCAAATTCTAAATTTTAACAAAAAAAAATGCTATAAGGTTCATCTCCATTTGTTTTATTTTAAATAAAATGATCGCCCAATTAATAAAAGTTCCATTCTCTTTCCTAAAGTATTCGTATAATCTATGATTCGATTCTCTCATCTTCTATTCATTTTATTTATCTGCGTGCACATTTATCTCCCTCGAACAATTTCTATTTTTTCCTTCTACGTATATGTTTATACGCCTCACGCACTTATATACGTGCGTGTGTGTGTACGTGCGGTACGAATTCCATCCGGAATTTCCGCACACGTCGGGGAGATATTCACAGCCACAGCGGCAGCATTTATTAGTAACGGCAGGAGACGGGTTCGACGCGGCTGTAAGAGACACACGCACGTATGAAGATTAATGAATTTACATTGGAATCGAATATCGATCTGTAGCTGTCGCGTGCTCCGACTAGATGTGGACCGACGGCCGCCGACCGCGTCGGCATTTATCACACGTCAACATCTAATGCACGGCCTCTTTGTACGGGGTTTCTGTTGAATAATTTCGTAGGTGTCGGGTCAGTGGTCGCCCATTCACACACGTGCAGATCGTTTTATCATCCGTATGGGGGCGATGATAAAACGATCCAGAGGAACCGACAGGGTCGGTTGTAGAGAGAACATCTGAGTGCAATGCAGTGCTCAGAAAAACGACGTCGGACGAGCGAATTGCACTATTGAGACGATTGTACGAACGAAATGACAATTTCGAGAAATAAAGATCGAAAAAGCTATCCGAGATTCAGTACCGAAACGCTTTAATGTCCTTAAATACATATAGCATATTCAAAAATATTTATGATGAATTACCAGTACATTTTTTAATACAATTAAAAATATTTAATAATTACTAATATTAAATTCGTAAAATCAAGCTTAAAAAATCTTTTGAAAAAAATAATAAACTTAAATTGTTCTTTAACTATAAAAAAATATTTTTATCCTAGGAATTTTTTCTGAAAAAATCTTTAATTTTTCTTCACAAAATTATTAATACTCATATAAAACATTCATTGATCTATAGGTGTTTTTTTTTTAAAGTGATAGAACTTGAAACTGATTTTCTATCGTAAGTTATATCTAACCTAAAAAAACATTTATATATATATACACACCGGTCCCTCAATTTACGCCGAGTATCCGTTCCACGTGGATTTGTTTTACGCGAATGAAAATCGCGTAAATTGAGTCTGTCAGTACAATAGAAAAAATATTGGAAATAAAAGCTAGTAAAGTTGTAGAAACACATATTTATTTCACATAGCTTAACAAAAAATATAATGACGTTTTAGAAAACAGAAGTAGATAAATTTTATTTGGTGTCACTATCGCTACTGTAATTGAAAACAGTCAACCTTTTATATATTTATATTGTGCTTATACGTTCAAGTAAGAATTTGCGTCGCTCTGATATATAATAAATTACATGAAAAATTATATAAAATGAAATCTATCTGGCCGCGTAAAAAAAGTCCCGCGTAAATAGAGGTATAATTTTCCGCGTAAAAAAAGTCGCGTAAATTGAGGGACGGGTGTATATATATATATATATATACACAAACACACACACAAGTGTGTGTATGTATATATAAAGGTATGATAAAGATGTTCAACAAAATCTTTCAAAAAAATTTTCTCAAGAATTCAAATTATTTTTTCAAAATATATTAACTTATATTAAAAAAGAGCATTGTTCTAAAATTATAATTAAAAATAACAACGCAACAAATCCTTTATAATCGTACATGTAATTTTTACATGAAAATTCTAGAAACTTTGTTGTCACGCCTCGTACGCATGTGATCGTATGCGGATTTTTTTTCAACCTCACCACGTCGACAGAAACGTGCTCGTGGACCGAAATAAAAAGCTCTCTGGTGTTCTACGGGAAAGAAATCATGATAAGTGTTTATTTATGACGGGATTTTTTTCCTAGCAGCTTGAAGAGAAAACCGACCCGCCGTCGAATTCATATTTGATTCAAAACGTGGTCGAGTCGGAAAAAGACACTTTTACTCTCGAAGTCCGGTCACTACTTTCCATCACGTACTTGTACACTTTTTTTTATTTGATTTTGTTCTAAAAGTACTAGTCAAACGGTTTAATATTTTGCGACAATTGTAAAATAATATTTTCTTTTAGTGTAACACTAGATTTTTTTGGGGTGATAACTAATAATATTTTATTTAATGAAAATATCAATAAATTCTGATTTATAAATATATATATATATATATATATATTTCTAGAGATCTGATTTGCCATTTAATCAATAGCAAAGAAAATATTACACTTTCATTATTTTTTTTATCAGTTCTAATTAAAAATATATTAAAAAAAATAATTCACTTGATTTATCAATTAATATTTAAAAGATTTAAAAATGAAATTTTAAAATAATTTTTCTCTTTAAATCTCGCATTATTGTAAAAAAATCCTAATCAAAAATTTAAATATAGTTCTGAAAATTAACAAAAAAAAATAACAGCTTTTAATTTACTTTTTTAACAGATTTAATTGAGATATATAGAGCGTTTTTAAGCGTGATAGAACTTTAAATTTAATCTCTATCGAAAATTCTATTTAAGCTAAGAAACACACTTATATATATATATATATATATATATACTTATCCCCCGATTTACACTGAAGATCGGTTCCTCAGAAAACCGTGTAAATCGAAATCGTGGATTTTTATACGTAAAACCGTTTAAATCGAAAACAACCTAAAATGTACATAATTCAGTCATTTATTTCAATGTAAAATAAAAGTAAGATACCTTGAAAAATGTAAAAATAACAGTTCATTCATAAAATGACAAATATATAAAAGTGTAAGTATGTAATTTATTTTATGGAAACAAGAAATATAAGATCCTTAAAAAATTTAACCAAAAGTTTAAATACTCTCATCACTTTAATAGACTATTAATCTTTTCTACGAGACTTGGTAATGAAATCCGTAATTAACAATTATGTTTGGTTTTTGGCTAAATCTTTACAGACCTCCTCATATTGAGTTAAGCATTTATTAATAAATCGCTGGAATCGGAGAGCTCGTTCAACATTCAGGTCATTTTGTAGAAAATGATTACCCAATTTTCGTCTTAATTCAAATATGTGCGCCAGTGTTACCAAGTAAACGGAATTAAAAAATGACTATAGAAATAGGTATGCTGCCAAAATGTTCATTTTTATCAGTTTTTTTTTATATCCGTTATTTTAAAAACCGTGTAAATCGAGAGATAGGTGTATATAAATATATTAGGTTGGCAAATATCTCCCTTCCGCCTTCTGGTCTTTTGAATTTCGCAGCTATGTACAAAAAAAAAAAAAAAAAAAAAAGCGGAAGGGAGATACTTGCCAACCTAATATATATATAGAGAGAGAGTATTTTTTTAAGTTAGATAGAACTTTCGATAAGGATTCAATTTAAAATTCTATCACGTTTAAAAAAACACCCTATACTTTCAATAATTTTATACAAAGATATATCTTATCAACAATTTTTCAAAATCAGCATGAACTTAAATATACCAAAATATGAAACCTCTACAACATGAAACACATAAAATTATATATACCATACTATAAATGTTAATAAATATCAAATAAGACATATTTTTACGAAGAAAAGAAGATGATTACTAGTATTTTCTCAGAGTTAGAGAGAAATTATTTAAGATATATATGAATACTTGAAGAATATATGAATATTTTACTGATAAACCCTGCGTATCGATTTCGATAACATCTGAATCCAAATAACATACATTAAAACCCATCTATATTATCGACACTCAAATCATAGCCAAAGTTCGACATTTCCTTGCCATCACGATGTTGCGTGTTCATTTTCTTACCCTCTGCCTCCACCCTCTTGACAAGTGGTATTATTGTTACACGAAATATACATCTGGAATAATCAAATAACGTTTGATAATAGTCTAATATCCATATTCTCGTACGGCTGTTAAATTATTCCACAATTGTAATGTGTGCAAATTTCGTTTCCGTGCGAAATCTCGACATGTTATTGAAATAGCGTGCACGCGGCACACACATAACCGATTTCGCGCGAGGTTTCTATTGGAAAACGCAAGTTGTGATGAACGAGAGTGGCGCGGGCCGACGTCGACGATGCTAGAAACGGCGGTACCGACTGTGTACAGTACATCAAAACCGCGTTGTTTCGTCAGTTAAAGAGAATGTTAATCTCATTACAGTCATTCTATGAGATTTCGTCTTCATCTCATCACATACACATACACACACGCGCGCATACATACATTTATATCGAGGAGAAGAATACCAGTATGCCTGTGCCTACATATACACACATCTGTAGATGTTGAAACGCGGCTCGTTGAAATTCCTTACAAGTTGTGTAATTTTGAATCCTTCAAGTATGTTAACAATTCAATTAGGCGCATACTTTCACGAAAGTTTTTAGCCCGTTCGTCTATTGTGCCCGGCCACTTAAATCAGCCGCCGGATCCGGTTTCGGCGAAGACTTACGAATAATATAATCTCGGAACTTAATTGGGACGCTAATTAAATTTGTACATACACTTGTTGAGAGTAATTTTCTGTTAAAACTGACGATCTTCATCCCCGTTAAAACTTTGCACAACGTCCGTCTTGGTCTGACTCGAAAGCGTGCTCTCTGTCACGTTCCCTCCTCGCCATCTTTTTTTATTTATTGTAATATGTTCCGCAGACGCGCTTAAATGCCTCGTTTTCATCCGCTCAGTGTTCTTTTCTTCCATCTAAAGAGTTATTACTGGGTAGCAGAAAGTGAAATTAAGACGTTTCTTGACACGTGCATTCGTAATGTGCTTTATTTATATACAGCAGTTATACTGTTTTAATTAACATCGTTGTACATTGTATGGAAATCAATTTAAATCAATCAATTATCTCTGAAAAAATTTATTATTCATCATTACTATAAAATAAATGATAATTTTATTAAAAAAGTTTTTTTTAATAATAAACTTAATAAAAAATTTTTCTTTTCAAACACGTTTATATAAATTAAGACATCCATTAAATCCAATATTTTCAAATATTTAATTGAAAATTTTTCACCAGGTACATTTTCTAAGTACTTTTTTAATAATAAGTATAATTTATCTTAAGGGGTTATACGCACTTGCGAGGCGCAAAACGACGTTTTTTTAGGAATTTTTTTTAGAAACAGTATTTATTTTGCAATTATAAATTATGGTTATTTGAATAGATCCTACTTTCAAGAATAAAATAACATGTCGATCATAAAAAAATATTGAAGCGCACCGCTCCTGCAGACGATGCCCCGAACGACCTCCAAAAAAAGGCGCTTGGCGGTGATCTCCATATCGGCGGTTTGGATTATTTGAAATCAAAAAATATGGTCAATTCTTTTAAAGGATAGATTAATGCAGGTATTGAACAAAGGAATAATAAAAATTTTCATTTTTGACAAAATGGCGTCTACTTGAAAAAAATTTTTCGTTTTTTACTAAAATTTTCGCTCAAAATTATTTAAAAAAAATAGTAATAATTTTTGTAAACCTTATTCCTTCGTTCAATACCTGAGAAATATATTTGAGAAGATTGTGTGAAAATTTGAGACCGATCGGTTCAGCCATTTCTGAGATATCGAGATCACCGACTATGAAAACACCGTTTTGAGATAAACGCGTTTGAAGTTTCGGAAGTAGTTTACACATAGTTAAATTTTTTTTACAAATTCAGGTGTATGTCCGAAAATATTTATCGGATTTACTTCAAATTTTCAGAGAATATACTCAAATATATGTGCATTCCGAAAATGCAAAAAAAATCGATTTTTTGAAATTTCTAACTGCGTATAATCCCTTAAACTATTATCAATTTTTGTTACAATGAAAATTTTAGCTAAAGAAACTTTGATATAAACATGTAAAAATGCAAAAGTGCCGATATTTAAAAAATCCAAAAAAATATCAACAATTACTTATTCAAATATATTTTAAAAATCTTGAATTATATTTTTTCTATTTAAAAATAATAACTATTTAATTACTTGCACAATTTACCACCATTCAACTTAATTACTTCTTAATACTCTATATAAATTTAAATAAATATTATTAATAAATTGAAGTTTTTAAAATATACAATGATTTAACGTCAGTTTAAGTATATTTGAAGAGTCATTTATTAAATAGATAAAAATGTTTCAAAATAAATAAATGTCAAATTAAATCGCTAGAAAATCCTTCTTTATAAATAATAAGATTTTAAAGTAAAACATAAAAATGAACAAGATTTAATTTTTTTTTGAAAATTAATTATATATATATATATATATATATATATATATATATATATATATAAATCGAAATGATGCAATTTAAGAAAATAATGGTCTACATCTCAGACACTAAGTACATTATTCAAATAATAAAAAGAAAGTTCACAACAGTCGACGACGAAATAGAAAAATGTGGCAGCGAAGACGACGACGACGACGTTCCTGATTTGATGAACCTGCACGTTCTATAAACGTACGTATGGAATTATGTGTTGGCAGGAAGAGAGAAGCCGTGAAATAAACGGTAGTAGTTAGAGGACGGGAAAGAGAAGACACGATCGGACGAGCTATGAAGAAGGGAAAAAACTTTCGTTCAGTAAAAATAAATTGTATCCGCGTAGTTGTTAAAAGTATTTTCGACTACTTTTAAACTTAAATTACATAAAACTTTGTAAATTATTCGCAATTCGAGTGAGTTTAGATGTCAGACAAGGAAATAACTAGAGTTCAGCGATTCGTGAACAGATAATGAGAACAGATAATAATCAACGTTTGAATAAATGTGCTCGATCCACTTTTCACGTCCGAGTTGTCGCAGGGGCAACTCGATACGGGTAAGATGGATTCAGATAGACTCACATGCTCGATTGTTGTCGATTTAATTTAATTTAGTATGAAAATCTACTTCTTATACATACAATTTATATATAGATGTAGGGTCATCCAAATGTGACGCCTAGATTTGTATTTTTATTCTTTTTAATAAAACACAAATCTAGGCGTCACATTTGGATGACCCTATATATAACTTATAAATATTTAAAATTTCTTTATTAAAAAAATATAATACCTCATGAAAAAAATACAAACAATTAAGTTTCTTAACTTTTTCTGTTTATATTTCATTTTTTTTCAATTAGAAACAATTTTACTGTAAAAGAATGTTGACTTTTAACAATATACAGTTTTTTTTCTTTTTTTAATTAATATATTTTTGTAATTTAAACAGTTTCATACACTTTTCAATATAACTATATTTTAAATTTGATATGATCAATAGAGCCTGTTTTTAAATGTGTTTTATATTTGTTTTTTTTTAAAAAAAATAAATACTCAATACCAACTTACATCTAATCATAATTTTCACAAAAATTTCATATTGTTTATCAGAGCTTTAAAAATAAATATTTATTCTCTTTGGTAAAATGGTAATTATAGTAAAATAATTACTTTTTAAACTTTTATTTTTTATTATACTCTTACAATTATTTTTTTAAAAACACAATTTAACATACATTAAAAAAATTAACATTTTATTAAATTTTGCTTTTCTAATTTTTTATTGATTCTTATTTCATCTCTAATATTAAATAACCAACATTTAGTAACATTAAATTATTTTTTAACTGGCTTAAGGGGTTATACGCAATTAGAAATTTCAAAAAATCGATTTTTTTGCATTTTCGGAATGCACATATATTTGAGTATATTCTCTGAAAATTTGAAGTAAATCCGATAAATATTTTCGGACATACACCTGAATTTGTAAAAAATTTTTAACTATGTGTAAACTACTTCCGAAACTTCAAACGCGTTTATCTCAAAACGGTGTTTTCATAGTCGGTGATCTCGATATCTCAGAAATGGCTGAACCGATCGGTCTCAAATTTTCACACAATCTTCTCAAATATATTCCTCAGGTATTGAACGAAGGAATAAGGTTTACAAAAATTATTACTATTTTTTTAAAACAATTTGGAGCGAAAATTTTAGTAAAAAACGAAAAATTTTTTCAAGTAGACGCCATTTTGTCAAAAATGAAAATTTTTATTATTCCTTCGTTCAATACCTGCATTAATCTATCCTTTAAAAGAATTGACCATATTTTTTGATTTCAAATAATCCAAACCGCCGATATGGAGATCACCGCCAAGCGCCTTTTTTTGGAGGTCGTTCGGGACATCGTCTGCAAGAGCGGTGCACTTCAATATTTTTTTATGATCGACATGTTATTTTATTCTTGAAAGTAGGATCTATTCAAATAACCATAATTTGTAATTGCAAAATAAATACTGTTTCTAAAAAAAATTCCTAAAAAAACGTCGTTTTTGCGCCTCGCAAGTGCATATAACCCCTTAATTTTGATCTACTTTATTGCAATTATTTTTCAGTACAAATAAAAAATTCTGTTTGCTATGAATTTATTTTCAACAGCGATTTTTTTTATTTCTTTTAATGAAATTCAAACTATATATATACTTATCATTCTAATAGCAACACAGGAAACTTAATATTCATTTTGATGAAGGACTGTTGATAAACGATACAAGGCATAAATATTTCCAAGGTTTTTTTTTTAAAAAAAAAACATAATATCGGTTTCGCCCAAAATCATTTACGTATACAAATTGATGTTTTTGTCAAAATTTAAACATTTATCTTACGAAAATACAGAGAATCGGTGCGAGAAAAAAATGCTAAACGACACACGCAGACATCACCGAGGACCGTACTCGGCGGACTCGAGTGAATAGGTACAAGGGAACGACGAGATGCGAACGACGGACGTAACGTTAACCGTCAAACAAGGCGGACGCCGCAATCGCACGGCGTCGGAACGCGGTCCGTGCGACGTGACGTCATGAACAATGAATTATAACCGCGCACGAACGAAGGCAATAAATCGATTAGAAGAACGGAAGCGGAACTTCGGCCTCGGCGGCCCTTATAAACGTTTCTTCAATCCATCATTCCTCGTTCGTTCGCCGGATGTGTCTAGTAGTGGTGCATTACCACCAGTTCTTTGGCCGTGTTAACGTTGATATGTATTTCTCACTCTCTTACACACTTATACTCTGGAGTTTATATATATATATATATATATATATATATATATATATATATATAGGTACATATACGCAAGGAGACAAACTCATACCGATTTGAAACTCAAGGATACAGCGATGGTTTCTTCGTGTCGCGCGGCCGCTGGTGAAGAAATGATCAACGCATGTACTTTGTCTCATGCGTGACGTGCAACGGACTGTTCTATATGCTAACTGAACGTTGAAGCACTCCTCCATCTCCATCGTCACCACCACCTCTGTTATACTCTTCTAGCGTCTGACAGCTCGAACCGGATACGATATCTCCACCTCTACGTTTCGCCTACCGTTTTATACAACCGATAATTTATGGAAAACACAGTTTATATAAATTCTAATCGTATATTTACGATTTCCTCTCCTGTCGTTTCTTTTATACGCGCTCGACACACTTTGCTTGACGGCTGAACAGTATGGAGCATGTATTGGAAAGGTTTCCTTTTTTTCCTCATACACGTACCGATCGATTCCTGTTTTCTAACGATAATTTTTTTCCAAGCTTTGTATGAAAATGTGAAACGAGAAGCACTCTACTGAAATTTATAGTTAACTAAATAATATATTACACTATAAATCAACATGTCATGAATTCAATTAGGAATTTATTTAATTCCAAAACCATCAATTATTTTTTTATAAAATAAATATCAATTTCAACCCCCTACAACAACCTTAGACAATTTTGTAATAATTAAAATAATCTCATTTTTACTATAAAAAAAATGCTATAAATTAAATACGAATTTAAATTAATTAATGATTAAATTTTTTACATAAATAAGTTTTTACAAGATATTTTGACAGTTTTATTGTTAAATCTAGTATATATATATATATATATATGAACTAGGTGAATGTTTGTTCGTGAAAGGTTTGTCACATGCATATAAATCAAAATTTATCAGAGATATATATATATATATATATATATATATATTTGAGAGCATGTATAGAATAAATTTACGAATCATAATTTTAAATTTAATGTCATTCATCTTGGTTAAACTGTCAGACGCAGATGCGACGATGGCGTGTGCATATTTCGATAAATTGACATCCGCCCGATATCATCAGAAAATATCGACTCCATCGACGGAGTCGTCTACGACGACAACGAAGGCACCGCCCCGAGCAAATAAACACGACGCGATAATAAAGTAGTGGATATACGATAAAATGATAGTACAAAAGAATACAAGAAGCTGATCCACTCTGCGTAGAGTGGATGCGCGACAAATTTGTCTTTCGGTTCTGATGGACGTCACATCGACGACCACTGTTACAATACCATTTTATTATATATATATATATATATATATAAATATGTGTGTGTGTGTGTTGCTGCAGTGTCAACGCGAAAAGAAAATATATTTAACCGTAGATTTATAATAGCCGGATGTCGTTCGTGACTCGCTCGCATCATTTCTGTTCGACCTTTTGTACTCAACTCTATTGTTTGAAAATTCACAGTCTATACTGAATCAGTTTCATTTATAACGTTTTTCTTTTTTCCTTTCAACCGATGCATATTTACGATAAACAAATAAGAAATTATCTTCTTCGTATTGACTATAAAACCCACGTAGGTCGACACTCTTCTCTCTCGTTTCATGGAAACCGTCCAAGTTTGATCATGACTCAACACTAACAGCAGGTGTTCATATTTGACCTAGATTTCATTTCTTCAACTCATCCATTTGTTGCAGTGAATACAAACTTCTATAACGACGCTAATAAACAGACACAATCTGTGCATGGCTTGGTTATAAGTGTCGTGGGATAAAATAGAAACAAAAATGTGAAGTGTGGACTTAAATAAATAGAACTTAAGTAAATAATGATATAATATCATAACATTTTAAATGATGATATCGAATTAGTATATTTAAAAATTATTATTTTTTAATCATTGATTTTCAATAACTTTTAACCCCACTTTAATTAGAGCAATTTAAAATACTTAAACATTTTAAAGCACAAATTATATAGAGTCATCCAAATGTGACGCCTAGATTTGTCTTTTATTAAAAAGAAATATGTGTATGAGATAGGGTATAGAGAAACATGTATATAGTTTCTATTATTTCTTTTAATAAAATACAAATCTAGGCGTCACATTTGGATGACCCTATATTAATATAAAAATAAGAATAAAATAGTAAAATTAATAATAAATACTCGTGAAATGTTTTACTTGAGCTATGAAGCTTTTTAAGAAAATTTATTTAATTAAATAAAATTAAAATTAAAAAAATGTTTAATATAAAATTGATTTGTGTATATATATATATATATATATATATATATGAGAAAAGAAATTGATTTACCATTGTGTAAATATTTATAGATTTACACTGCTTTGATAGTAACATAAATTCAATCATCCTAATATTTTATAAATTATTTATATTGTTATAAAAATAATTTTATATTACACATATTTAAGCAGATTAATAGATATTGTATTTTTAAAAGTAGTATAAAAATATATTTTTTAATTAAAATCCCATATTTTTTTTACAAGTGTATAAAATATAATTATTTTTTTATTCAATAAAATAAATAAAATTTTAAAATGCAATTCAAAATCATTTTACCAAAATACCACTGCATTTTATTTAATAAAATCATTAAAATATTTTATTTACAATAACTTGAAAAACATTTACTATATATGATATATTTTTTTCTCATTCCCATCAGAATTTATATATTTTTTCCCGAATAAAAAACAGTATATTAAATAAATGATACTAAAAATATCACTTTATTAACAAATAAGTGTTATAAAGAAATACATTTCAAAAGAAAGTGTTAAGTGTGATTATTCTAAAATGGATGTAGAAATAAAAAAGTGTTTGAGTGTCATTGTTAGAAGTTCTTTTAAGAAAACCGAAACATAGACGACCCTTTTTGGAAGAATTGTACTACTTTTCGAGTACCGTTCATCATGGAAATTTAATAGAGACGTAAATTTATAGCAGCTGCGCCAGGAAAATTTCAATCTCGCGCACACACGACGTATGCATATGTACAACACACGCACACACACACACACACACACACATATTTATATATATATATATATATATATATATATATATATATATTATATGTACATATATACGATACATATGTACATGTATGTAGTTATATATACATACTTAGATGTATATGAATGAATGAATGTGAGGATGTACCAAATATGACGAGGGAACGACATTTATCACCCGATATATTACAGTGGCGGCGAGAGTCCATTTATGGCGCGACCGGTCCCTTGAATAATGTAGAACGTTCGCGCGGTCTGTCGGTCGGTAGTTGTTGGGGCTGCAGTAAAACCGCACACATCTCGTACGATCAACATCTCTATTTCATATTTTATTTATATATATATATATATATATATATATATATATATATATATAAAATATATATAGACTATCGAACGAAATATTATGATTTCAAACATTTATATATTTGTTCCATATATCAGAAAGAGTAGAAGGGATGAATTATTTTTTTATTTACATTGTTCTTTGATTGTATCGATTCTTATTTAATATTTGAAATCGTTGTTCACTTCTCTACATAAATTATTTATAACTTTTTAACATATATAAAAAAAATTTAATGAATTTTTAACTTAAAGTTTGATTATTTGATTAAGACATTTTTTTATAACTCAAAACTTAAAAAAAAATAATTAGAAACTGATTATCATTAAAAACCTAATTAAAATGACTTCTTGAATTTTTTGTCAACATTATCAATTTTTAAACTACACACTTCCAAAAAGTCTATTAACTTTAAAATTAAATATAACTACCCCAGATTATAAATTGACCATTTGACAATGTTTTATGTCATTATATGATTACTACATTCTTAACATACCATTGAATTCAACTTATATTTAGTACTAAACTCGAAATATATGTGTTTTAGCTGTTTTAGTACATAAAAATGAATATATAATATTTTTTGACATTTATTATAATAATTTACAATTAAAACTTAAATTCAAATTAAACATACTTTATTTATAATCTAAGTTAATTAATATTTTTGTATTATATTTGGATTACACAAAATATTTTTCTAAATATTTTCCTACATTTTGGTGTACTGTAATTAGAACTTCTAATAATTTTGTTTTGTCATGTCCTATTTCTCAATTTAAAAAATAATATTTCCAAACAATTCACTTCATTTATGTGCTAAAAGTTATATTATTTTTCCATAAAATAAAATGAAAGAAATTCAAAATTAAAATATATATTTAATACTTATTGAACTAATTATTATTTTAACACATTTTTATATAAGATCATCCAAAAATGATGCCTAGATTGGTATTTTATTAAAAAGAAACTATACCACCCTATATACATGTTTCGTTTTAATAAAACACAAATCTAAGATGAATATAAATAAAAAATCATTCATTTTTTGAAAATATTACCTTTTTCAGTTAATTTTTTTATCAGATTGAGATTGACAAAATAATTAAATATTGTTTCAAAATTGTAACTCCTACCACCGAGCCTGATGTATTATTATTTAATAATAATGAATTTAAAAATCTGAAACTAAAATCTTTTCTAATAAGAACGTCGATTTTTAAATGAGCGATTTTTCTTATTTAAAAAAAATCATAAAAATAGCCATACTTCTTTTACATTTAAACTAATTAAATAGTTCGTCTCTGTTTTCATCTCAGTAGAAATATTATATTATATCAGAAGCAAAGCACAAGTATCATAGCTCACAGAAAAAGTCTTGTGTTATCTGACCTTAACATCTTTAATTACATAATTTAACGAAAAGTGTTGTTAAGCTAAAAGGATTTAGTTGTAACATTCCAACGTCTTAAATATCCAACACGACTAAACAACCTCGTTAGCAACTATGTCATCTTATACCATCAATGTAGTCTAGGAATTAATTATTTTCTACTACAAATATCAATTTACTCACTTTATACTAGACTTAATTAATTATAAATATTTACATCAATTGTCGACTATCTCCATTATTTTAATTCAAACTATTAATTTATTACCAATTATTTTATTTTTTCTAATTTTCCGTACTCATAAAAATGTATGGTTTATTTAATATTCTCTTTCCTTTATTAATAGATATGTGCAACACGTAGTGAAAAAAGACACTTGAAACTTGACTTTTTATACTCAATTGATTAATTCACATACTGTAACGTACTTCGTTTCTTTTTATTTATATTGTACTAGCTTACAACAAAACATGTATACCCACTCGACGTACATTCCATGCACAAAGTGCACATCAAAGTCAAATCCTAAATAACGACACCGGCATATCATTTGCTTGTACGAATACATCCACGCACGTACATACACACACCTACTCAAAACACAAACACACATCTCCAACCACGACCGCATCCATCAACACCGCCACTGTAACTGCCATCAGTCTCGCCCTAATCAAAATTAGCATATCGACATTATAGATAGAGAACCTTTCCGTCCGTCCATCATCCATATTGCATAGATTCCCGTCGAAGCGCACGTACCCGGTGCGATGATTTTTTTGCAACCCCGTCCTCCCGTCCCGGACGCGTGATATATGATTTCCACATATCGATGATGTATTATCGTACGGCTGTTAATTTTATTATCGGACTCCCGTTGTGTATAAACGATATATACGATTAAATTTCCACTCAACGTGCACGCAATGGAATTAAAATAGTGTTCACTCTCTTGATTCACGTCCGCTGTGTCAGTATCTCCGAACCTAAAGCCAATCTAGAAATCATTGTCAGAGTATATATGGGCGTCTGAAAATATTTTTTTACGTTGAACCGGATAGAAATATATGCAGATAAATGAAATATTGGCAAAAACAAGCATCGATATAAAGATATCTGTAAATCATATATCGATAGATCGGTTATAGAGAGATTAGATATCGATTATTATATAACAATAAATCAGTTATAGATAAATCAAGTGGCGATAAATCATATACATTAAACTATTAAATTCGTATACATGTAGTATCAGACATCTTCATTGTTTTAAAATCGATTCTATTTCAAAGATAGAGCAATAAATTCAAACTGAAAATTGTGATTTATTTTTTAATTACTGTCGGATTTTTTGAATTCTCTCTACAACATTGATTTTTATACTTTCTGACAAATATTAAATTCATGAAATGTGAACAAAATATTTTTTACAGTACATAATACATTTAATAAAAATGATATATTTCAAATTTAATTTAAAATAAATATAATATACAAATATCTAAAAAAAAATTTCATCGTTTGTATGATTCTTAATATTAATTTTCTTTTATTATTATTTTCGGACAGAAATACAAATAAATTCTTTAAAAGAAATATAAATAAATCTACCCATCAACATAAACTGATTTTTCTTTTATAAACTTCATAAAATATAAAAATCTCATATTTTCGATATTCGTCTTTAATTCATTTTAATACAAATTAATTGCTAATTACATAATAAAATATTAAAAAAATATTTAATAATTATTTATTGTTCACTTTATTCGATAAAGTGCAAATCAACATTTATGCTAACAGCTTTAGTAAACAACATTAGAAATTTTTTATATAGAGTTTTCCAATAAGGGCTTCAGAAGTTTAAATGGACATAAAACAAAAAGTATTTAATTAATTAGTTATTTATTTTTTTATTTTTAAACATATTCTATGGCATTAACGATGGAACACAATTTCACTCATATGACCATCACGACTCATATATATGTATATATAGGATGTTTCTTAAGCATAAAATAACTTTAAATTGAATCCCTATCGAAAGTTCTATCTAACCTTAAAAAAATATCCTTTATATTAATGTGTGTGTTTTTATGTGTGTATACACACACACACACACACATATATATATATATATATATATATATATATATATATATATATATATAAAGTGTTTTTTTTTTTGGTTAGATAAACCTTTTGGTAGGGTTTCAATTTAAAGTTCTATCGTGCTTAAAAAACACATTATATATATTATTATTTTGAAACGCATATATATATATATATATATATATATATATATATATATATATATATATTTCTTACAATATCCAACCAAAGATAAAATATTATATTATTTAAATTTTAGTAAACCTGGATTTTATTTTACAGATAATTTTTATTATAGATTTCTATCAAAAATTCATGTCGTTGCCAGATGAAAATTGAAAAATGATTTATATATATATATATATATATATATATATATATATATATATGAATGTGTTTGTACATTGAAAAAAAAACGGCGAACAGTTAAACGACGTCGAGACTGTAGGAAAAAAGGTGCACTGAATCGTTCAATCAAAACGACAATATAGGTGAGTCGACGGGACGAGCCCGAGAGATAAATGTGCTGTTGTACGCCACATGCGGCGCGATTGGCTATTTGCACCGCGGGAAGATAAATGGCTCCCCAGGTCACGGGTCGTATGTATAAAACAGTTTGAACGGTACACGTTCGGTGCCAGGTCGCGCGACACGACGCCGTTTCTCCTTCCCTTCCTACAACCCTTCACGTTAGGGCGACATCGACGTCGGCGATGATGATGATGATGATGATGATGATGGTGATGACGACGGCGACGGTGACGACGATTGTCGATTTCAAACGCGCGTATATCGATATCCGCCGTTCAGTATTTGTTATTGGCCAGGCATCGAAAAATTATACAGTGAAAAAATATTTACATCTAGTTATGTCTTTATATATATATATATATATATATATATATATATATATATATATATATATATATATATATATATATATATGTATATAAAATTCTTACTAGTAAGAAAACAAAAAGTATTAACAAATATTTTTAATAGTAAATCATCATTATTTTATGTTTTATCATCATTTCTAATAGACCAAAAATATAGGGTCATCCAAATATATATATATGTGTGTGTGTGTGTGTGTATTTATAAGTATATCTAGTAATATTTTTTATAGGTTATAAATGTTATAATATTTAATGCATGAAATAATTTTTATAAAATATATTTTTTGTAATTTGCTTTTTTAAAAAATTTCTATATCATACAAAATAAATATATGATTAATAAGTTTTTTTTCAAAAAATAAAGTAAATATAAAAAAAAATTTTAAAGCGTACTATAAGTTCTTGATTTTCTATCTCTCTTTTATATACTCTCTCTCTCTCTCTCAATATATATATATATATATATATATATATATATATATATGTGTGTGTGTGTGTGTGTGTGTATGTGTGTATTTATATGTATATCTGGTAATATTTTTTTTATAAGTTAAAAATGTCATAGTTAGGGTCATCCAAATGTGACGCCTAGTTTTGTGTTTTATTAAAAAGAAATATGTATATAGAGTGGTGTATAGGGAAACATGTGTATAGTTTCTTTTCAATAAAATATAAAAATAAGCGTCACAATTGAATGACTCTATATAATCATGAATGAAAACATTTTATTTACAAATTAAAAAATAATAATATTTTTTTATTAACGTATAATTACTTCACAATGAAATGGCTTTGGATTAAAATGAGAAAACTTTTAAAGAAAAAAATTATTTTCATTTCATAATCTATTAATATATAATTGTAAAAATATAATTTTCTCATAGTCATTCTATTGTACATATTTATATAAAACAATAATCCTGGGAATATATATATATATATATATAATCATTTATGTAGATAGGGGTCTTCGTTAACGATATCAACATGACTGGACAATCACAATACGCAAGTTAGTGAACGGCCGTCATCACCGTTCAATGTTTGTACGAATGATGCTTGGGAGTCCAATCCTAATATCTTATACCCACTTTAGATTACATGTATTATTCGTCGACCAAACAAACACGAAATGAAATATATATATACATACACACATTGTCACATGCGGGCACTTTTGATACACTGCTATATGATTAACGAATGCTCTGATTCGACATCCATTAAACATTAGTCGACGGACGAACAGATGGGTGTACGTGCGAACACTGTGCACATACTCATGCACAGAGAGGTCAAAAAAATTGACTTCGTCTACTAGGAATGACAAACACAACACACATATACAGCCGTAGAACTAGAGACATACCGCAACAACATTGACATTGTTAATTTACTTGTGACGCTCGCCAAGGTATCATTACTATGCATGCGTTTCCCTTTACCAGTTTAAATTAGGCTGAGCTACATTCATGGAATTGTTAATTATGTGCAATGTACTTGACTTTAATGAGAAATATAGCGAGAGCCCCGTTTATGAAGTACGTGACGTGTAAAATATTCTGCGAAGGTCGTACTATATACCATATACATACATGCACATAAAATTTATACACACATAGTACATTCATACATACACACTTACGCATATATATATATATATATATATATATATATATATATATATATATATATATATGTTTAAATAGAATGACAATTTTCTTTACCCAAAAATAACAGTAAAGAAAAATAAACTTAATTTTTTTATAGATGAAAATGTGGTGATACCAAAATCTAATAAAATTATTTCTGTTTAAAATAATTTTAAATTTGCAAATTTTTTAATACTATACCTGGATAAAAAAAAATTCATAAATGATAATACAATCTCCATAAAAAATTGATTATTTAATTTTAGCATAAATTATAAAAAAATATTACAAATTCAATTTTCTTTATTTGCAATACATTTTTCCTAACTTTTCAATATTAAACTTGAATCTCACTTTTCAATACTAAACTTGAATAGATTTTTTGCTCAAATAATGATAAAATTAAATGATTACTTAATTTCAATATAAATTATAAAAATATACTACCAATTCAATTTTCTTCATTTACAATACGTTTTTCCTAACTTTTTAATAGTAAATCTGAATCTCACTTTTCAATACTAAACTTGAATAGATTTTTTTGCTCAAATAATGATAAAATTAAATGATTACTTAATTTCAGTATAAATTATAAAAATGTACTACCAATTCAATTTTCTTCATTTGCAATGTATTTTTCCTAACTTTTCAATATTAAACCTGAATCTCACTTTTCAATACTAAACCTGAATAGATTTTTTTGCTTAATTGATAATAAAATTAAATAACTATTCAATTTTAGTATAAATTATAAAAATATACTACCAATTCAATTTTCTTTATTTATAATATGTAAAAATCGTACAAGTTTTTTAAAAAAAAATCTTAATATAAGTCCTTAATTTTTAATTAATAATTTTTGTACATAAATTCGACGTTATATATTTTTGAAGTAGCTTTTCTTTAAGATGATCAAATAGAGACCATTTAAGAAGTTATTATTCAATCAACAGAATAAATGTCTATTCAAGCTTTAGTAATATAGCTTAACAAAATAATTGGCTATTAACTCTATAGCTATATAGCCATATAAAGTTAAAATCAATTATAAAAGTAATTGTTTATTTATATTGAACTTTTACTACATTTATTAAAATATCATTAATTAAAAAATAAGTATTAGCCATTATATATATCTTTGAGGGTCTTTTGATAAATATGGTAAAAAAGTAAGAAAAACTCAATTGAAAAATTTAAATAAATTAATTAAGTAATTAAATTAAACAATAAATAAATTTACCATACTTATCAAACTATCCTCGTATATATATATATATATATATATATATATATATATATATATAAATGGCCTAAATGAAACTAAAGAATAGTAAATAATAAAACCTTATACAAATATCTAAAATTAGATTTATAATATAGAGATTTTCAACAAAATATGTACTTAGTAACAACATTAATTATTATAAACTTGTTATATGATTTTTGTCATCTTGAAATACTTTTCAAATCATGAAATATCTTTTAAAGAAAATTTTCTGACCCAAAACTTTTCATCACAAAAAGAAAATCAAAATGAAATTGCTATCATTGATTGAAATATTTATGAATTCCAAAATAATCATAAAATCTAATAAAAGAAGCAATAAACTTGAAAATCTTAAATAAAAATATTTCTTTTGTAAAAAATTGAGATTATTTCTCATTATAAAAATTTCACAGTCCTGTCAATGTATATACACACATACATATGTGTACATATATATATATATATATATATATATATATATATATATATAAAGCTCTAGTTCTTCAACGGTCCGCAAAAAATCAGGGACAAAAGACACACATCAGTGTTGGAAAGTCGTGTTGGTACAAGAAATCAAAGAAAAAAAGGGTATACACAAGCTCACGCGTGCACTATACATGGACAAACGGACGTACAATAATACGTTATAATGATGGCTTGCGAACGAGAGTCGATCGATCGATCTGCAGACACGAAACCGTCATGTAGCCTCGCAATCTCACTGAAAGCAGCATCCAAACACATCGAAAGCGCATTACAAACGACGAATTGGAACGACGCTCGGCCTTCACAAATCACTGTCCAGTCAGTTGTGAAGACCTGCCCATTAGAGCCGCAATCACTTTACCCACTTAAGCAGCAGACATTCTGTAAAGCAGTTCTACCCGTCCGTCCGTTTCGACGGAGTACATACACACATACAAACGTACATACATGCACACATACATACATTTATATACATATGTATATGTATATATATTTTATATGTATATACATATAGACAAGGCGGTCGGACGTTTCGTGGTAAATGGTAGTGGTTTGCAATGTTGAACGTAGTTGGAGTGAGTAAAATAGGTAGTCGTATTGCCACTGCTGTTACCACTATCGACTTCGTTCACCGGCACCAGCTTTACTCTCAGTGCTCGATCGTCCGTCCATCCACCGTCTATCCATCCGACTGACCAACCACCTTCCGGCTCTTTTTATATTCCCGAAAGAGCTACAAAATGGCAATGTGCCAAATCAGGCGGTTGACCGATATTCAGAGACGGTTGCAACCGTACGACAGTTGATTGCGCTACAAATGCGTCGATAAAAAGTTTATACGGATTTTATTGATTTTTTCAGTACAGTATCTGTTTTCGATCGCTGATGGCCGTTCGAGGCGATGTTGTTATTATTATCGGTGTGCGAAAGCGACTACTACCCCGGTGCGTTTTGATCAGCACATCGGAACCAATCAGCTATCTTCAGATTTGATCCGGAAAAAACATGGAAATATCCTGCATACGCGGCCGATAACGATTCACGTCTATAAACATTCGGGTTGTTTACGTTTTGTTCCCTTTTCGACGCACTCAAATAATTCTAACATATTTTCAATTCGTGCCTACTTTAACAACCGAAAAGGTATCAACGATATGTAGAGTATTTTTTTAAGCGTGATAGAACTTGAAATTGAATCCCTATCGAAAATTCTATCTATCCTAAAAAATACTATATAAATATAGAATGTTTTTTTTAAAAAAATCAGATAGAACAGCTTTTCTCAAGTACTTTTTGTAAAGACCAGTATTTTTTGTAAAAATTTTACGTGGTCCTCTTTTATGCAAAAAACATATATCATATTATTTAAAGTGCTAATTTTAATTTTTGATTTTTTTTTCTGCAGACCGGTACTGGACCGCGGACCACACTTTGGGAAATATTGAAATAGAACTTTCAATAGAGATTTAATTTAAAATACTATCACGCTTAAAAACACCTTGTTGTTTCCATCAACAGTTGTATCAACTATTTTTTACTTTTTTTATAATATATCAAAAAATTCAATAAATACTCTTTATTTACATCAATTAATAACATATCTTACTTTAATAATCTATTACAAATTGTAATTTATATCATTATATAACTAATTACATAAGTATAAGTTTAAAAAATATTGTAGGTTATGTACATTTTTTTAATAAATTTTAATTCAATTTAATTGATTCTGAAAAATACTTAAAGAAATGTCAAAAAAAAAATTTCAATAATAATGAGAAAGTCTCTCAGTACAAAAAAAAATAGTTCTTTAATAATTTTGTTAATATTTCAATTTAACAATATGATTTTTATTTTTAAATTGTTATATGCAAAATTAACTTACAAGTTAAAAACTGATTTTATATATAAAATAATATTTTAAATATATTTTAGAAAATAAAATAGAATTGAGTTCAAAACAAAAAAGTATTAATTAATTAACGTTAAATAACCCTATTGAAATTTGTGAAAAGCTAACATATTTATTTTACTAGCGTCAAGCCATTCTAATTCATTACAAAGTCTAGCTCTATTTGCTAAGTTCTAATAGCTCTGTACTGAACCTCTATTCGAACGAAAATTCTATATACGATTGATTTTGGTTTGTACG
Source organism: Neoneuromus ignobilis (assembly GCA_029203775.1). NCBI lineage: Eukaryota > Metazoa > Arthropoda > Insecta > Megaloptera > Corydalidae > Neoneuromus > Neoneuromus ignobilis. Next base: position 32,127,948 of record CP092092.1, on the reverse strand, counting down.
AATTCAAACTTTGAACATTCAGTATTCTCTCCCTTCCAACTGATTCGATAAACTTTACTGATGATAAAAAGCAATAAATTGATGGATTGTTAGACTGTAGGTCAATAAAAAATATTGATTTATTACTTTCGAATAGAAAGTTTAAAAACGAACCTAGTGACATATAAAATATTTATTTATTCATCTCTCTAAGCTAGTGCTGAATTGTTCCACCTCTGCTGATTTGGTAATTCGATTGTAAAACTCGATTCGTTCTACACGTTGTATTTACAATTGTTACTGTGGGTTTGTGGATTTAAACAAGGGACGTTTGATGTACTGTAATGCATTCAATTCAGTCTTTCACCACCATCTCGAATCTTAAATATTATAAAATAGAAAATTCAAACGAAATATTCAACTAGTACTATAATAAATATAGAGTCATCCAAATGTGATGCCTAGATTTGTGTTTTATTTAAAAAAACATGTGTATAAGATGGTGTATAGGAAAACATGTGTATAGTTTCTTTTTAATAAACATTATTAATTTCTTTATACACTTAAATATTTAAAAAAAACTCAGTCATAAAAAGTAACTAGTAAAGATCTTCATTTTTTATTTCAAATATTAACTTAATTCTCAAGAATAACTGGCAAATATCTTCTCTCTCTCTCTCTCTCTCTCTCTCTCTCTATATATATATATATATATATATATATATATATATATATATATATATATATTATTTTTTAAAGTCTATTACAATCAATAAAACCTAATGAATTGTATGTACAATTTAATCATGAAATATTTTTTCATACAAATATTTTCTTGAAAAAAAAACACGTTAAATGAATTCCGCACGCATCGAAACCGAACGAATACACGCTAATCGTATTTTTCTCCGGTATATCGTAAATATCTGAACCGAAGCTCGATAAGAAGAAACTTACGAAAAAACAGCGTGCGCTACGAACAAAGGAGTCGAAGAACGCGCGCGAACGTAAACACTTATTCACGGTTCCGTTTTAATTACAGTTCAAACATTTATTAATAGAGCAATTATCGTTACAGCACATTAAAGGCAAACTTCAAAAGCGTCGACGTCTACCGCCCACCGCCGGCACTACAAGCAAATTTATTAATAGAATTTCGTTTATGCACAGTTATCTAAAATCTTCATTAGCGTTTAAAGACGACGTTAAATTACAGAGGAGCAAGGTCGATACCGCTGTATCGTATCAAGGTGGAGGTTATGTACACATACACACACACACGCATATATATATATATATATGTGTGTGTGTGTGTGTGTGTGTGTTTGATTTATAAACTCTATTCTCATTTTATATACTAAAATGCACTTCTCATTCCTAACTTTTTAACTAAATAAATATTTTTAATAATGAAATAAAATTAAAACAGTATTCACTTAAAGAGTATAATTTTCGTAACTAATCTTCTTAAATGGAACACAGGTGTAATAACCTTCTTAGTTATGTTTCGTTTTTATTACCTAAAATGTTACACAAATGTGTTTTCCTATAAAATTACAGTTAATAAATCTAATAAATGTTTAAAAAAAAATTGTTACATTTATTATCTCTTTTAATCGCATATTAATAGAATAATCTAATCAAAATCGTTACATTTTTGAATTTAAATTTTTATTAACCAGGGAACTTCATCCCCTACTCACTTTGCTCGTCAACCCCCGAATTTGTTTCAATTTAACAATGCAAATAAGTTATGAAAAATAAATCGTTTTAAAAAGCTATGTTAATGGTTCTGTGTTGATAAAGTTTATTATAAAATGATGGTCTGATGTGCAATTAAATCTAATTCCAGTACAATTAACACATATTCGTCTGGTAACTTTTTACACCGCCATTCACCAAATGCCGGTATTTTTTGACACTATCTGTAGAAATGATATGGTCTATATAAAACTAATGTAACTTGTTAGAAATCATATATTTTTCAGTGAAATCTTGGAAAATGATATAAAACAAATTTATCTTTATATATAAATTTTTATTTTTTTTTGGCTTTCTTTAGTTAAAAAACAATTAAATTCATAAAAAAGTTTAAATGAATTTCTAAAAACACAAAGTTATTATTCTCTTTTTTTTAGATGAAGTACATTATTTTTGAGTCTTTAATTTTATAAATAATTAATAATTTTTCAGTGAATGGTACTGTTCAAAACATATGCCAGTATGAAGGGGAATGTTGCAAAAGTCACATACTGTCACTATCATTATTATCAAAATTAGTTTGTGAAAAATCTGCCTCACAATCAGATAAAATGCCTGCATATATTTCATTTTTGTCCTCCATTTTAGGTATATTTTATTATTTGATAAGAAAGGGTAAAAAAATTAACAATAATACAACTAAATTTGTTTAGTTATTCGAACACCCGAGCGCTTAAACTTTGAATAAAATTCTTTTATACCCAATACCGACTTATACAGTTTTACTTTGTTTTTGATTACCGTTATGCGATGCAACTGAAGCTAAAATCAGTTCTCTCATGGCATTATCTCTGTTTGGTTAAAATTATAATTTAATATACTCAGAATTAAGAGATCAAAAATCAATTATTCTCTGTAATATACAAATGACGAATTTTCGTCATTTGGCTGTGGGTGATTCTCTGGAAGATGACGAATTTTCGTCAAGCGGACGAATATGTGTTAAAATTTGTTTTTTCCAAAAAACTGTCTGAAAAATTTGCTTGAGAATCTATCTTTTCATTTTTTATTAATTTTAATATTTCATAAAATTTGTACTTCGGTAATTTTCGGGAAAATTGATGCACCTTTGAATAGATAGATGACCTTTGAATAGTTTCTTTTTTGAATAGAAAGATGCTTCAAAAATAATTTATTTATTGTGCAATAAAAGAATTTAAATTTGTTATATCAAAATAATATGAATTATTTTTAATTTTTTTATCAATAAATCTATCTTCATTAATTACGTTTATATTTTTTATTAATTTAAAATATACAAAATAATAATCAATACATAAATAAAGGGCTATCCAAATGTGGCGCCTAGATTTGTGTTTTATTGAAAAGAAACATTTGTATAAGAAAACATGTATATAGTTTCTTTTGTTTCTTTTTAATAAAACACAAATCTAGATGTCACATTTGAGAGATCTTATATATTCATAATTATTAAAAGTTATAATAAATGATTATTAACAATTGTGTAAAATTTTGTGATATTACAAAATGATTCTTTTTGGAAAAATCGAATTTTATACACTATACTCTATCAATTGATTAGAAATATCATTTAACAATTAAAATACTATCATATAAGTATGTCCTGTTCAATTTTATCAACATCCATTGCTGAAACTTGACTGTAATAATCAGAAACAGAAACAAAACTACAAATGTAGATACAAACATACAATTTTTCATGCATATTTTAGTACGTTCGGGCTGTGCGAACGTTAATAAAGTATGTGGCAGAAAATTATACGCGCGAATATAATTTCCATTTATGTTGCCTCGTTCGGTCTCTTCTCTGCACGGCGATCAGTAGCGCATTACAATGCAAATGGCTTACATTATTCCTTAATGAAATGTTGACTTTGTTTCCAATGTATTTTAGATAGAGAGTGCAATAACGGCTATTACACGCAAATGTATGCATAAGCCACGGACGACGGTGAAAGTTTAAATTACGGCAGGATAATCACATTATGCACAGATAGACGGCGCACACAAAGCATTGTCGCAACGCCTATTTATATATCTATAGACATACACACACACACACACACCTACTATATATATACATATATATGCACAATTTGTCAATGTATATATTTTTTCATCCTCTTAACCATACTCTTCTTCATTCACTCCGACACAAACTTCATTCTCTTCATTTTTCCATCGAGTTGGACACCCTGTTTGGAACGTTTATTAATTGTTTCGGCCGTATAATTCTATCTCTGAATATATATATATATATATATATATATATATATATATATATATATATATATATATATATATATATATATATGCACGTTCTATAATACGCTTTAATAAGTTTAACGTAATTGGTTTGTGATGGATTTTTATGAAAAACGACCGGATGTTTAATTGAATTCGAAATAAAAATATGAAAATCACCATAAGTATAATTAATTTATGTTTTATATATAAAGAAGAAAAAAAGATAAAAAAGAATAGATGGATAAAAATTGAACTGAAAAAAGAAAATAATATTATTAAGACGTGCGTAGGATGAAAATTTTGTAATAATTGAATAATTTTAATTAATGCCGATGACTGTTTCATGAAATCGAATTACTCTCTGTGAATACTTTTTTTAATAAAATATTTTTCAAATATGTTGTTATAAGTTTATATAATTATATTTTATTTATAAATGTATTAATTTATCACCAAACTATGCATAAGAAGATAAAAATAGGTAAAATGGGATATAATTAATATTCTTAACTTATAAATCTAAACATTAGTCACAGATATATGTATTCGTGAAAAATGTAGAAGCATCCAAATGTAACGCCTAAATTTATGTTTTATTAAAAATAAACTATACACATGTTTTTTTTAATAAAATACAAATCTAGGCGTCACATTTGGATACCCCTATATTACAAATAATGATAAAACTAACACCTCTTTTTACAATAAATTACAATTAATGATCAATATATTTAATCGGAATTAAAATTCAGTTAAAAATTAAAATATTAGTTATTAATCGATAAATCATGGAAATTGAGTTAATTGAATATTTTTTTGTATATAAAAAAATGTCTATTTGTTTTAAGTATTCAAAAATTTACTTTAACACAAAGAAATCATTTACTTTTAAAATTTCAAGATTTTATAAAAGTGTCCAATAATCACTTATTGTTCACTTTATTTATTTAAAAGCTAACGATTTTATAAAGCAGCTCACTGATGATGGAATAGCTATTGAAATATGTATCAACTTTTAAGGGGGTATTCTAGTCTAGAATTTCGAAAAAATCGATTTTTTACATATTTTCAAAGTTTAGACCTTTAAGAATATGTCCTTAAGAGGATTTTTCGAAATTCGAATTATTTTTGGAGTTATAGCTATTTTTGTGACTCGCCAACCAATCCGGTCTGGCCGGAACGAATCAATTTTAAACGCGTTTTTCTCGAAACTACTTTTTTCAACACGGTTGACGTGATATCTCAAGTTCTAATGGACCGATTTACTTGAAATTTGGTACAGAGCTTCTCAATATAACAGTGATTGCCCTCGCTTAGAATTTTTTGAAAATTTTGTTTTTTACTATTTTTAAAAAATTCCGAAAGTTGAAAAAAATAGGGCAAAAAAATAACTGTTTTTTCACACTGCCGCCATTTTGCGAAAAAAATTTTTTTTTAATTTTCCTAAGCGGGGATACTACTACAACCTTCTTTTTCAATAATTTCAAAAAAAATTTTGTTTCCGATGACCGGAAGGGTTGGAACCACGTCAACCAGGAGAGACCTTTTTTTCGAGCCCCCATTTTACCAGCCTGTACCTTTTTAATTTTGAATTTTTTTTGTTAATAATACTTTTTTTACTCTTAAAATGTCAATAAATAACTGATAAAAAATGGATAGTAAAAATATTTGTTGTTTTTTTTATAGCGCCCGAAAAAAACACCTAAAATTCGTGCGTCTAGAATAGAATACCCCCTTAAGCTATCAAATTGGAACAGTAAGTGATTATTGAAGATGTTTATAAAATCGTATGGTATTGGAGTAAGTGATACGTTTGTGTTAAAAAAAGAATATTTTTTTTATATGAAATATAAAAGAATATATTCTGTTTCAATCAATATTCTTATTATTGGAACTTGTATGTACGGTTGTTAGTGACATCAATATTTTTTTTATATATCTGACATTTTTTTATCGGAAGGTATTTAATTCAAAGGGAATTAGCTACAGTTTTTATTTCTCTTTTTCATATATTTATACGAAAAAAGAGAACCAATTATATTTGATAATCCGTTTTGTTATTTCCTGCTATCAAATTTCCATTTCCGAAAACCGGATTTTCAAAATACTTTCTATTATAAACTGAAAAAGAAAAACAGTCCGATTTTATATAAAACCCATCCTCCTTCTCATTCCGTTTACGACATCCACGGATCTATAGAACGTCTGCAGCTACGTCGTCGACAACAACGCGGCCAGAGAGCACTAACCAACACGGGCATCGAACGCAGTCTCCGCCGTAAACGTCACGGATACATAAACATATGCGCGCCGTATGAAATTCGCAGCAACCCGAGTTATTTAAATAAGAATACACGGGGGAAAACTAATTCCGCATTTTAATTATTTAATTAATAAACGTGTTGTTTTATTAGTGAATGAGGGAAATTTTCCCGGCCGTCGTGGATAAATACGGCGCATAAAAATTAGCATATTAACAACCACTTACGAAAATCTTATAATGAAAAAAAGGCAAATTAGTATGCGGCGGCGATGGAACGAGATTCATATCCCTGGCGATGGAGGCGGGAAATAAAAAAGATCCACATTCGCACAGACATACACACACTCGCAAACACACGCACCCACACACTCTTTACTGTCTCTCTCTTCCCCTATCTATCTATCTCTTTTTATACGAAAACTAAAAACGTTTATCTGAAATCTTCCTTAAACGTACGAACACATATTCATTTATTTATATATATATATATATATATATATATATATATATATATATATATATATATTACTAATAATAAATTTCCTAATTGTGTCAAACAACCTTTTTTCTATATTTTTTTTAATGATAAAAAGACCTTTCATTAAATTTTAACCTACTTATCACAGTGATACGCAGCATTATCTATAAATTGAAATTTAGTTTTACATAGTGTTTAGACACCTATTTTATTCTTTTTTTATATTTATTTGTCTGATATCAATTTTTTAAAAAAAAACTTTTATTTTATTGCCAGTCCTGTATAGAAGTATAAAAATGTTAAATCAAACTAGCAATAAAATTAACACTGATTATTCATAATACTTGTTATTAATTCATTAAATTCTATTTTATAAATATAAACAATTTCTGAAATATTTTTAAATATAAAAAATCAGATCAACATTAATTATATTACAAATAGATGATTATGGTTCTTAATTTGATAAAAGAAACATTTTTTATATTGAAAATAAATTATACAGTTTTCAAACTTAATAATAGCCATTTTTCGTCTTTGATGTACATGTGAAATCAGTAATTCATCGTGTGGACTCACAAATATATTTGATTCAATGTCTAAGCTTTGTTATTAAATACAATTCAATAAAAATTGATTATAGTATCGACAAGAGAAATTAATAAATTTATTGAAACCATATTTTCTGTTTTATCATTTCGTTTTATTTTATATTTTTTTACAAATAATATTTTTTTCTAAAAACGATATATTCTACAATTATATTTTTATCCATATACTTTTTTTATAAATTATTTTCTTTTTAATATTTTAATAAAAAAATACAACTACATCATTTATTTTTCATATGATTGACAATACATAAAGAATTACATATGTACTTTACTATGCAATTGCCTTGATAAAAATAAAAAGTCAACATATGATTATAAATATAAAAAAAAACAATACGTTCCAGACTTGAAACGATTTTTAAAAAAGCAAATTGAGAAAATGTCTTTTAGAGATAACAAAGGCACTTTACTAACGAAAAAAAATACTTCACTGGTATTAAAAACTAGAAAAACTATTTTATTTCATTGTTACAGAATAACACTGTCGACAGTCGGAAAAAGTCAATTACTCACTAATGATTGTACATCAAAGGAATAATTCGAAGTATTGAAAAAGCTTTCAACATCTACATTTAACACGCAACTTTAAAATTGTAATCCCTCATCAATAAACATTAGAAACATTGCGGTGTACAAGAAAATTAATTCATTTCTCATTATTTTCACAAGAAGTACAATAGTTTTGAATATCATAATTGTATTCAACTAGCGAGGAAATTCGATTTATATTATAATTTTAAGCTGGATATATTTTTTAATGGAAATCTATTTTTTGCTATTTTAAATACTGACGAACTTCATTAATTATTTTACTAATTTTTCAATATTGAAAATGGTTTTTTTCGGATTTTTATGTCTTAACTTTATCTTTTTTAAAAAAGATCACGTATCCAATTATCTGCTCATATATATACATATATATATATATATATATATATATATATATATATATAATTGAAAGAAAAGGAGTAAAGACCTACATTATCATTTATCTGATAGCTCGAGTAAAATAGCCTCCCGTGTACCCCGTACCTCGTTATACATAGATACGTTTTCGGACGGGAGAATTTCCTCGACATAATAATAATAATAACGTAGCGTTCTTTATAATACAGCATATTCGTTTCAGACCGAATTCGCATCCCGTCCGCGCACCACCGTCCGTCGGACCAATCCGCTATTCGATCTCGTTCCTTTCGCAGCCACTTTCGACGAACATTATTCACAAATTTTCACCATCGTTATGTATTTAGCCGTAATGAAATCTCATTTTTCATCATTATCCCGCAAAATAATAATTAAAACCTGTATATTAATTTCGTATATGGAAACGTAGACATGTTTATATACAGTTAATTTACATACGGAAATTATGTACATTCATTCATGTATAAATAATATATATATATATATATATATATATATATATATACATAAAATAAAGAATAATAATAAAAGGTACTTACCCAACATAAACAGCAATAAACAAATTTCTGTCGCCATTCCAGTCGTTTTGTTGAATATTTTTAAAAAAATATTAGCGTAATTGAGTCAAAATCGACTTTCAAACTTATTAGAGCACTCACATTTTTTTTACAAAAATCAATTGTATCGATGTTTATTTAGGTAGATAGTTTTAAATTGTCAAAATTCCAAATTCGCATCCAACCGTTTTGAAAGCAACTTTACAATTAGTAAATAAGCGTTTGTCGCGCACGCATTTCTAGTAAAAATTATCCTAATCACAGGAAATATAAAAAAATATCGTCATTGTAATTTCTGATGAAATTAAACTTTTATTGATAATAAAATTTGAACAGTTTTTTCGATAATCTAATGTTAATTAAAATTTTATTTAAAAAATCCCATTCACTATAAATTATATTTATCTCTTGTTTCGGTTTAATAATTATTATTTATCTACAGAACGTACAGTTTTTAATATATTATTTTTGTTAATTTTTATCTACGAAGAGTTTTTAATAAAACAATGATTAGGAATATTTCAAAGATAATAAAATAATTTTTATTCCAAATATCATCTTATATATTTTTAATTAAAACTCTATACTGAGAAAATAAAATTTTAAAAAATATTTTGTTCTTAAAATCTTCAAATAAATAGTATTAAATTATATAATTAATTATGAAATTTAATTGAAGATATATTTTATTTATAATAAGCCAAACATATATACTTATAAATTAATAAAATGTTAAATGTATTAACTTTTGACGCCAGTCATTCACAGGATCTGATATGGTGTATTTTTATAAATCAGTTTTTTATTAAATATAAAAATTTAAAATATAACTAATATCAAATAATTAATAAAAATATTAAAAGTTAAGATATTTCAGTACGTTATTTTAAATTCGAATGTCGTGTTTGAAGAATTGCATTTTTTTCTTAATCTTACTTAGTATTAACTAAATTATGAGCTTGGATTAGATTTCTTACAAAACCGTTTTTGTGAATCTAAAAGATTCCTAACTATAATTATGAATCAATTTAGCATCGTCAAAATTTTAGACACCGAGCAAAAAGCTTATAACGTATATATAAACCAAATAAATAATTTTTTATTTGTCAAAAGTTTATTATTAAAAAATAAAACATTTTTGTAGTCTCTATACAAGACTTCCTCTAGCAATTCAACCAATAAACCTTCAAAATATGTTTTAACGCATTTCTCGTAATCATAAAAAAAATTATCATTAAAACAGTTAAATTTTAATCAATACAAATAATGTAGACCACTGGTGCTAAACACGCGGCCCGAAACTTGAAATTGATTTTATTAAAATAATAAAATGGAATTAAAAAAATATATAAAATACATTTTTAGAACATTGTAAATTATAGAAGTTTATTTTAATTAAGGAAAAATAATGTAGAATTTAAATGAATTCTTTTCGAATATAAATAAAAAACCTTTTTTACTCGTTGAATTTTTTTTTTTTTTGAGAGACTTGTCTGCAGCTCATAAACTCTTATATAAGTCTGACGTCACTGGTCTAGCCTGTTTATACTTACAGTACTCAACAATAAAAAAATTAAACCTGAATTTCAGATTTTAATTTATCTCTAACAATTTATAATCATTTTATAAATACATATTTATTAATAAACAAATATTTTTAACATAACTTCAAATACTAGTGAAATATAAAGCATTAAATAATATAGAGAAATTATTTATGATTTTGAAAAAGATTTTATTTCCATATTTTTAAAAATTAAAAATATGTTTATTGTTAAAAAATATGTAATTTTATATTAAACAAATTATAACATTTCAAACACTGATTAATTTTGATTGAAATTAAAATATATGTAAATAATTAAACAATATTTGTATAAACAAATAAATAAAAAACAAGATTGAGACATTAATTAAATACTATAATAATTCTAAAAACATTTTATATTAAAGCATATAATAATAAATCAGAAAAAATGAAAAGAATCGTATTTTATGTGATATTATAATATCAGTTATAAAAAAAAATCGATTATGGAACCAAATATTTCTCTATGGTTAGAAGAAAAAATGATTACTGCATCTTACCTATTCTCACTTATAATAACGAAACATTAATCGTAAATTCTAAAATACGCAAATTCAGACAAGAAAAAAACGTAGAAAGATGCATATTAGGAATAACACATAAAGATAAGAAAAATGAGTGGATTTGACAATACAAAAATTATAGATATTATAATAGTAACAATAAGTTTAAAATGGAAATAGACCAGTCACATACCAAGAAGAAAAAATCATTGATGGAAAATAGAAATTATTAATTGAGAACTCAGAGATATAAAAAGGTTAAAAATAAAAATTATCAATTAATGGAATAAAAAAAAACAATCTTCCATGTGAAATGAAAAAGAAAGCTTTTGAATCACTGGAAATGGAGAGTTTTGTTAAAAGTCTTTATTTGGAAGTGCACAAAAAGAAGCTGATGATGATTATGGTATATGAGTATATATATATTTATATGTATATATATATATATATATATATATATATATATATATATATATAATAATAATAATAATATGTTCTAAATTTAAAAATAAAACTTTATTCAAATAAAATTTAAAACAGTTAAAAATCTAAAAAAAGAAAATCCTGTTTCAAAAATTTCAATAAAATATTATATTTTATACATTAATATTTTTGCAATTTGAAAGTATAATAGAATCCATTTAAATTACATATATATATATATATATATATATATATATATATATATATATATATATATATATAAATTTTAAATATTTGTATGTATTATTGGATAAAGGACGTATATATAATATCTGTAATTAAGAGTAGCGGTTGACTCATATACATTGAATTTTAAATGACTTCATGTTAATGTTATGTCTTTATTATTCACTGTTGTTTCATTAAAAGAACAATTATCTCAAACACTTTATTAACGTCCAACTTGCCAATGTTACCCAGCATTTAACTTGAAAACAAATACATGAAAAAGCCGGTGTATTACGTCGTTTATTTATTTGTTCAAATAATTTAAAACAACATTTTAAACGAAAAATTAAAAAATGTGTGACTATGAAGTTTTAACAAATTATACAATCATCAGAGATATTAATTTAAACTGTAAATAAACAGCAAAAAATTCAAGAAAGTCTATAAAAAAGCTATCGCGTTCTGTTATTTCTAGTTTTTTTGTTGAATATAAAATTGTTGTGTATGATATAGTTATTTGTACAATAATATTAAAGAGGCTGTATTTTTTACAAATACTGTTAAACTAAATGTACTTTTTATTATAATTGATTTAGTAAAAATTACTTCCATTAGTTTAATAACATTTCTTCAAAAATTTATATATTCATAAATGTTTTTCTCAAATACTATATACAATATTTTTTAATTTTCTTTTCAAAATATATCTCTCAAAAGAACTTTTGTAAGATTCTACAATTAGATTTGAAGACAGTTAATTTTTTAAGAATTTATTAAATTTAAAGTAAATCAATTAAATATGATTTTAAATAAATTAATATCAAAATTATAACTAATAAGTTTAACTTAAAAAAGGTTAATTGTCCAAAATTCATTATTAAATTTCTAAATAATAATTAGTTAAATTGATATAGAGAGAGAGATTGTTTATATGCTTTCTTTTCCTTCTTTTTTATTTTTAAAAAATGTATAACAATTTTTGCTATTATTTAAAAATGTTTTGTTGAAAAGATCTTATAAATTTTATTAAAACATCGAAATGAAATATTATTTTATGTATTTCTAATATTATATTTTAAACATTACATATTTTATGACTGAATATTAACATAATATAAATTTAATAAAACATTATTTAATAATTGATCTTCACACTCGACCATCCAATGCTTAAAATGTTGACGAATACAAATATATTTCATCAAGCATAAACAGCAGATCAATGAACATCTCCCATTTTAATACATGAGAAAATTTATCAAATGCCAAAACTATTCACAATAATTTACCAATCGTTCATTTCGATGCTTTTGATAAAATCCATTAATTAACGTACATAGAAATGTCACAGAAAATAGTCCATTAACAAATGAATAACTAATTAATTGAATTCGCAGAAATGTTGCAATTAGTTAATCAACAACTGATTGAAAAATCTAAAACTAAACATGAAATATATGATTATGTTTAAAACTAAAGTCAAATAAGTTAAAGTAGAAAATATTTCAGTAGTAAAAAACTAACAGAACATCAAATACTTAATAGAGAGGAGAAATAAAATAATTTGAAAATTATAAGACGTCAGAAAACGTTTTAATATATATATATATAAAATTAAATACTGATTTTAGTGTTTGTAAACATAAAAAATTGAAAATAAAACTGAGCCAATTTTAAGTTTATCTATCAAAAATTATCAATTTTAGTTCAGATTTTTTTATTTTATCTAACCTATATGTAAAATAACAACAACACCTTTTACTCAGAATTGAGATATAAATTATTTGATACATTGATTATTTTTAATTCTAATTTTTACTTCTATCAGTACTAAATTTCATTAAATAATTATTAATAATTATTGATTTATTAATTGAAACTCGTACGTTTTATAAAATTCATAATAATAATATTATGCACCCATATATATATATATATATATATATATATATATATATATATATATATATATATATATATGCTATTTTTATGTGTGTGTGGTGTGTTGTATACTTATGATTAAATGTATATGCAGTTGTATGTTTTAATATTTTAGTGTTATATTAAATTATATATTCATATTTTAGCGTGAATATTGGTTTAATAATAAATCTAGGATATTTATTTTAAATACCAAATTAGAATCCATACAGTCATACATGTATGCATATATATATATATATATATATATATATATATATATATATGTATGTATGTATGTATGTATGTATGTATTTATTACAATATTTCATTTCATTAGATTTATATAAAGATTAATCTCGGAAAGATTAATTGTGGCTATATAATAAAAAAAAAATATTTTAAGCTTTGTCACAAATCTTAAAATATGCACATACTAAAATAATTAAAATACATTTACTAAATTAAAATGCAGTTACAATATCACGACATATAAATATTTCAATTTTACGATTATAATCAAGATTTAAAAATTATTATTAATGACATTAGCACCAAAAATTTCAATCGATGATTTTATACATATTTATATATATATATATATATATATATATATATATACATATATATATATATATATTATATTCGTGTCTACGTGGAACTTATATTGGGTTATTATATATAGTTTAAAACTTCTAACTTAATTTCAACTTTTTATAGACTTAAATAGTTTGATTACAAAAATTTAAAAAGTAATATAGTAATGATTTATGTTTAATATGAACTTTTTGGTATGAACATATATATAATAGAATTTAGTGAAATATATTGTAAATTAAGAAATAAATCCTTGATGTATTGAATAAATTCAGAATATTATATATAGTATTAAAGGGACAAAAATTAAATGAATACTTTGTATAGTTCCAAACCTGTCCTCCTAGAGACACACAAAATTCCACAATGTTTTAATCGCTGTTTTACAATACTTTCAAACAAATCTATTAATTTCCTTCATTTAAAAACACAACTCACAAGGGACTGCATCGTTTCGTCATTATATAAACAACCTTATCAGAACTGAGTACACTTGTCACATCGACTGGACAATCGTAGTTCGAAGAACCAAGCGTGCATCATCGGAACAAACACACACACGCACATACGCACGATATAATGACGCACTGATCCGTCTAAATGTGTGACTATACGTCCATAAAATGTATTCTAAGTGTTTGGATTTGTCATCAACGGCATGAGTTCACCAGTCCGCGACGCGCGTGGTGATACTCTGCCGACGGCTCTTTAGCAACAACAACAACAACAAACAGTGGCTTCGTGTCGAGACTACGTGTAGCGTCGCTATCGCGCTACCGACGACGCTCGATTCTATGACCGTTCTGACGTGAACTGATAGACTCAGTTGAGCGCACAGCACCCCAAACGACGACGTGAAACCAAAACCGAGAGAACGAACGAACGAGCGACCGGAGCGTCCGCCCACCCGCTAACCCCCTCGAACGCGTGCGCATCGCAACCCTCGTCTGTTTCCGTGTCAATGGTTCATATGAAAAAACTTGACAGCGCTTCGGATACGACGCGGCGGTGCGTCCGCAGCGGCGGACGTCGAAAAAAGATCATCTCGCGATTGACATGAAGAGGATGAACCGGCTGTCGATCCGTCGACGACGCGGCCGAGTGTTTGTCGACGACGGATCAAACGGAAACGATCAACCGTGATGGTGATGAGAAGACAGCCGGTCGCGATTCAATACACACGCGGTCCGAAAACGTTACGGGAGATATTTTTTCCTCATCCCGTGAACCGTTAATACCTGGTCGAAGCTCTACTTCTGCGGTCTTTTTACGAAAACTTTACACATCCGATCGTATCAAAAGTCTACTTGTTACGTTTTGTTTATTGAAAGTCGAATAAAATTATAAATAACATCTTCTTTCACACATCACGATTTTCGTATCACAATAATTTAAAGTGTCTACTTATTGTTACGTTTTGTTTATTGAAAGTCGAATAAAATTATAAATAACATCTTCTTTCACACTTTACTTTCAGTTAATGAACTTTAAATTATTTTTTAGAATATATATATATATCAATTTTTTCTACTTTTAATTAAATAAATAATCTTTTTCTTCTTCTTAAGCAATATTATTAACTTAAGAAAAAATGGAATTGACAAAGTATAAAAAGAGTAGTTTTTATTCAATTATATAACGACACAGTCAAAATTAAACCCCATTAAACGTTTTTTAATTAATATATTAAATCGATGAAAAATTTTATTTGTTAACACTTCATCTACAGATCACAATGTATTTCGTTTTTAAATTTAAGTACTCATCTAGAAAATAGAATGATTCAATATTATTCTGAATCTGTAACTGTTACAACTACACATACTTACTTAAAATCCTTAACAATGCTTTTTCGATGAAGATCGTTAACATATTCTTGAGAAACTTACATTAAGGGTCTAGTTATTGACAAATTATTAATTAGCTGGAAAATTTCTCACGGCCAATAATTAAAAAAACCCTATAGTTAAAGTTAACAAATATTTTTTCAATATTTAAATAAAGTTTGTATAGATATATATCATCCATATGTGATACCAAGATGTGTGTTTTATTGCAAAGAAATATGTATATAGGGTGGTGTATAGGGAAACATGTGTATAGTTTCTTTTTTTTAATGAAACACAAATCTAGGCGTCACATTTGGATGACCGTTTATAAATATTTCACAATTATTCCACTTTTAATAATCTTTCATTATGACTCATAATTCCTCTACCGAAATCTATTAAAAATTATCTACAGCAATTTTAATAATCTTCAAACTCTCAAATGTATTTTAATTAAAAATATCGTAAAATAATTGAAATAGACAATAATCCAAAGACACAATGTCTGATTAATACAAAAAATAATATAAAACACTAACTGAATTCTAATAACACAAATCATTTATCTCAATACCATAATTTTTATAGAATAGTTTATTAATCACTCATTGTTCACTTTATTCTCTAATGAACATTTCGATGATCATGACATCATCATTAGACACTGAAATATCATCGGAATTTTTTATATAATTTACTTGTTCATTTATAAAATCCTATAAAACAAACAAATAATTATTAAACCCTTTTATAAAATCTTGTCATGTTGAAAGGAACGATTCATTTATATTAAAATAAATTCTGTACGATGCCATATGAATATTGGCAAACTTTAATAACTTTTATTTGATGACTAAAAATACAAGCGATTTGATGTTGTCCTAATGAAACTCGATGTGTGCTCATTCAACAAATATTCTTGATAAATCTCCCATTTGAACTTAGTATTTCTTAGTAGAAATAATTTATTTACTTGTAAAAAAACACGGTAGATTAACTCCCATTAAAAAATATTCAAATTGAATTATTTGATTTTTCTAGCACAGACAAAATTATATAAATATATATTGTGAATTAAAAAATATTTATTTATTTTAATTTATATTATTTAATTTTATTAGTATTTCATATTATACAATAAAATTGGACAAAAAATTCACTTATAAAATAATTTCAAAACAAGAAAGAAAACTAAACTACCAACAATCAAAAAAGCACAAGTTCATATCCATTTCAAACAACAATCTATAAATTATATATATATATATATATATATATATATATATATATATATATATATATATATATATATATAAATTCAATGTCGAAATTTGAACGTGTCGATCAGAATAGCGTGTGTAAATATGTAATTGATAATAATGTTTCACTTTAAAAACTTAATACGTATTCTCGTATCTTGTATCAGTACGATTGAACAGGTATATAAAAGTACAAACTGTAAATATAAAAATAAACTGTAAGTGTATAAGATTAATATACGTCACTAGTGGATTAATAATATCGTTTACGTTTTAAATTAAATATCAATATTTGTCCACTTTGTACCTGTTAAAAAAAATACTATATCGACGATAAAAAAACATGCTGCAATTATGATTATCGACCACTTAAAATGAATAATAAATATTAATTCGCCGGTGAATAAATTGACAACCATATTTCAAGAACAGTATATATTTTTATCGCCTTTGTAGAAAACATTTAAATTACACGCAAACTTATATATATATATATATATATATATATATATATATATATATATATATATATATATATATATATAGAGAGAGAGAGAGAGAGAGAGAGAGAGAGAGATTGTATATAATTCAAATTATTGATATTTTTCACAAAAGAATATAAAGATAATTTGAAAAATTCTTGTACAAATCGATTAATGTACTTTAGAAGCTTAAATCTTCAATAAAATAAATTCCAATCAATTTCAATTTCAGTACATTATAAAATCTAACTTCATGAATTGTTGAACATATAAAATCTTGCAATGTTTGGATAAGTAATTAAATGCATCCTGTATGAAAATTAATTTATGATAAACTATAATTTCTATATTTAATTTAAAAGACAAGGAAAGATATAATTTGTTATTTAGTGTATTGTTTTTTTGTACATGTTTTGAATAAAACCGCCAAAAATCGTATCAAACAAAAAAATCAAATAAAATCGTATTTAGAATTTGTCAATTATTTATTATGCCGGATGTCAAAAATATAATAACATAGAATTTTTTAACGGCTTTATTAATACAGTTCATCTCGAAAATAAATAATCTAAAAATAACGAATTAACAAAACAAATATTGTACTTAATGTTGTCAGTCTTGTTAGTGTTAATCAACCTATCATGTTTTTTTTCAATAACGCTCATATCATATCAAACTTTTTATATATTTAATTACAAAATGACATGATGTTGAGAATATCATTCGTATATATATATATATATATATATATATATATATATATATATATATATATATATATATATATGCGTATGATACATTGTAAGACATCAACATAGTCTATGATCTGTGTTCCTAGTAAATATTAATATTACCGTTCTCACTAGAACGGCCAAGATAAACAGACCTTGACTACACAACCAGTTATGTAGTATAAACAACGTGTTCCCTTGCCCATATTAACGAAAACAATTTATGCTAATTTCCTTGCTTGGAATCAAAACAATGCAAGTCAACATGCCAATCGGATGCAATCGTCGTCCCGTGTGTACGGACACAATTCGTGCGTTCGACATACAGTCGAGCAGGAAAAAAATAACAGCAACTGCCGAACGGACGATTAAAACACATTTTATGTTCTCCTCATACTTCTGATCGATTCGCGACTCTTACGAGATTTCGACTCCTTGCGTCGTGTGGGAAAAATAAAGACAAGCAGCTGGTGTGTGTGTGTTTTTTTGTTCTACCCGTACAGAATCTATCGGCCACTTCTCCACTGTAATCACATCTGTCGAATGATTATAATATATATATATATATATATATATATATATATATATATATATATATTTACTATTGATATTTTTCCATATATCACTTAATATATTAATGAAACTTTTTTATAATAATTGATTAAAAATTATATCATATAATTAAAATTTGAACTTTATATTTTCAGAAATCTTCGACACTGAATTAGAAGAACTCATGAGTAGATTTGAATAAAAATGTAAATCAAAATTATTCATTTAATATTTTATTTTAAATCCAAATTTCTAATTTTGAATTCAGATCCAATTTTTTCGTTCAACCACAATACATTTTTTATATTATATATTTACATTTATATTAATCATAAGATTTTATCGCCTAGTTATACGAAATAAATAAATTCTTTCATTTTGTATCACAAATATAAATTCTAAGTCACCTAACCAAATAGGATAAATGCAAAACCGTTTAATCCAAATCTATTTCTCAAAACACTTTAAATTGTAATCATTTATTTAATAATTTTAATTTTATTATTTGAAATATTTTTCAATTTGAAACAAAATATTATGGTTTTTCTAATATTAAAAATTATTTTCTTATGAAATTTCATTGGGTTATAAACATTATATATATTTTTTATATATTACCTATTTTTTTATTTTTCATTAGTTTCTTTGTATTTAAAACTGTACTTTAATTTTATATTTATTTGTTATGCGAAAATTTCAAAAATGACTCAAAATGATAATGGCCAGATTTTTTAATTCTCTGAAACTGTATAACAACACTATATTTTTTACTATATTTTTACTTATATATACTATATTTTTCTGAAACTGTATAACAATACATTTATTTTTTATTTTGTTAAATTAATTCTCAAATATTTTAAAAACTATATATACATTTACTTACATACATATACATATATATATATATATATATATATATATATATATATATATATATATATAATTGAATTAACGCAAATGATTATATATTTTTAGCTATAATTCTAAATTATCAATTTATTTATTAAATAATGTCATACAATAAATACTATACAAAAAAATAAATTAACTTCAGTTAGGTGTTTTCTGATATAATAAACAAAATTATAACAGTTATAACTAAAAAATTAAAAATAAGTCATTATTTAAAAATAAAATTGCCAATATTTTTTATAATTTTATTCGTTTTTTAAAACAAAAGTAAAAGAAAATTAATAAATTCGTTTTATAATATTTTGAATATATATTAATCAGAAAACTTGCACAGATCACAGATAAAGAAATAACAAATAGGTTAATGAGTATGATTAGACAATATTTTTTCCACTGAAAAGTTTATATCAAAATTCATATTTTAAGAGATTATGGATTTTTATATATTTTAAAACTATGAAAAAAACGATATTTTTGTGTATTTTTTAAATTAAAAAAAGACACATATAACTAAAATATTATATAATTGGTTTTTAGGTTTGGTACCAAATTTAATACAACAATGTATATAGTGAATTATAGAAAAATAAATCGATTCTATTTGTTTCTTATTTTCTATCTATAAAATTCTTCACATATTCTTCTGATTAAACATTTTCTTTAAATAATCTATACATACATACATACATATATATATATATATATATATATATATATATATATTTATGTATGTATGTACTCCACATATTCACAGTTGTATCATCGATATGTTCTTCAAATAACTTTCGATGATTTCAAATGACATATCCAAAATAAATGTAAATTTACAAATGGTTGTATTGACATGAACGTATTTGTGTGTGTGTATATGTGTCTGTATACATATATATATATATATATACATGTATATAACATATGTATGCATATATAAAAATCTTTAAATAATTCTTGACTTTTGTACGAATCGCATGAAATCTGCCATCTTATGTTTCCCTAATACTTTTAACGTCAACGAATGACTTAGCCAGGCCGTATTCTTGGAATGTCCGCGATTGTACGTGCTTGTTCAACGGCTCTCACGCGCTTTCTAAAATGCACATCGAAATGAAATTTCTATCTAACAACGGTGTCGTGGTTTTTCTTCACCGTTTTGCGCTGTGCACGCTTTTTCAACTCTCTCTTCGTTTTTGTCGTTAGGGCATGCTTTCAGTTCACATAGCTGACAAGCACACCTGCATTACGTTTATTATATTCAAATGTGGAAATTAAATGATAATCGTTGTATATGTTAATATAATAAAACATTCATTGTTTGAATTACTCACAAGAAAAAGATAAAAAGATATGGAATAAAACTGAACGTATGCTACATCTCATGGGTATATTAAAAACTAATATTATCCTCTTCAAATATGACCGTTTTATTTATGAACTGTATAGATAACACAGAATACTGCAGATATTTGGTTTGTAATAAAACTTTATAGTATACACATTTAAAAATTTTAAAAAAAACATTTACTTATATATATATATATATATATATATATATATATATATTTAATATTAGCATATTATTTAAATATTTGTCAAATGGCCGCAATTAAAATTACAACAAATATCTGCTCTTTTTATCACATTACGCTCAACAATTATAAATTTGTTAAAATATTTCTATAAGTTATTCAGCACCTATAGTGTATTTCATCATAACTTGTAATTATAAATTTTAACGCTTAAAATAGCCTCATGAAAATGCAGGATAATTAAAATTACCAATATTGGTAGCCAATCAATATTGCTGCGCGCATTAAAAAAACATCATCCTCAAAATATTTCTCCTGCGATATACAATGTAAAACAAGCATATTTACCAACATTATTAATATAATTCAGGTACCAAAAAGTCACGTAGCAATTCATTGTTTCTCTGATCAATGGCAGTGATAAAAATAACTAGATGATAACTCTGCTGTAAATACTGCATTAAATAATAACTCTAACTAGATTTATTGGTATTTTATGATTGATTCGATGATTTTCCTTACCATGGTATCGACTAATCTGTTTATTTACATTTCAACTCAAGTAAAAATGTATTTCGTTACTTATGATGATTTTTTGACAAAATTTATTTAATTTTTAATTAAGATCTATAATTGTGTTGCTTCGTATTAAATCTATTTTTTTTAAAGTCCTAATGTCTTTATTATTCGACTGGATAAGCACAGAAAACAAATATGATAACCAATTAAAATTGTTCAAAAAATTTCTTAAATTATATATATATTATTTTTTTAAAAAATATTCATAATCTCTTATATGTTTTCTGTCTTTAACAATTTTTATTACTATCTATTCATTAATTTTTCAAATACCTTTCTGTAGAAAAAATTGAAATTCTTTGATTTTGAATCGTAATGTCAGGCAATTAATAAAATTCATGCCAAAAATTTTGTTCAAATAATTATTAAACGAAAAAATAAAAAATCTAATAATTTTACAACGGTGTTCGTTTTAAATAATTGATACTTCATCCTATAGAATCATCCAAATACGACGCCTAGATTTGTGTTTTATTAAAAAGAAACACGTATATAGGGTGCTGTATAGCGAAACATGTATATAGTTTCTTTTGTCTCTTTCCATTAAAACACTAATCTAGGCGTCATTTTTGGATGATTCTTTATATTTGTTTTTATATCTAATATTTTTGCACACAATGAATAGTCTATAATTTAAATATAATACAATATTTTATTTAAATTTCCTCAAGAAACTGAACAATAGATATAAAATATTGTCAATGAAAACAAATCTCTATTTTTAATATGTACTAAGTATTGCCGTATAAGAGATAACGTTGTTTCAATTCATATTTTTTCAGTCAAAGTTCAATGAATATCTTATGAAGGAAGTTTATATGGCATACGCACTATTAAATTCTGATAGTCAGTATAAAATAACAACAGTTCCTTAAAACCCAAGCAAAATTATCAAATAAAAACTTAAATCGATCATATCATAATGTTTTAAGTAAAATTCCACGGTATGTACAAGTATAACAGTTTTTAAATAAAAATCACACTGATCTTGTTCAATTTCAGATGAATTCGGTGCATGGGAAGTCTGTGCTATTGTGTTTAATAATTATTTTTTGTGCGGAGTGTTTCGGAAATAAAATATGCGAAATAAAAAGATCATACGAAGTTATATGTGAGAATAGTTCATTAAGCGTTTATAATCAAGTGTTGAAAGACAATTTCTATAAAATACTAATACCAAAAACATTCTCACTTGTAATAAAAAATAGTACTATCAGTGAAACTTCAATAAATATATTACTAGATGAAATTAATAACTTCAAAAACATCGTAATCATCGACAGTCAAATACAGTCGTTGATAGTTGATGGTTCGTTAAACCTAATTGACTTTAGAAATAACACTATAAATGTTTTAAAAAGTAGTAATATCGTTTTTTCTCCCAGTACATATCTAAATATCAATTTAACAAACAATCGTCTGCTTTCAATAGACGATGATGTTTTCTCGATCAATAAAAAAGTTATGAACGTCCTTTTTTCAAACACTGGCCTTTCAGTATTAAGTTCGAGCTTATTGACATCTTTATCTCTCAGACAAACACTCGACCTGTCAAACAATAATCTTAAAATGCTCGAATCGTACACATTTACGAACATAAACGAAAAACATCCACTAGAAACATGGACGCGAGTTAAGTTTAAAATTATTCTATCAAAAATCGATTTATCCAAAAATCAAATTACTGTAATTGAACGTTATACATTTAATAATACAAATGTTCATACACTTAACATTTCTTCGAACAAGATAAATCGTATCGTAAAACATACATTCGTTGACACAATTATTTACAATTTGGATTTTAGTTTTAATCAAATCGAGAAATTGGAAAACGGTGCTTTTTCCGGTATCAGTGATTTGGCGAATCTATATTTAGAGAATAATCGTATATCTTATCTTCCAGCGAATTTATTTGAGAATTTCACCACGCTTATTACCCTACACTTACACGAAAATCCAATAAGTTTTATAGAACCGTACGCTTTTATCGGTCTTGATAATATCAAATACGACTCGTGGTTTCGAATTCAATTCAACATATCAGTTATCAAATCACACACGTTCTATGGACTCAAACAAATACAACAGCTCGATTTATCAAATAAAATCGTAGAAAAACTCGAAGCGATGGCTTTCGAAGGACTAGATGATCTTATTACACTGAATTTATCAAATAATCGAATATTCGAAATTGAACCGAACTCATTTTTTGGATTATCGAAACTTAAAACGTTAATTTTATCAACAAATCATTTAAGTTACCTATACTCAACAATATTAAATGGCATTGGATCAAATTTAATGGAATTGAACTTACAAAACAACCAGATCAATTCTTTGCCACTAGGAATATTTAGAAACGTTAGTAACATTCAGTATTTATATTTAGATCATAATAATATAACTATGTTACCGGTTGGTGTATTTTCAAATATGCAACAATTGCGAATATTGACAATGTCACATAATTTGTTAATAAATTTACCGAAAGAAACACTCTATCTGGCTCATCATCTTGAATATTTAAACCTGGAACATAACAAACTGCATCGAGATATCGAAGTGAAACCGTTATTAGATCATTTGAAAAAATTTAAAAAAATAAACATCTATAATAACCATTGGAATTGTAAAGAATTACAAACGATTGTCAAAATATTTTTTAAATATAAGGTAAATGATATTATAGTATTTTAAATCATCATGAATGATCGTAATAATATACTTTTAGGTAGATTTCATTTCAACAATTTACGAAAGTTAAAATACCTTTAATGTTCATGGAATTGCATGTATTAATAATAGTTTCAATTACGAACTATTAAAAAACTCAGTCACTATTCCGAAAATGATGAATGAACTAATTGATATACAAAAAAATAGAATTTATATATCTCAAGAATATTGCAAATTATTAACTATTGTGATTGTTACCATTGTAATTTATTTTTTAATAATTATTTGTTTATGTGTATACATCAAAAAAGTATTTACATTTAGAAAACGTATAAAATAATATTTTTTAAATATTTCTTATTTTATATTTTTATATACAAAATCATGTATATATATATATATATATATATATATATATATATATATATATATATATATATATACATACACACACATGCCTGAGAGTGTATACATTGATGTACATATATATTCTCAATTTATAAATGTCCCATATGTATTTTAAAATAATTAAATTAATTTGTTTACACACTAATAAGAGAATTTTTTCTATATTTCATAACAGTATTTTAAAAATTACATATTAAAACTAAAATGCTGGAATGTTGAACAATGTTAATCAAATATATGTATTATAACAATCTGTATACATGTAAAAATAAATATAAAAAAAACATTTTTTTGTATGTATTTCAAATTAGATATATTTTTCTTTTGTTTTCTTCTGTTTTTAATGTTAGTTATAACAAAAGACTATATTTCTTTTAAAATTGCAACAATATAATTAATATTAGAATTATTTCAAACTGATTTCATATTCTATAATCCGTTTTTGAAAAACTATTTATACAATAAAATTTCTTCTATTGAAATTGTTTCAACATTTTTAGTTATTCATTTTATTGAATTTAATATCTCAAAAAATTCACCTCTACAAAAAGGTTTGTCATAAATGTTTATTATTAACTTTTATCTTATTCTTTACAATATTACAACTATTTATTGTACAAGCTGTGAATCATAATTTAATAAAAATTGAAGTGTATTAATTTTAATAGAAACAATACTTTTTATATTCCTTACTAACTACAATGAAGAAAACAATAAATACATATACTTTCATACATACATAAATGTATATATATATATATATATATATATATATATATATATATATATATATATATATATATATATACACAAGGTCGTTTGATAAGTATGTTAAATTTATTTATTAATTTAATTAATTAATTAATTTCATTTAATCTTTCAATTTAATTTTCTTACTTTTTTACCATACTTATCAAATGACCCTCTTGTATATATATATATATATATATATATATATATATATATATATATATATATATATATATATATATATATATATATATATATATATATATATATATATATATATATATATATATATATATATATATATATATATATATATATATATATATATATATCCCATTGATTGCTGACCGCTGGCATAAACTTAAATTTGTTTACATGTAAAAGTAAGGTTATGTATATATTCATAACCAATTTTAGAATATTTTTTTATCACTTGTAAAAATAAATAAATAGTATGTATTTTTTAAAGTAAACAGCAATATTAAACAATATCGTACTTGTTTTGAACTATAAACTTAAAATAAAAATGAGTTCATCAAATGTTCCACCTGCTAAAAATAAAGCAATAAAAAATGCTAAAGAAAAATATCAAAAAGGATCATATTATAAACGTAATTGGGGTCGAGGGTCGTATAAAAATAAAACAAATAAAATTAACGATCCAGAAATAACACAAAAGAAAATAAATATATTTTTTTCTACTGAAACTGGACCTTACAAGGGTTGGAAATTGTATTTTCCTTCAGAAGGTATAATTTATTATAATTGTTGTTATATTATAATTATATAATATATATATATATGATAAAAATTATAATTAATTTTAGTATTTAAATATGAATCAGTCACACATTTGAAAATTAAAGCAATTGAAAAATATATTGGAAATAATAAACAATTGTTTATTTTTGAAAAAATTGTGGAAAAAAGATTTTATCAAATTAATTTAAAAACATTAATAGCAGATGAAACATTTATAAGTGATTGGACTAGTTTTAATGAGGTAATATGCAAATATAAAGTAATTCTTATTTTATTTGAACAATAATAATTTATATATATATATATATATATATATATATATATATATATATATATATATATATTATATACTATTTTAAATGTAATTAAAGATTAACATTTTTTTAATGAATTTCAAATTATTTACCATTTCTTCAGTTTTTAAGTAACTTATTTTATTATTGATCTGAATTTCTTTTTTATGTATTTAAACTTCAATATGGGAAAATATATTAAAGGATTTATCTGATAATCCATCTCATTCATTGAACTGTCTTGGTTTAGCTATGCACCAATCAATATGTAATGAATTTGATAAACAAAAAGAAGGTAATTCAGATGATGAATTAAATAATAAATCAGATATTGTTAAAAATGAATCTTTTAATACTGATATACCTATGATCAAAATACACCCAATGAATTATGAGCCAATAATACAATTGAAATATTTAAAAGTTAATTACTATGGTAAGCTGTTATATGAAAATTACAAATGAATTAATCAGTATAATTATTTTATTTGTATTATAAAGGAAAATTAGTATCAGTTCGTGGTACAATTATTAAATGTGGATCTCTTATGTTGGTACCAATATGGATAGCATTTCAATGCAAAGATTGTGAATCAGTTCAAGTTGTACATCAACCAGATGGAGTTTTTACTTCTCCATTAGATTGTAAAACAAAGAATTGTCGATCAAAAAAATTTAACCAATTATTATCAGATCCTTTAACACAAACAGTTGATTGGCAAACTTTAAAACTACAAGAAAGTGTATCAAATCAGGTATTCTAGTTATTGTATATTAAAACTATTGAAAATAAATTTACTATTTTTATTAATTTCATAGTATGAAGGAGGGAGGATACCAAGAACAATTGAAATTGAATTATCTGGTACACTAGTTGAGTCATGTATACCTGGAGATGATGTTACAATAACTGGAATAGTTAAAGTTCAAAACACAGAAAATAATAGTAATAAGCAGTTACCAAATACATTTTCATTATATATAGATGCAGTATCATTAATTAATAATAAAAATGAAAATACAGATGGCAATAATAAAGGTTCATATACAGGAATTGAGTTTAATTTAAAAGATTATTATGCAATACAGGTAAAAATAATTTTGTTAAAAATTTAATTTCTTGTTTTCTATATTATTTAATTGAATCTGAATTGAGGATTGCAATTCATAATATTTATGGAACAATAAATTGTAGAAAATACATTCTGAACCTAATTTATTAAGATTATTAGTTCAATCAATGGCACCAAAAATTTTTGGCCAAGAAATGACCAAATTTGGTCTTTTATTGGGCTTGTTCGGTGGTAGTTCTGGCCGAGAAGACGCCCGCAGTGACATTCATGTCCTAATGGTGGGCGATCCTGGTTTAGGAAAATCACAGCTATTGATTGCCTGTACAAATGTAGCTCCACGTGGTGAGAATATAATCATCACTTAAATCATTAATTAGTTTTACATTAAATTTGAATTAAAGGAGTGTATGTTGGAGGAAACACTAGTACTAACTGTGGATTAACAGTAACATTAGTACGTGAATCTGGTGGAGATTTTGCTTTAGAAGCTGGAGCACTTATATTAGCCGATCAAGGAACTTGCTGTATTGATGAATTTGATAAAATGCCTGCACAACATCAAGTAATCCTATATTTTTTAGTAATATCTATATAATATGAATATGTTATGAAAAATTTAAAAATTAATTCAGGCACTTTTGGAAGCAATGGAACAACAAACAATCAGTATAGCAAAGAGTGGTGTATTGTGTAGTTTAAGAGCACGTTGTGGAATTTTAGCAGCAGCAAATCCAGTAGGTGGACATTATAATAAAGCAAAAACTGTATCAGAAAATATCAAATTAGGACCAGCTTTATTATCGCGTTTTGATCTAGTTTTCATTCTCCTTGATAAGCCTGATGAACAATTGGATAAATTACTTTCAGAACATGTACTTGCATTACATTCCATAGTCAAAAATAAGAGAAAATCATCAGATTCTACTCATAGTTCAAGTACATCATTTAATCCAAATGATATACTAAAGTAAGTATTAAGTAATAATATTAAGATATTAAAAAATAATAATAATAAAGATCATGAATAGTTATATAAAGCAAAATCTGTACATCAATTATTAATGTTTTTTTAAAAAAAGAAAAATGGAATACAATGCTTGTTAAAAAATATTTTTATTTTGGTTTAGTAAAAGATTGCAAGTGGCTTATGGAGAAGAGTTAGATATAATTCCAGCACTATTATTAAGAAAATATATAGCATATGCTAGACGTTATGTTCATCCAAAATTAAATGATTCAGCTACTGAAATTTTGCAATCTTACTACATGAAATTAAGGAAAGAGCATCAAAACTCTGATTTAAGTCCAATCACTGCAAGACAACTTCAAGCAATGGTATATTCGAATATATACAAAATATAGATGCACGTGTAAATTGATAATATATATTTAGGTTCGACTTACTCAAGCCCGTGCAAAACTTGAGCTTCGTGAAGAAGCAACTGAAAAAGATGCTCTTGATATTATTGAACTGATGCATCATACATTAATTGATTTATATAGTGATCAGTATGGTAATTTAGATTTTAACCGGTCTCAAAATGGAGCTGGAGTTAGTGGTCGTAATCAGGTAGATCAAAAATTCTATTTGATAAGTTAAATTTATTAAAATGTATGATTTTCAAGGTAAAAAGATTTTTAAACCTGCTTCAACAGCATGCTCAATTACAATCAAAGTCTATATTTCAATCGGATGAATTACGTGATATAGCTGTAAATGGCGGTGTGCCTATAAATGATGTAAACAATTTAATCTCTACACTCAATATTCAAGGCTTTTTGTTAAAAAAACTCAATTCGTATGAGTTATCTTCCATAGATTTTTAAGATTTATATTTTAATACAGTATAATTTAATTAATACATATTTGAAATAAAATTTTGTTATAACAAATATTATTGTGTTTTACAATTGTATTTTTTTATTCAGACTTAAATTTATATCTGTGATATTTTAATAAAGATTGAAATAAATTAAACAGTGGTTAAACAATAATAAATGTTCTGCACCTAATATACTTTTTCCTATTTTCTTCTTTATACAATGATTAAAAAATATTTAAATATTGATTATTAATATACTAATCAACAATTTTATATTATTTATTCACCATTTATTTTTTTATTAAAAATATACATATTTAAAATCACTGTGATCCATAAACTTCAATAAAAAGACGAATTTGTTGATTTTCCCTAATAACAGCTTCCAGCTCAACTTGCCCATTATTGTTTGAACTAGATCGAATACCCGTCACATAAGCTCTCTGACGACCCAAATTCACAGCCCGAACACTTGTTATACGGAACCCTCGAAATTCATTTCTGTATCGAAGATCAGTATCAGAAGAATAATAATCTTCATTTATGATCATCTCGCGTGACAAGAGGACATCTTGATTTTGTCTGCGTAAATGTATTAAATCTCCATAATTTCCACCATTATCCTAGACGTAAAAGTAACATTTTAAAAAATAAGTATAAATATAAAAATTTAACAAAGTTTGCCGTTAGATTTTTTAATAAACGATAATAGTAACAAACTCTAAAAATAATATCCAAAATAGAAATTAACACTTTAATATTAAATATTAATTTCATTAAATAATTTTTATAATTCAAATATATCTTATACGAAACGAATTTAATTCAAATTCCATTGTTGAAACTGAATATATGTACAAATAATACATTAATTTGAAATCAATAATTAAAATGAAAACTTGTTTAAGAGGACAAAATTATTTTTATAAAAAATATTTCAAATATCAATTATTGTAATATTAAATCCTATTTTTTAAGAAAATAAACATCCAAACAATTAGAAATTAATAAAAAAATTGTTTTATAAAAATAGTGAACTTACTGCCGGCAAATTCGACGATTTTAAATTATATGAATGAAAACTATTATCGTCCGTTAATCCAAATTCTGATCCATCTCTGGTTGTAGCATTAAAGTATATTTTAGAATTACTTTTACTCTCCGTAAAAACTATACATAAAAGACAAAAAATCAAAATATAGTAACCTTTCATGGTTCGTGATATACTTTACAAATTTAATTTACTTCGTTTATAAATTCTTCTTTATATATAAAATTAGTATCATATCATATATGTTAATTTAAAAAGAAATCATTTAGCCACGAAATTAGGTCGATTAATTATAAATTTCCATTAAACATACAAATACAAATAATCTAAATAAATTTAATTTTTAAATTGGCTTCTAGAGAGCTAATTATTATACGTAGATTATTTACCAGCGGATTTATTTAAAGATAATAAAACGAATTACTTATTTTAAAAATAATTATTTATGTAAAAAACCCGTATTTAATTTTATTTCAAAATCTTTCAAATTTAAAGTAGTAATTTATATACAACTCACATACAATGTACTATATTGACTCATACATATGTACATAGAAACACACTTAGAATATACAACACAATATGTGTATAAATAAATAATATATAATAATGTGTGTATACTCGAATTAGTATAATGTACATGTTGAAATCTTTTCAAAAGAAAGAAGTTTAATTTTTCTCACTCATATGTGTGTGAATTGAAACATTTTTTTAGAATAAAAATATCCTCTTAATATTACTTCATGTAATTTATAATTTATATGAAAAACGAAAAGTACAAAAACTACCTCTGCAAAATATTATTCCTGACTTCTTTAATGTTACAAATAAAAAATCTACTAATTTTAATATATTTCACATTAATAGAACTCATAATTGTAATTTTTACGATTCAAAGTGAATAATTTTAAATGTTATTTGAATTATAAATTCTACATTATTATATTTTCTAAAAATCATAATATTTAATAATACAAAAACAGTGCAGATGCAATTTTTTCAACATATACATTCAAAAATTATAATAAACGAATACTATTTTTTTAATTAAATGATTTTAAAAAAATATTCTTAATATTGAATATTTGTCTAAATTTTTGATAATAAAATAACATTAATTACACATATTTTTCACTGCAAAATATATTCACATTTTTGGATAACGATTTAATAGATTTTTAAATATTTTTAATACAAAATATTTGTTTGTCAATATGCCATTTTACTGTTTTTATTTTAAATAGATATATGATTATTTTAAAATAATTTAATTCATGTCCATATTTGAATAAATATGTATGAGCCCATATATATATATATATATATATATATATATATATATATATATAAATATATATATATATATATATATCTATATATATATATATATATCGATCTCCTGGCTAGAAAAATAGGGCAGGCGGAGCTCTTATCCAAGATGAAAATAACCTGCTTTAAGTAGTAAACATTAAATTCAAAATTCTCACCTATCCGCCAAGTCAGCGTGTGAATGTCAATGAATGGTAACATTCAATGAGGCTTTTGTTCATCAGTAGCTGAAATGATAATTTTATATTACATATATATGTATATATTCGACAAATTTATGAAAACATTAATAAAACTACAAAACATTTCATATATTGTTATATTTATATGCATTAAAGAGTATAAAAAAAATATTCAAACATATAAAAACAGAACGAACTGTTTTCTCTAAATAAAGAGAAAAATTCGTTAAAATTATAATTATTAATATATTTACATTACACAAAGTTTTATTTCGAAAAACCTAATATTATTTTGAACTAAGCAGAACACTGAATAGAATTATTAAAAACGAACAAGTAAACTTATCAGTTAGTCTAAAATTTCTTTTTAAATATAAGAACAATACTCGAAATATAATATTACGCGTAATCTGCTGCATCTATGAATAAGTTGTAAGACCGATAATATAATTTAGATGGCATGCCGATATTTTGATGTATCAATATCACGGGCTGACTTATTGCAATCATTAACACTTATTTTTGATAATTTATTCAACGATCGACATAAGTTAGTTTGATTTTTTGAATTTTTAACTTACTGTAATCGTCGATTTTTTTAAAATGTAAACGCGCTCGAAAGTGTTAAAAATATTTAATCGATTTCGAATGTTATTCGAGAACTATACATAACGAAACCAGAAATTGGTGCTCGAAATATTTATCAGTCAAAAATTCAATACCTAGCAAATACTTTATAAAGTTTCTACTAAAAAAATTATCTAAGTCAATCTAATCTACAACATTAAACTAACACTTGAGCTAATCCAAATAAACTAATTGTACTTTTTCTAATTTTTTAATTTCGAACAATGATATTGAATTATTCCCAGGGATATTGATATATTTTTTTTTAATATCAAAGCTACCATGAATATACGTTTATTCAAATTTAGCATTTACTTTTTTATGTTTATAATACAGTTTCAAAATTAATAAAATGTCTAAAAATTAAGATTTTTTTTTAAATATAAAACGTATGATATAATGAAAAAGATTTGTTGACAAGTGAAGTAAAATGTGCAAAGGGCATTAAATAGATTTCGACCCAGATGATATTATTTAAATTTATATTAAAATTCTTTTATGTGTTGATAAATCAAGATATATATTTAAAATAGTTTTACATAGGTATGCACATTACCGTATGCGTATACATTTGTGCACACATGCACATCATATCTAAAATGTTTATTTTGAAATTAAATATTTATTTTCTAAGTTTATATTAATGTTTTTTTTTTTTTAAATTCTAATTTCTATAATTCCATTCTCTTGCTGCCAAATTAAAGTATTTACATATTTTAATTTTTAACCCCAATATTATATAAAAGAAATTATTTTTAAAGATTCTAATAAAATAATTATTTCTAAATTTAATAAAGAGAATGGATCTTTTCATTAAAAAAATACATACTATTTAACATTTAAATTACTTATCTTATAAAAATTATAAATTTTTAATATTTAAACTTTATCTAATTCAGATAGAAATTTTTAATATATTTATACAGTTTTATTTTTCTTATATTTATATGTAACATATAACCAAATAAAAAAAATTCTTCAGGCAATTTGTAAATTGTTTCAAATTTTAATTTTTTAAAAAAATAATTAAAATGTAATGAGTATTTTATTTCTGAAATTTCCTTTTACTGATTTGACAATGGAAGACCTGTATTATATTGTAACTGATTAACTTCAACAGAAATGCTCTTTTTCAAGTTATGTCTAGTTTATTTTGTTAAATAAAATCTTAATTTTATAGTTCATAGTTATTAGTTTTTTCCAAAAAAACAAAAACTATATTACAATAGAAAAAATATTACTTATAAATACTTTTGTTTTATACATTTATTTAAAAAGTTTTTCAGACAAATTAAGATAATAGTTCATATAGAAGATATAAATGAGTACATAATAGGTAAAAAAAATTACAAAAAATAAATTATTTTTCTTTGATTATAGTATATTCACATACTTATAAATAAAATCAGAAAGCATCCAGAATATCACTATAAATAACACTGAATCGTTAGGGCAATTCTTTTCCAGGTCGAAATATCATTAAACATATCACCCTTAGCACAACAGTCGGCTGTACTTTTATACTAATTCTAGATTTTTTATATATAAGTTCAAGTACATCATTTTACACTATTCTAATGTACATACAATATATATTACAGTTAGATTATAGATGTCGATAATTGTTATAATTTCATACGAACTCCTTCTATTGTACCATACAAATTGCAATTGTTTTGTAAACAAAAATCAAGCTCTCTATTCACTGTACTCATACTCATCCATCTATAACAAATTCTGATATAGAACATTTTCACACTCATGATACTAGTTGTGTGGATGACCTTTTATATAAGAAGAAAGTTTACAATTCAATTTTCCTATTTTTAAAAATTCTACTTTGCTTTTTTTTATCCAGCTGTCATTAAATCTATTCAAAATTTATATACTTGTTTTAAATATTATATCATTATTAATTCAATGGACTTATCGTACATTCACCTATTACTCTTATAGAATTGATTAGTTCATTAGCACTTGATTGTGGTGGAGAATCATTATCTTCTGTCTGCTGCTCTTGTTGTTGTTGTATTGGTTCTTCTTCTTGTTGCTGTTCAGGCACATCAACAGGTACTACAACAGGTTCAGGTGTCGGTGATAAAACTGGTAGCGTTGGTGTTGTTTCAATAACTTCTGTGACACCGACTGAACTGTTTGGTAGCTGAATAGGAAGTTCAGATGTTAAATAACTAAAGTCACCAAAAGGCAATGACATTAAATCATAATTATCTTGGTTGGAATACTCTGAAATAAAAATGAAAATATTATTTATAAATTATTTATATTTTAGATTGTCTTAATTTATTACCTCCTTCTACTGATAGTTTTCGCGGTCGACCTCGTCTTCGTTTTTCTTTATTTACTGGTATTTCTAAAAAAATAGTTTTGTATTTGAATACATATTTGTATATGTAATGTATAATTTTAATTATTTTATTATTAAAGTATAGCTAACAATTATACTTATAATGAAAATAATTGAATGTGAAAAATAAAGTTCAGTTTCAAAATTATATAAAAAATTATAATTTGTGATATTATTTTCAACACAAACAAATCTTAATAAACTTTAAAATGTTTATAAATATATATATATATATATAATTAAAAAACAAATCACCTCTAGTACGAGGTCTTCCTCGTTTGCGTTTTAATAACTTTGATGCAGAATTACTGAGAGTAGTTGGAATATCTGGTGGGGTAGTAACTAATGTTGCATTTGATGATGATGTGGTTGTGTATTCCTTTACTGTTTGTATAATACTTTGTGTGATTGATTGTGATCCTGACTGTATGTTACTCTGTTCATCAATTCCAATTGATGAATGCAAATTAACTGGAACTTTATACTTATTAGGTACATACTCATAATCGTGCTTAGTCAGATGTGCCTTGAGTGATTCTTGTCGCTCAAATACTTTATCACAGTACTCACATACAAATTTCGGTTTAAAAACATCCTCGTGAGTACGCATCATGTGAATACGAAGTTTATCTTGTCTTGAAAAAGCTTTATCACAATTTTTGCATGCAAATGGCCGCTCTCCAGTATGTGTTCTACGATGTCTGAGTAAATGTGATGACCGAGTAAATCTAAAATTTAAAAACAATTATTAAATCAAACATTTAATTCAAATAAATTAATCATAATGGTCCAAAGATAATTATGGATTTTAAAATCAAATTGTGCACCAACTTTCATACTTCTTAATTTATTTATTATTTGTCACTATAATAATAATTGTTTATGTTAGAAAAACTAATAATTAAAAAAAATGTATTATTTTTACCTTTCTTAAATACTAGTGAAAAATCTATATTGTATATAATTTTAGTTGTTTATAGTCTATTAAAAATTTTTGAACTTTTTAAACAATTTACTTTATTAAAATGAAAACATTTATTGTTACAACGACAAACTACTTACCCTAACTTACAAAATTCACACCGGAATGGTTTCGCATCAACACTCTTTTGTGGAAATGTAAGATTATCTTTATGATCAGTGTGATTGTCCTCATTTACTTTATCATTTGTTAAATACTCGCTTTTAATTATATGTTCCTATATAAAAACAAGCTCAATTAATACAATTTTCTAAATAAAAACATTTGCAAAATGAAACATCAATGTACCTTCTTTATATCATTAATTTCTTCAGATTTGTGGTGCACTTGTTCAGAAATAGTAATATCAGGAATCAAGGACATTACATCTGGATCCAAAATATTTTCGGTTTGTACTGTATCATTATTTTTTGATGCAACACTAAGACAAAGACTTCCATTTGCTCCACGTATATCTAATGATTAAATAATGTATAAAAAACTTATTACTTTAAAATAAAATATTTTTATATGGATTAAATCTAAATGTAAATTACATATACATTTGTTTTTTAAATTATACATTATAAAGAGTATACTGTCTTTTGTAATACATATTTATAAAATTTTATATATATATATATGTGTGAAATGTACATAATTTATGATTCCTGATTATGTAATTATTATTATTTGCTTATATTTACATTTTTATGGATTTTTTAATTAACTACTAACCTTTAATAACAATATTACTAAAACAATCATCTGCTACTTTGTTGGAAACCGCTGTTGTAGCTGCTAATTGTCTTCTCTGAACACTGTTTCGTCCTGAATCGGGGTAATAATCATCACTATAAACAACTTCACCGACAGGTACCCTCTTGAGACCCCTGAACCTAGTTTGCCGGCCCGAATTCGTTCCGTTACTACCCGGTAGAACTTTGTTCTTCTCCGTATCGATACCGCTATCGACCTCTTCGACCTCTACGTACTCATCCTGATCGTTCTGTTTGATCTTAACGTCGGCTCTGATGCCGTACGTACATTTCTTCTTCGATTTCGGCCTGTCGTCGGCGGAGACCGCTGCGGAGGAGGCGACGGCAGCCGGTCCGTCCGGCTTACACTTTAACACAAAGTCGTCGGCCGGCTTCGAAGTTAAATCTCTATCAAACCGGAACCCCTTTATTTCTAAGTTCGTAGCAATTTCAACTAATGAATTTATACTGTCTTCAGGGACCGAAACAGCACCTTTGTACATAAATTCTAAAAGTAACTTCATGTCTTCAAATAAAATTCCATGCATTATGAAAGTGGGATGTTTACACGGATTCTCATTTAATATTCTCTTAAAGTACGGACTGCACGCGGATAAAACAAACTTATGCGCTCTGAACGATCCTCCTTGACACGATATCGTCAAGTCAACTAAACTATCGGTCGAGTGTAGGCTGTTAAACAAGTTACTAATATTTTTTAAATGATCATCACATTTGAAGTGACAAAGAACTTGAGCCTGATTTGTAGAATTCATCTAGAAAAAAGAGTATTCACTAAAATAATCGATCATCCGTCCAAACAGCCACCACATATCAAACAATCATCAACTCGGGGAGGGAATAAAGAAGCGAGCGTTTCCGAGACAACCCCTCCTGCGATCTGATCGACGGGCACTTCTTTCGTTTGCATATGCACGAGAAAGATATGAATGCAAAACTCGATGCATTGATATCACCAAAGGCCATCCTTTTTTATATGCAAACTTTTAACAATAATTACAGAATTATAATTTTTATTTTTACATAATTAAATTATACACATACACAACAATCTAATTTATTCACATTCCTTTCAATACACTACTACATAAATATATACCAAAACGATTGCAATAAACAATAAATTTCAATAAGAGAATAAAATTTAACACATATTTACATTTTTGTCTATATGATATAATATATTCTGAAAATAATATAATAATAAAAGAAAAAAAGTGAAAAAGGGTAACAGACTCCGTATTTAAATTAAAACAAAAAAAAACGATCCTTGTACTTATAATCACCAAAATAATAATAAAAAAAAAAACAATAATTATCAACAATTAATCAAAATGAATAATAATTTTATTTCAAAATTACATGTGAAAACATGCAAGAAATATAAAAACCATAATAAATAGTCATATTAAAAAAAACACAATTTTAAAATTTTCATTTCAATTTAAATATTATAAATTTTATTTATTTAATAATACAGTATACTACAAATTTTACATCAATATAATATACTAAAATATAATAATACTATGAAAAAGACCATTCACTAAATCAGAGCAATGAAATTCAGCATGTATATATTTTTCAGTAACCATTTATATTCATTATTAAATATAAAAATTATTAATTAGAAAAACAGTTAATTATTTATAACGACCAAATTTTATTTTAAAATAAGTGTACATAAACTGTATAAGAAATAAAAATAATAAATTTCAATAATTAAAAATAAAATTATAAGCATAACTTCAAGTATGATTTTTTGAGAATTGTAAACATGAATAAAAACAAATAAATTTCATATAAGCAACTCTACATTTATTAACTGATTTAAATAAGAGTTGTTGATAATGATTTTATTATTAAATTCTATCATCCTCACATTTAATTTAAAATTATTTTATATGTGTAATTATATATATATATATAAACAATAATAGTATTTATATATGCATACATAACACGGATTTTCATTTGTTTATAAATTATAAAAACTTGTTTTTAATAATAATTATATATATATATATATATATATATATATATATATATATATATATATATATATATATATATATATATATATATATATATATATATATATATATATATATATATATATAATTTAAATAATAAAATAAAATGATGGTAGATTTAAATTCTACAATTATTTATTGCAATCGAATTAAATTTCATAAACAACTGAAAGCGTCCAGCGTCTATCTTTAATAAAAAAAGAGCATCTGAACGCAGAAGCATATATTGTTAGGTACGCCATGTTAGGTTATGTATAATTAATAAATATTCTAAATATATATACAAATATACTGCGAACGATTATTACCTTGTGCTTTTTCAATACTCCATGAAAAACATCTACAAAAAATACACGTGATCGTACAGCATGCAATTTGCCAATATATTGGCTGAATTAATAATAAAATAAAATATTTCGGCTCGTATTTCAAAGGTTCGTGATTACTAGCTGGGGTACATATACCGAGACAATTTCGGCTCCCCTCGGAAAATTAATACCGAGAGGGGACAGGTGGCGCAAACGCTCTAACAAACATTTTTATATAGACGACTACGTAAAATAAAAATATGTAAACTATATTGATTTTTGAATTTTATTATTTTTACAAACTAATTGAAAAACATCTCGGCTCATGTATATTATATGCCGCGAATGTACTGATTTACAAATAAAAAAAAAAAAACAATCATGAAAAATATACAAACACAATTCAGCTCATACACATATATATATATATATATATATATATATATATATATATATATATATATATATATATATATATATATATATATATATATATATATATATATATATATATATATATATATAAACTAAATATATATTTTATATAATCTATAAAGTTATATATAATACTTTTAATATAAAATTCTTAAAAATGTAAATATTTGGCATAACTTATTTAAATTAAATAAATAGATAAGTAAACATATTTATAGCAACGTGGATTGTTATTGTTAAGTAACCACACATATCTTCAATAACATAAAAAAGAAAATTTATTTCAATGAGTTTCCTTATAAATCAAAGATGCTTCAATGTGC
The DNA here is from genome assembly GCA_029203775.1 of Neoneuromus ignobilis. Lineage (NCBI taxonomy): Eukaryota > Metazoa > Arthropoda > Insecta > Megaloptera > Corydalidae > Neoneuromus > Neoneuromus ignobilis. Next base: position 32,087,827 of record CP092092.1, on the reverse strand, counting down.
GAATATACAAAAATCAATAAAGGCATTAAGGAAATTATTAACGCGGAGCTTTCGTTTATAATTTAATGAAACGTTATTAAAATATATTTTTTGCATTTTTTTATGCTAATAAATTTAATCTTGTAAAAACATATACACATATTCTCACATATGTATATATTTATCAGATATGATAATTATTATTTTAATTGAAAACGAAGGTTAATTACTTAAAGCTAATGAATAGAGGTCAGAAGCCATATTTGATATTTCAATTATATATATATATATATATATATATATATATATATATATATATATATATATAAGTACACACACACACACACACACACGTACTCATACATATCTAATATGTATATTAATATTTGGGATTGGTTTTGAATCGGGGGAGAAAAGTAATTGAATCTAAAACGATGGAATTGAAAATGTCATTCGGTCAATTGTATAGTTAATCATGCTGCAGTTTTGCCTTGGCTCTAAAAGATTCTAGAATAATTGGAAATACATTAATTTCCATTAATTCCATCTTTATTAACTTGTTTATATTATAGTCAGAAATTTGTTTTATTATGAATTATATTTAAATATTTTTATTATATACATACATACATATATATATACATATATATATATATATATATATATATATATATATATATATTTATGCATCTGAGTACTATTTCTGTTTTATTTTTGGCTACAACACTTTAATACGAAAGATATTTAAAGATGAATTAGTTTACGAGTTTATTACTCTGACGATATTTTTTATATTAATTTGTTGAAAAAATGTTAATAAAATAGCTTTACATACAAAATATATAAAATAATAAACTGTTATTTCATGATTTTTTTTAAATAAAAGCAACAATTTTTTTATAAATAAGTATATTATTATGTATTTTCATAAAACATTACACTTTTTTTGTTAAAAACCCTATTTAAATGGGATCATTTAATTTCTTATATGTATTCATAAAAGTAATAAAATAAAAAAAAATATATTTAAAATAATTTTTATTGCGTATATTCTACAAATATTTAAAATTAATATATATATATATATATATATATATATATATATATATATATATATATATATATTACAAAATAAAATGTGTATTTTACATCAACAAAATAAGTACAACTATTTTAAACGTCAATTTATTAAATCTCATATGCTTTACATTTATACTTATCTAATATTAACTTAATGAAATTTTCAAACCTACTAGAAATAAAATATTTCAAGCCAACACTACAGCTATATCTAAAAATATGCTTTTGTATAAACAGTCTTTACATTCAATTTTGTATAAATATTCTTACTTGTACAAATGAATCAAAATGTCTAAATGTGTTTTTATTATTTTATAAACCAAATAACGCTTTTTCTAAAAAAAAAATGAATTATATTTTTCAACTTTCACTCTCATCTTGTATCCGTTTATTTACTTTTCTAATTATTCAAAATCGAAAAAGAATTAAAAATTAAATCATAGAAAAAAAGAAGATATTTATAGTAGTAAATACAAGTATGTGATTTTACAAAACACTTTCTTTGTAGAATATTTTCATTGTAACGGGAATAATTGCCAAAAAATATAAATACAGTATCAAATATAAATGTACAAGTTAGTAAAGTGTTTATTTATAATACTCAAATTGAACTTACTGATTTGAGTGTATTTAATGACAATAATTCACATAAATATAAAAGTTATGAATAAAAGATTATATTGATTGGGAGAAATTATATTTAAATAGGATATAAATATAAATTCTCCTGTTAATATACTTTGAAAAACAATTAACTTGTGAAACACCAGAAAATATGACAGTATAAATTAAGAAACTAACAACCGCAAAAAGTTGAAAATCCACTTTCTTATTTTTTCTTAAATATAAATAATAACTTATTTCACAAGTTGCATTAATGATTCCATACAAATTAAATTGACTAATTATAAACTAAATTGAAACGATATAAGATTTTATTAATCTTAATAGAAAATAAGTTCTATTGATTTCAAGTAATAAATGATTTCTTGTATTTTGTTATATAAAATTATACAAGTGTATATATATATATATATATATATATATATATATATATATATATATATATATATATATATATAATATATATATATATATATATATATATATATATATCTAACAAAAAAATATGGAAATCTTATTTGTACTGAAATATAATTCTTTTTATACTATAAATGAAACAAATATTTTAATAAAAAATGACTTTTCATTGTCAATAACAATTACAAACAATTAGATATAAGTAAACGAATTCATCATTTACTACAACAGACATTCTTTGCAACAAAAACTCGCACACTTAATGTGTGTATATATATATATATATATATATATATATATATATATATATATATATATATATATATATATATATATATATGTATAGAGTGTACTTTTAAATTCAAAATAAATGTCAGTCTGGGAATGTCATATGCATTTTATCGGTTATAAATTGTATACAAACAATGCGAAAGTATGTAAATATATATACATTTGTTGTTAACACGTTTAAAAATTCTTATGTACAAGTTTCATCTAAAGGACAGTGACGTTAAGAATACCTGTTCCGATATATTAAATTCAAGGTCAGGCTTTTTTAATGGCTAGTATTTAATTATCTACTTAATCTCCAAATTAGTTCGTCAATTCATTAATATGGAATGCATAACGAACACTTCACATGTCAAACAAATATTTAAATTATACATTCGAACAAACATCACTGTAATCTGTATTTTTCTGTTTGTATACAATGCGAGTAATTTATTAGAATCATTTTAAACGAAATTACTTAGAAACAATCTTTATTTGCAAATAGAGATGCGTGATTTCAAATTTAATAATTTTATACTTTTTTTATCGTGACGATTTTTTTTAATCTGTCTAATACAAAAATGCTATGAATATAAAAAAAGTAATAAATACATGTTAATTATATATATATATATATATATATATATATATATATATATATATATATATATATATATATATTTGTTTAAAGAAATAAAAAAGATTGTGGCTGGTTTTACTTGCAAAAATGATACACGAATGAATTAATCACTTTAGTCAATAAAATTTCATAAAAGTGATAAATGATCATTTATTTTTCACTTTACTCACTAACGCGTATTTCGACATTCATGGTGTCATCATTAGATCGTTGTTTAATAAAATATTTTGTAGTGTTTTAGAATGAGTAATTCATATGTATTAAAGTTATACTTCAAATTTCTCATAAAATTAAAATAAATAATAAGTAAATTATTTGAATTTTAATTATTTAAATAAATCACTCATTTCAGTTAAGACAAAAAGTCATATAAATTTGTATATTAATATTAAGAGATATAAGAATAAAACTGTTACGAAAATAATACAGATGTTACAAAATCGATAGATTATAAAATGTACTTACGAGAGACAAAATACAAAAAATAGATGAACAGAAATTAACGTCTGGAGATCAAGAAATGTTCACAGAAAAGTTTAATTAACTGAACTTGTCAAAAATATTGTAGTTTTCACTGGAAATGGAGAGATTGTAGGATTGTTTATATTCAAACAATTAGAAATTTTCTGTAACAATGGACTGTCATTGACTGAGGATGAATATAATATCAATATATATACAGCATGTATGTGTACATATCTAAATAAAAAAAATGTGTTTTTTTTTGCAAACATGATTTATTATTTTATTATATATAATAAGTAGAAATATAACGAGAAACAAAAATGTCAGTAATTATAAAATTAATATATTTTAAGTCAAATATATAAATTCACGAAAAGCAATAGTTTTCATATATTTTTAAATAAATTTTAATCAAAACGTATTTTAAATAAAAAAGGATTTCATTAAAAAGATGTACTAATTATATTAATATGTTAAATACCACAAAAAATCTTTACAATACACAAATGTCAATCATGTTTTATATAAAATTAAAATAATCTGCAACTTTTACAAATTCAAAACATACCGTATGAAAAATGTATAACTTATATTTATATGTTACATATTTTTATTTTTCTAACAAAACATAAATAGTACATAGGTTCTATTAAACATTTATTTCTAAATTGTAACATTTGCATTATTTGGAAAAAATATTAATACCATATCTTTTACAATTATAATTTATAGATTATTTCAAAACCTCAGAAAATTAATGTTAAACTGTTGAAATAATTTTAAAACGCAAACAATAAAAAAGTCGTTAAATATTTTTTAGACTTTTTTATACATTTTTTTTCATAATATTTGTAACGAACTGTAAATAATGATCTGGTAATATTATACTTGTATCAAAAATTAAAATTATTATTAGAAAAATATTTTATTCTAAGCCAAACATATACAAACTTGTGCATTCAATAAAAAAATAATTTATCGATATATATATATATATATATATATATATATATATATAAATTAATAACATTATAAATGAATATAATATTCACATAATTATACAGAGTGGCTTAAATGAGACTAAAAGATATAAAACCGGGATTGAAGGTTATATTTTTCAATCTCATTTGGGTTACCATATTCATATATATATATATATATATATATATATATATATATATATATATATATATATATATACGAGGGTCATTTGATAAGTATGGTAAAAAAGTAAAAAAAAACTGAAATGAAAAATTTAATTAAATTAAACAATAAATAAATTTACCATACTTATCAAACGACCATCGTATATTAACGATTCACAAAAATTGTAATCAATTTTCTAGAATAAAATACTATATTTCAAAATAAAAATTTAAACATATAATCATCAAATTTGTTTTTCTGCAATTTTGTAGGTCCATTATTAGTAACAATGATAGTAATATTCGAGAATAAAACAAACACATAACTTAATTGGGATAATTTTCCGGTGTCTTTCTGAAAGTAAAATTGATAAGTGGAGTAATTAATTTAAAAACTTACAACACTAATGTAATTAGTGAATATAAAATATTATTTACTGGCCGAGTAAAATGAAGCCAATTATACTTTAAATATTTTATTTAAAAACACACATCAAAAAGAAATATGCTTTTAAATAAAATAATTTCTATTAAAACTATTAGATTATGCAGTAATTCATTGCAAAAACTTTTCATAAATAAATTTTGTAAAATTCTTTAAGTTAGATAATCAATATGACATTTAAGAATTATATATATTAAAGGTATTATACATTCATTATCATGTTTGCAACGTTGTTAAAATAATGCAAGGTGGTATTTTTACGTTAATTCAAACGTTTATGTTAATTGTACATGGACACGTTGTATCATTGCATTCGCGCATATACGTTTTATTAAGATTCTATTGATTTTTTTGTATTAAACAATAATAACGGAAATACGGAATATTCCACGTTATCATAAAAACTAATATATTTAATAACACGTGAGTATTTTTTCCAACATACGTAATTGGTAATGAATTAAATTCTTTACCACGTATAAACAATGATCTTCGTTATTTAAGTTCATTCGTTGTTGGACTAGTGTTTGAGAATTTACGATCAATGATAAGTTGTTAATATATAAACCGATGCACTATCAGTTTTTGTGGCAGTGTTCGGCGAACTACAGTAATTGAATATTCTGTTTTTGTGTATAACATACTATTGAAAGAATTTAACATGAAAATTGAATTAAGTGAAGAAATTGTGATTGATAGTCCGAAAGTGAAATATACAGACGAATTTATTGAAACTCAGTATGAATACTTGACTAGTAAAGTAACGGAAAATGAAAAACAGATTATTGTAAGTAGATACATTATTATTTACTCAAATGATATTGTAATATTTAAACAAAAACGATGTTATTTAAAATTATGTATAATTATTGTGATATTTTACAATATATATATATATATATATATATATATATATATATATATATATATATATATTTAAAATTAATAAAATGTTCTCTATTTTCCAATCAATAATATTAATCTAATTAACATTTCATTCAACAAATTATATGGCTTAATGAATTCTGAAAGTATTAAAACAATGAATTAACCATGTAATTTTTTTATTAGTGTAATAAATATTTAAATATATTTTCAATGTGTTAACAATGAATAATTTACAACATTTATATATATATATATACAAATGTACACATATTATATACACATACACACATACCACATGACAATGTAAACAAATATATACACATAATTTGCGAATGTGCATTACTAATGTAAGTGATTTTTTTACATTTTATGCATGTACATGAATACATTTGTGTGTAACATGCAACGCAATGGGGTTATTATCATTTTTTATACAATTGGAAACCTTGAGATACTTCATTTTCTTAGTCAAAAGAAATAGTTTAAAAACAATTAATGATCTAGTGTCAATTCATATATTATATTTAGACTTAAAACTTTATCGAATAAATTTTAAATTTGATTTTTGAAAATAAACATTTTAGGCGATTTTTCAAGTTACTAATTGCATATGCATATATTTTTTATGTTTATAAACTATATATATATATATATATATATATATATATATATATATATATATATATATATATATATATATATATACAAACATGCACATTGAATTCCAAAAAATAATAAATGTTTGGATTTAGTAAACATACTTTTTACTAAGAAACAACATAGTTTGTTAAAAAGAAAAATTGATAACATTATTTTTATATTGGGGTATCCAAATGTGACGTGTAGATTTGTGTTTTATTAAAAAGAAACAAATAGAACTATACACATGTTCCCATATAAACCACCCTATATACATTTTTCTTTTTAATAAAGAACAAATCTAGGCCTCACATTTGGTTGGTCCCATATACATATACTATAATCTATATTTCTTTTTGCTGTGTATGTTTATATACATATGTATATATATATAATAAATGTACACACAATATTCACTATAATATTGTCAGCTTTAAAATAGTCATATTTTTCATTTTTTTCCGGAAATTGCTTATCAAGACTTAGGTAAATTACCAATATTTATTAATCAATATTTATTATTTATAGTTAAAATAGTACGTAATTTAAAATAACAGTATTGTGTATTAGCGCTTATAAGAAAGCTGTTAATGATTTTGTAGATATTTAACACTCACTTACTGGAATGGAACCTATTGAACAATACATTTTGAAAAATAAATTAAAATTGTAACAATCATGTCTCTTGCATCGATTATTTAATTATAAAAAGTAATAAAATATTTTCTTAAATGAAATATTTATCAAAATATGATCTTTGAGTTATTTTTATATATAATGTTACCATAGCCGGTTTTAGCTGTTATTTTAATTATAATATAGTTGAAATAATTTCTAGTTCTTTGTGTACATTTTATAGATAGAAATAGTTTAATTTATTGTAAAAAATCAGATAATTAGTGATATAGCTTATAAAACATTATTGAAATTAATTGAATGTGATAAGAATCAAAAATTATTGTATTTAGATGTTATAAAAATATAAGTAGTAACAAACTATTATAATGAAATGAAATAATTTAGTATTCATTGTTTAATTTTTAAAATAAAATATTTTTAATATTATTTAAATTCTCATTAACGTCATTATTGTGTAGAGATAAATAGTCAAATAAGGTAAATTAATACAATATCTTAATTTTTAAATATTCAATAAAGTGTTTATTAATAAACGTGTACTTGAGGAATGAAAATAAAAATATTAAAGGATTGATCAATTGATTAGAATTATTTTTAATTATTAATTAACTAAATGATGATTAAATAATTTTAATATTTTAATTATTAGGTTCGCCCGGAAACGATTTCATTGAACATTCGCACACAACGTAAAATTCCGACTGTTGGTCTTATGTTAGTCGGTTGGGGAGGAAATAATGGTTCCACATTGACAGCAGCGATTTTAGCAAATAAACTCGGCTTATCTTGGCATACGAAACATGGGGTTAAAAAAGCAAACTGGTAATTTGAATAAAATTATATTAAGTAAATCTATATAAATAATTATTGCATTAAAGTGAATTTATTTAAATTGATTTAATATTTACTAATTTAAGTTTAACAAATTTTATTTTTAATGTTAGGTATGGTTCAGTCACACAATTATCAACAGTGCGGCTTGGGACAGGACCTGACAACAAAGATTTTTATGTACCGATGTCAAAACTTCTTCCGATGGTCCATCCGGACGATATTGTTATCGATGGATGGGATATTTCTTCGTTGAATATTGCTGATGCCATGAAACGTGCTGAAGTTCTTGATCATGCGTTACAAGTTCAACTTAGAGAACATCTAGAAAATTATAAACCGAAACCAAGCATCTATGATCCGGATTTTATAGCAGCAAATCAAAGTGAAAGGGCTGATAATTTAATAAAAGGTACCAAATATGAACAATATATTCGTTTAACAGAAGATATCGATGATTTCAAGAAAAATAATGGTATTGAAAAAGTTATAATATTATGGACAGCGAATACAGAACGATTTAGTGATATTATTGCTGGTGTTAATGATACAGCAGAAAATTTAGAACAGTCGATCAGAAATAATCATAGTGAAATATCACCATCAACACTTTTTGCTTATGCAGCCATTAAAAAAAATGTAAGTTATTTTATTATATAGGTATTTTTTAAATGTGATAGAACTTTAAATTGAATCTCTTAAAAGTTCTATCTAACATACTTTTATTAATATGTACAAAATATATAATTTATAATAAAATAAAATTGGTATAGAAGTTTTCTAATAAAACAAATTTGAAAATATGTTTATTAAAATGAACTTTATTTGTCTTAAAAGTGTATTAATGACTAGTAAAATGATTTTGAGATTTAATTACTAAAATTATTTTTATTGTATTTTTTGAAAACTTAACTTTTCTAAAATGTATTTCTTTATTACAGTGCACGTACATAAACGGATCCCCTCAGAATACTTTCGTGCCAGGTATCGTTGAACTCGCTGAAATAAATAAAGTATTCATCGGTGGCGATGATTTTAAATCTGGTCAAACAAAACTTAAGTCTGTTTTAGTAGATTTTCTTGTGAGTGCTGGAATAAAACCAGTTAGCATCGTAAGTTACAACCATCTTGGAAACAATGATGGTAAAAATTTATCAGCACCACAACAGTTTAGATCAAAAGAAGTAAGTAAAGTACCTTTATATTTATGAACCATTTTTGTTATTAAAATTTTAAAAAAATCTAAGTAAGACTCTGTTTTCCAAAAGATTTCAATTTTATAATTTTAAAAAAGATAAAGATAAACTGAATTAAAATTGTAAAAGTAATATTAATCAGTTATAAAGAAACGTTATTTTTGGAAAAGTTATGTAAATATGAAAAATTTTAAATCTCTATTTAACATGTTCACAAACATGAATGCTATATAGCATTCAGAATTTTGGTGATGATTTGAAAGTGACTGAACATGTTAAGTAAGGAAAATTTAAATTTATATATTCTATTACAGAAAAAGTGTATACACTACTTGATTTATTTCTTAATTAAACTAATTTATTTTTATGTTTGCAAGAAATTGTTTTTTTTTTAATTTTAAACAAATCGAAAATAAATAACTTGTTTATTAAAATGAACTTATTCACTTTTTATTTTATAATTTTAGGGAATTGCCAAATTTTTTTGATAATAAATGCAAAACTATATATGGGCAGTTCTAATTAAATTTGTGTCAACTATTAATAAAAAAAATATTAAAATATGAAATAGTTTATTTATTTATATAATCAATTATGAATTTTTATGATAATAGCAGATTTATTAAAATGTTATCTTTTAGTTTATAATAGAAATTAGTCATTTAATATATGCCTTAAATGTGTTTTATCTTTTTTTAGATATCAAAAAGTAATGTAGTAGATGATATGGTTGCCTCAAACAATATTTTATACAAACCTGGTGAAAAACCTGACCATTGCGTTGTTATAAAATATGTACCATATGTCGGAGATAGTAAACGTGCAATGGACGAGTACACTTCTGAAATAATGCTCGGTGGTCACAACACAATTGTCATACACAATACATGCGAAGATTCATTACTAGCATCACCCCTCATACTCGACCTAGTTGTTATTGCTGAACTCTGTACCCGCATTGAATTTAAACTACCTGCCGATACGAACTATACAAAATTCCATCCAGTACTTTCAATACTTGGATATCTTTGCAAAGCACCTCTAGTTCCGAGTGGAACTCCGGTTGTAAATGCACTTTTCAAACAACGTGCCTGTATAGAAAATATAATGAGGGCTTGTCTTGCCTTACCACCTGATTCAAACATGCAATTTGAGTACAAAATACCATTTTTGATGCATTCAAGTTCAGATGAAATTATTATAAAGAATGGGAAAAAGGACAGAGATGTGATTCGAAATTAATTTTTTTTTCAAGGTAAATACGTTTTCAATATTAAAATTTTTATTCTTTATGATTCAAATTTTTAGAATATTTGTATTAACATGCTTATATATTATATGCTACACACACACCACACATACTGGAGTGTGTACGGTGTGTGTGTGTGTGGTATATTATGAGTGTGTAGTATGTTGTGTGTGTGTATTGTATTAGTAATGTGTGGTGTGTATTTTTCATAAAATAAAACCATATGCTGTGTCCATTAGCATTATATCAAAAATTATAAAAGTTGAAATTATTATTGGCATTTTGTTTCTGAATTTTTTGGGTTACATTTGTATATATATATATATATATACACACACATATTATATACATATAAATATACTGTTTTTTTTGTTTTTTTTACAGTTACTATTAAAGGACTGGGAATTGAGTAATTAGAAGAACAAAATAAACAAATTATTGTACATTTGTATCATCATCTAAAATAAAAATGTCTTCTTCCATTTGAAAATTATTTTATTTCAATTTTTATTTATAACTTTTCTGCAATTGATGCTTAAAGTAACAATTATAAATATGTTATTTAAAATAAATTATAAACATGACAACAAAAACAATAGATTAAATCGATTTAAATAACATTCACAAAAAATATACATTTTAAATATATTATTCGATTCATCTAGAAGAATGAATTTTTTAATTCTATTGAATATAAACAATAACATTTTCAAAAATTATTTTGAACTACTAATGTTAATTTTATACTTAAACAAGCCTATTAATACAATTCTCAAGCAAATTGCACAAATTGTTAAAAGAATTGAGCACATTTAAAATTAATAATTTGGGTATAAAAATTGGTATACACAAAAAAAATGAACAGTATTAGTTAAAAATTAATTATATATAAAATTAGAAAAAAAGTTTTACTCAAAAAACACATTTGTTTAGATAAAAAAAATCAATGGAAGAAATAAACTTCAAAATAGATAAATAAAAAATTATTTTTATATATTATATTAATAGCATATGAATTGAGAGAAAACTGTTAAAATAATTCAAGTATTTGTTTTTAGTTAAACTCATAATATAATTACTTATAACATATTTAGTTTGATGAAATCTACAATTCACTTTAAACAATTGATTTCTAATAAACAATAATTATAAATTTCCAAATGTATGTAAAAAATGTATGATTAGATTTGTAAAGGTTACACTATTATTAAATAAATTTTATATATTCTATATAAAGTATAAGTAGTTGTAATTAAAAAATAGTATTTAAAAATATTATTAAACACTGTCTTTTTTATATTAATCAATCAAAATATAGTACTTAGAAACATTGCCTTGTTCATTTTTAGATGTGAATTTTGTAGTCAGTTTTTCTGACATAAATTACTTTACTATTTCATTCCTTACAAAAAACCTTCTAAAAATACTTATTCATTTTTATAATAATTAAAATCTATAACATATTAACTTTTATGTGTTGTTCATTGTTACAGATTTTATATTTTTTTTATTTATTAAATATTTTAAACAGTTATTTCAAAATACTTTTCACATCTTTAATATTTTTTTTCTTGCAAAAATTGTTTCATATTTTATGTATTTAAATTTAGAATAATTAAGTTTTTTATTCATAATGTGCTGTAAATATATATATATATATATATATATATATATATATATATATATATATATATATATATATATATATATATATATATATATATATATATATATATATATAATGTTTGTGTATGTGCATGTATCAAAATATTATAAATAGTAATAAAGATATAGGGAGTAAGTCCAGGCACATTTCAAAATTTACATCAAGTTTTCCATGTACATAATAATCAGGTTTAACTTCAAACTTTTATACTTTAGCCCCCATTAACCAATTATTCAATTTAATCCATAATTTACTGTAATTATTATTTAACACAATATTTTCATATCTTTGGATATTTTACAAAATACATAGAAAAAAAACTATGAAAACTATTAGTTATGGAGTTTATGCTGATGACTACTGAAATGTTTTTTTGTTCAACCAAATGGTAATCTAATGAAAACAGGGATATAAATCTACTGTTTATATTGATTTAATTTTGAAAATATGTATTATAATTTATATCTTAACTGGAATCAGTTTCCTATGTTTTAAACTTAAATAAAATTTAAATATTTGAAACGTGATTGTTTACTACAACAGGTATGTATACATATGCAAGTTATATTTTTGCTAAGATATATTCTAAATAAAATCAAAATATTGGTAGATATAAATTTATCTAATATAATTTATAACTTATATTTTTGACTACAACATGCATTTCATTGAATCTATACATATTAAGATACAAAAATTTATAATCTAAATTGTACAGACCATCATTATATATTAAACATGAAAAAGTGGCAGTATCTTGTTATTAAGCAGTTTTGTACACTTCTAAATATATTGCTGTATTTTTTTATAACCGTTTATACTCTGCACAATAAAAGTGAAAATTAAATGCAGCATTGTATTCGCATAGTTAATTATTTGAATATCATGATTTGACAAAAAATATTTTTGATATGACAAACAAATAGCACATGATTATAATTGATTAATATCTCTTTACTTTATTTTCTCTTTTATAATAGATATATTCAATTTTTTTAAATATATTCAAAATAATAATAATTGTAATAAAATAATGAAGTCATTAAATAGGAAAACTTTTTTTAGTAATGTATCATTCACTTACTACTGTTACTATAGAAGAATAAATATAGTTGTAGAGGTTTATTTATTCATGTATATTTTTATATATATATATATATATATATATATATATATATATATATATATATATACACATATATACATATATATATATATATATATATATATATACATATACATACATACACACAACTATCACTCATAGAAGTTTGGGCAGTAAGTAAAGTTCACAAAAAGATGGTGAAATAATATTTTGCAATATAATTCATATTAATTAAATGGTACAATAGATTAAAAATACATTTTACTAGAAGTTTAAAAATTATAACTGGGCTTCCTCAGTCCCTCGACCACAACTCGACTGTAGAGTACAAGCAAAATGTCCTATATCTCAAAACGTATAAAATATTTTACAGGCTAAATGGACTAAAATAGAACCATAAATCCTCCAAAAATTAATAAAAAGAATGCAAAGAGCAATTAAAGCAGTTTTCACTACCAAAAGCAGATTTTTTGTTGAAAGGAAAATTTAACAAATTTTATGTTTATTTTATTTATGAGTTATTAATGCATCAATATTTTTTGTATATTTAATATTATGAATTATTAAATTAATATTCCTTATTTTACTGTTTTATATCTGAATCCAATTCTATATACTGTCAGTGATTTGCCAAAACTTCTAGTGATAGTATGTGTATGTATATATGTATATTTATAAATATAAATTATTTCTCAAAATCTTTATATTTACTTACTATAATAGACTATAAAATTATACTATAATATACTAGATAAGACTAATAATTGAAATTTACTATGTTCTATTTACAGTGTAGTATCATAAATAAATCAAAAGAATAAAAAACTACAAAAATTAATTTATTTATTTTGATTGTGTTATGTCACTCAAAAACAATGAAATTAAATTTAATTCTCTTCAAGTAAATACAGATTTTTGAATATGTCGCATTTAAAATTTTAGAATATCCGTTATTTCCTTATATTTACCACCGATTATGCTTTATATTGAAAATGTAATGTAAAAAGTATTATACCAAATATATTAATGTATAAAAAGTATACATAAATTTAAATATACCAATAAAGAACAACGTATATGCATGCAATTAATTCAAATCATGATATTACAAAATTACGATAATATTTCATAGTTCTAATAATACATATTTAATCTTTTTTAGCACGTATACTCTTTCGATTTTTTTGTTCCAAAACAATCTGACAATCCTTATATAAATTATTTAAATCGAATACGGCACGAACGTTCTCGTCCGAAAACAAAAAATTAATTATTTTTCCTTTCGAATCGGTATGCGGTCTTCTTACGATTTCTTTTCCATCTTTAAAAAGAATCACTGTAGGTAATTGCTTACTCATAGAACTATCTGAAATACGATATTTTTTTCCTATGTCTGGAAATCTTCCGAGATCGACTTTTCCGAATTTTAAATTTGGTAAATTGTATTCTGCAGAAATTTGTGCAAAAACAGGGGCAAAAGTAACACATGCCGGGTTCCAAACAGTGTAAAAAGTCACGAGCCATGTAACATTTTTATCACGCTCTAATTCATCATCTAAACCCGTTGCTCCACGAAAATATATGACATTTTCTGGACCTGAATACGTAGGCTCTGGTAAAAGTAACGCACATACTAAAAGTATTATTAATTAGAAACTGAACTTAAATTATCTTCTATACATCGAATGTGATTATTACTTACACACAAAAATAATTCCAAAAAATACACCCATTCTAAAATCTGCATAAAACCACAACAGTAGATTTGCTATTTTTGTATAAATAAAACTGGACGATATATAATTGATCATTGTTACACTTCCAGCTTTTCTAGTTCTAATCATAACCACAATTAACAAGAAGAAAAGTATTTCTGTTTCTCTCTGGAATATTTTTAAAAAAGATAAGTATATACAAGAAAAAATATTGAAAATGAAAACTGCATTGTAACAAAATATTTTTAATAGTAATTTATACATACACCGTCAAATTCACATTCTGCTTGTGCGAAAATTATATTACATACTATAGGTAAACGTTTCGCAATGATATAAGATAAACTAATAATTATATTTATTAAATAATATGGTTTAAATAAAGTTTTAATGTCTTTCTTTAAAGACATTTTTATAAATTAGGTTAAGAGCATAGATTAGAGTTTAAACATTAACACACTTTCAGTGTGAAGTAAGCATAGTGTGACTTGCAGAGACTCTTTAAGCTTGTTCACACTCCATAGATATATGAAATAATGATGTGTACATCACTATATTAAAATATAATTTTTTTAGTCATGAAGTATTTTGAATTTAGAAAATTTGTTTTCAATATTTTTTTACCCTTTTTGCAAAACAATATTTTATTTTATTTTTCATCTAGTTTATGCTTAGTGGACAATATCAGTTGTACTATATATCTAGTCCTATGATTGAATATCTGCATTGTCTATTTTATTTTTATTTATTTAATACTCGAAAATGTTCTACAACATTTAACATAATATTATATATATATATATATATATATATATATATACACATCTAAATGAATATATATACTAATTTTTTTTTTATTAAAAATTGGCAGAAATTTCAAACAGTTGGAAAAAACTACTCCCAAAAATTTGTTTTCATCTATTATTCGACTTGGTGATTTAGAAAAAAATTAGCCAAATTTTGAAAAATTAAGTTTCCGAAATGGACAAATATCTAATTGCTATTATACCTGCGTAGCGCGAGTATTTTTTCTTGTATATACTTATATTTTTTAAAAATATTTCAAAGTGAAACCGACGACTGATTGAATGTGTAAATGTGTGTGTATGAGTGTGTGTGTGTGTATATATATATATATATATATATATATATATATATATATATATATATATATATATATTTCTAAATGTATATGCCAAAAAAAATAATTGTATAATAATATGTATTTCCTATTATTTATTAATATATTAGATTCATATGAATTAAGTTAAACTACTATAATAAAAAAAATAATAAATGTTAATATTCCAATTTAAAATAATTTAAATGGGTATTTTAATTTTAGGATGCATCTTCAGGAAATCTATTTTTTCGAGTTAGTATTAACGTCTGAATGCTCAGTTTTAAATTCTAATTTTCAAGTCTACGTCTGATTAGTCAGCACATTGAATTTTAATTATTAAAGCTTCTTCATTAATTAATATGAAATTTTCGCTGTGTTAAAAGTACCTCCTTAATTTTTGGTAAGTTTTGATTCATGTATTTATTATTCATATAATAAGTATACTTGCATTATTTTCCACAAAAATATTTTACAAGTGTTATTTGCTTTTAATAATAATATTGTACAATAAATTTATATTTTAATAGTTTTGTAAAAAAGTATTTAAAATATAAAATAAATGTTTAAGTGCAAAAATTTTAAAATTTTATTGTAATTATTGCTTAAACATTCTTATTTAGATTTGATATTTGATTTAATGTCAAATTCTGTATTGAATTTTAATTTTAATCAGTTTTTTTTTTTTTAAAAAAAACTGAATTTTCATTTTAGAAAGATATTCTATTTGTCTAAGGTTTTAAATTTTCTTTTCATAATTAGTCATTGTTCTAAAGTGATTAATATTAGTTTAATTAATTTGTTATTTTCATATCGAAATATTAGGTTGGCAAGTATCTCCCTTTCGCTTTTTTTTTATTTTTTATTTTTTTGTACATAGCTGCGAAATTCAAAAGACCAGAAGGCGGAAGGGAGATACTTGCCAATGTAATATTATTGGTAAATAAATTGATTGTTACTGAAAATGAACATCTAATAAATTCGTTTTTTTTTTAAATTATATATATGTATGTATGTGTGCATACAAATTTACTTACAAATATGTACAAGCATAACAATGAGATTGCGAATTTTATAATTGTAATCAAACCTTGAATTATTTAATTTTGAATATTTTATTTTTAATTTAAAAAGTAATTTTACTAAATTTATATATATATATATATATATATATATATATATAATGATAATACGATAGTAAGTGTAATAAAATAAAAACGTAAATGTAATAATTACATTTTTACAGCCGAACACAAATGTTGAACTAGTAGTCAATTCTTGACAGAAATTTCATTTAGTTGTTGCATCATCACACAAGAGCCATGCATGCACTTGTACTGGGTAGTTACATCACGATCGAAAAAAAGAACAAATAAATTGATAAACATGCTGTTTGCATTATAAAATATTAATATATTTTAGAAATATTCAATTTCAATGTATATAAACAATACCTGATGCGGTTTATCGACTATACGTAACAAAATATTAAGGGAAAATAATTACTATGGACCAAATAACTACATACACACTTCGAAATAACTTAACTAAATGGCTGAGATGGACAAAATGAACAGAGATGGTTTAGATAGACGCTACCATACGACCAGTGAACAAATTAAATCGGCTAATAAAGTCTATGTTTCAGATCAAACGTATAAGCGAGTTAAGATATACGAAATGAAAACGTACGAGAAAGAATAAGACGATAGTACACGATGATCAGCGGCTTCGAAAACGTCCTGTCGAGATTCAAAGTCGGATCCGCTGGTTGACGATACTCGTATCGAACATTCAACAGTAATTCGGAACGATCATATTCTAAAATTTGGTTAGACTGCATCGATATTTTTTCTTTAGATGATTACACAATATACCTACGAAATCAGAATAAAACACACATGGTTATTAAAAAATTGTATTTCTAAAATCGCTACAAGATTCGGTCAAACGTACACATACACATTTTTATATAAATGTGAATGTAATTCATATATTCTAAAAGATTACTTCTTTTAAGTATGACATATAATATTTAATAATTTATTGGGATATAGTCGATCTTGAAAAATTATCCAAATTTTACTTTTAAAAACGTTTTCAATTATACACTTATATTTTTTTGATATACATCGGTAGTATTTTTTTCAATTATGACTATATTATCACATAGGCATTTGTGCAGATACGCGGTTTTTGTAAAATTACAAAAAATCTACCATTCTTCCTATTCACTTACCTATCAACCTACTTATTCTCCTTTTCGTCATTAGAAATTGTATACTATCTTCAATAGAATAGCATTATCCTTTATAATTATATCATTTGAATAAAACAACTAAGTTTGCTGTAAGAAATATCATACATCCTAATTAATTTTGTATATATCTTATTGCTTTTCTGTAATTTTAAAAAATCTTGCAAACTTATGCAAATACATTTGTGTAAAAAAAGAAATGTAAACTTACTCGTGTAATCGCTCAATATTTAAGACTAAAAATTCACCATGACTATATATATTAGGTTAATGAAATTAAATTAATTAGTATATATGTAGAATTTAATGCCATTTTCAATATATAAAACAATGTTTTATATATTTTATAGTTTTCCTATAATTTACAAAAAAATATGTGTAAACTTAATCATGTAATTGTTCAATAAATGAAATTAAATTTATTTATGAAGAATTTCATACCCTTTTGAATACATAAAACAATTTTTTAAATATCTTATATTTTTCTTATAATTTTTTAAAAAAATGTATGAAAACTTATTCAGGTGATCGTTCTATAGTTAGTAAAATTAAAAATACATCATTACTGCTATTAGTACATGAATGAAATGAAAATAATTGGGATATATAGTAAATTTAATGATCAATTACATTGTATTAAAGTTTTCTTGTAATTTAAAAAGAGTTTTCATGATGTAGAATTATGCTAATATAGTTATTAAATATTTAACAAATTTAAAAATTCGCTTAACTACACATATTAGTTCAATGAAATTAAGTTAAATAGGATATATAGTAAATCTAATGCCTTTTCAATATACTAAGATGTATTGAGATACGAAATTTCCGGACAAAATTTTCTAATACTACACTGTCCTTTTGATGGCCGTTATAATTCTATCCGGACGTAATATTATATCATCGTTGAAATCGATATTCCAAGGAACGATTATGTTTACAGACAAGAATAATCGCTGGTAAATGATGCAATTATACAAAAATAAAATAGGAACAATACTATTTATAGATATATAAATTATGTACATTAATGTATGGCATTACAAATGAAAAAAAATGTTTCTTTAAATAAAATTATTTATTATTTGTACCATATACTGAATAAGACAAAGAAAGAGAATGCATTTAATAAGAATAAAAAGAAACAACTCATGCTTACTGCTCGAACAGTGCATGTGCATCTTACCATTATAAATATTAAGTGTCACATCTAGAGAACATAAAATAGAAACTGAAACTTAGATAGTTTATCACCATCTTTCTTTAACTAAAAATATAATTCTCTCTATTATTCTCATTGCAATTACTATCAGTGATTGATATTAAAATTTATATTAATTTAAAACATATTTATTTTAGCGCTATGTAAATTAACTTCAATACAAATGAATTATCCATTTTTAACATCACAAGTTTTCATAAAAGTCTCCAATAATAATTGTTGTGTATTTCAATTAGTTTCATTTGGGTCACCTATATATATATATATATATGTATATATATATATATATATATATATATATATATATATATATATATATATATATATATATATATATATGCACATGTGTTTGTATGCATAATAAAGTGTAGCAATGTATATTATTTTTATGGTTTAAATTATTTAAGATTATGATCTAGAGAAACATCAAATTGCATTCACAATATTTTACTACATTAAGAAAATAAATAAATATAAGATTAATATTTATTTTTCAACCACAAATGCTGTTAAAAAATAAATTAAACTTAAAACATATTAAATTAAAAATTCGTTTCATGAAATGAAACTATATATTATATTTTTTCAGGATATTTCTATTTATTTGATTTTTTTATTTCACCTAAGAATCTACTTTTATAATCTTTAACTATGTATAATTATTTCTTAACAAAGTATTCAAAATAGAAATAAAATATTTGTTGCAAAAATCAGATGTGTTGTCAACTTTAGTTGTTTTTCGTAACTCAATATTTTATTCAATATTAAAATTAATCATTTGTATTTATTTCAAAAAAGAAATTTGTATGTGTAAATATGGCGAAAAAATTACATAGATGGTTTAATAAAATATTGTTTTTAAATATTTGTTTATTCATTTATAATGTTTTATCTTCATAATGATAATATTTCATTAAATATTTAGCCTAATAAACCTTGTATTCCTTGAGTAATCGTCTCAAATGAACCAGGTAGTTGTGGTTGAAAAGATGGTGCAGGCATTACCATTAATTGAAATGTTCCTAGTACCATTTTAGCATTATTATCAATATTAGTCACAGATCCTAATCCAGGCAAGGGTGGTAAGGTAGGGAATCTTGAAGAACTTTCTTCTTTTGATTGTCCTTGTAAAGTACCTTACATAGTTGAATATATATATATATATATATATATATATATATATATATATATATATATATATATATATATATATATATATATATATATATATATATATATATATATTAACAATGAATATAACAGATTAGAACAAAGTAAAATTTCACCTACTAACCGAGAATACTTTTTTGTGATTCTTGATTGGTTTGAACCTTATTAGTTTCGATTTGTTTATTTTTATTAATTATTTTAAATTTTTCTTTCTTAGGTTCATCGTTTATAATTTCTATTGGTTTATTAATATTATCTTGCACTATTTTTACGTCATTTTCTAAAAGTATGAAAAACTTTATATTCTTTCTTTTTGAAAAAACAACATGATAATTTTAAAATAAAAATTTGCATACCATTTATATCAACTGATGTGTTTTTCACGGGTTTCCAATCATCTGGATCAGATTCTCTCTTTTGTCGAATATAATTCATAATATTGTCTTCTGTAAGTTGTAACGGTATACTATTTTCTCTTTTTAATTTCTCATTTAGTAAATATTGTTTAATAGGTATAAATGAATTTTCATCTATGTTATCCTCATTTTGTGGTTGTATATTGTTGCAACATGATTCTAAAATAAAATAAGATTTTTTTAGTACATATTTTAGTATCATTTATTTTTTTACTAAAAAATATAGGTAGCCCAAATGAGACTGAATAATTTAGATCCACATTTACTTGCCTACCATCATTTGCTATTCTTTATTATCCTTTAGTTTCATTTGGATTATATATATATATATATATATATATATATATATATATATATATGCATGTGTGTGTGTGTATGTACATAATTTTACACATATACACATAACGAAGGATATTTCCAAACACGACTTAAGAGTATGAGACTCTTAATCTCAAGGTCGTGGATTCGAGTCTCACGTTGGGCGGTAATTGCTTTATATATATATATATATATATATATATATATATATATATATATATATATATAAATTAACACATATAACATACAAAGTATTTTAATGTTCCGCTGATTCAAATAATGATATAAAACTGTTAAATATAAGAAATAAATGTCATAAAGATGATCTTCAAAAATGGCTTTGGTCATATTATTATCCACAAATAATATTATAATTCATTATATTTTATCAAATAAGTGGAAACGAACCAAATTGTTATAAATTGTTTGAATGTGATTTCTTAATTTTTTTTGTCAAGTTTAATATTTACATGTTTTTCTTTCAAATCACAATTTAAACATTATCATCAAAATAAAATAATTATCCAAATTGTTTTTACTTAATTGTTTTTTTTTAATAATCATTAAATCCAAATTATTAAACAATGTTGGAAATTAATTTTTTTTTGATATAATTTAATATTATTAATTCGAAAGTATTTAACAATTTTATTGGAATTATTATTTTTTTATAAAAAAATAGAATTACACGAATATAAAAATTTGTATTATACGATAATAATTCGATTGTGTGAGTTTTTTAAACATTTGATGGATCAACGGATTGATGTTCTAACTATTTAAAGATTAAATTTGAAAATATACCCATAATATTATTAAAAATATATATGGTTGATATATCATATATATATAATTTCTAATTTAATGAATTCTTATTTTAATTTGAAAGAACAAACTTCATTTCGTTGAAAAATGTAATAAACATTTTATAAATATTTATATGCACTAATATAAAATTATAATCAATGTACAAACCACTCACCTACAATAATAAACAGTGTTACAAATGAAACAAAATAACAATTAATACTCATTTTCTTGTATATAAATCACTCAAATAAAAAATGTGTTGTTTTTTTCGAAAACTAGCCAGGCACCTGGTAATTTACGATATGTTAATTAGACTTCCAATCGCATGAACTTTTATATTGCATTTTTATAAATTAAATATGCATACAAAGACTATATTTTCTGAATCATTCCCTTGCACTTCAAATCATACTAATACGTATGACATCTAAATAAGGATGCAAATATAATTGAATAAATAACAATAAAATGAATATAATGATATAAAGTTTGTGATAAGTTTGACGCATTTTGTATGTTAACGTATTATTTCATTATATTTAGAATTAGTAATTATGTACGGGTAGACTTCATTTTGAATATTGTTAGATTGTTGACTTCCGACACAGAATTGTATTAAAGTACATTTAACGAAATATAAAATTAACGTTCTTTAAATAATAATAATTATATTAAAGATCAAATATGATAGGAATTTTAATAAACAATAAGAATTTACATTTAACAGCTTTCGTTTATTAGTATGCATTTAAATTTAAATTTATTTTTTTCGGTTTCGCTCTAATATGCATAACGGCGTCGCAGCACCGTTTTGAAGTTTTACTGTTTTGAATTTTTCAGGACCGTCAAAAATCCAAAATTCAAAGCTCGTTTGCGAGCTTAATAAGCGTCGGCGCCCGTTTCTAATGCTTATACACGTACCTACGGACCATAAACAATACGAATATAACAAAAATTATAAAAAAAATTTCGAAATTTTCCCGAAATTTACATAACACCCTCCCCCCTTTGAAGTTTTTACGTTTTTTCCAAAAAATATTTTTTCGAAACCAATAAATCTAATAGTGGATTTCTATAGAGTAGGGCCGGGGTGTTACCTTCACTGATGAAAATAGTAGTTTCAATATATTAAAATGACGATTAATCCATCAAAGAATAAACTTGCATCACTCTGTTTTTTATTTTAATATTTTTATTGAATTTTAGAGCAGTTATTACTTCTGTAAAAAGAAAAGCTATTTTACAATTAAAATATTTTTGTTGGATAACTTGTAAGTACTTTAAGTATGGAACCTAAATTTGTCAACTTCCATTTTTCTCCTAACCTATCCCTCTCTTTCACACACACACACGCATATATATATATATATATATATATATATATATATATATATATATATATTTATATATAGCATATATATAACATATACATTAATAAAAATGTAGAGTGCTACCCTGTTGTATTTTTATGAAAATAATTTGTTCCGCTCGAATTGCTTGAAGATAAAATTGATTTACACATCGTTGTTAACGCATGATTTTTTGACATAAATTAATTGATTTTTAAAAATTATAATCATATTTTTTATGCATTTTAATTAACTATAATGAAAATGTTTTATATATAAAGTGCAAGAGTCCATATGAAAAAACATTGAATTATTTTCAGTATTTGTGTTTTTAGTCTATTAAAAAAGATTGTTTTTCAAAATGCGTTTTATCATTTTTTCCATTTTTATGATTTTATTTGTCTGCTATGGTAAGAGTCAAAATATTTTCAACTATTAATTTTTTGAAATTCAATTATTAATAGTTAAATAAATAATAATTAAGTAATTACAATATGAAATTAATGCAATAATTTTAGTTTGATTTTTATAATTGTTTTGCGTATTATTTGATTGTACAAAGAAAAACGACTTAATTATTTATAGAATTAAATTATTTAATTTCCATTATTTGTAGAAAATGAAGTTTAATTTATTAATTAATTAAATGAATTTTTGTTATACAATTTTTAAATATTTCTCAAGCAAGAATATTTATGTACAAATAAAAAATCATTGTGTAAGCTTAATTTTCATAAATTTAGTTTTTAATAAGAAAATCATTTATCAATCTACTATGCTGCACGAAAAATGTTTTATATTTGTTATTTTTCCATTTTCCTAAAATTTCTCGTTTTAAAAAAATCGAATTGTAAATAAAGATTTAAAATATAACTCGTCAGAAAAACTTTTAAAAAATTAAAAATTTGATACAAAGAAGAAAAAAAATATATTTATTAATTTACAAAAAAATTTATATAAAGATTTAAAAAAATATATTTATTATTTATTAATTTACATTAGAATTATAAATAATGGAAACATATTATTGTTTAGATCGTTGAGGAATTATTTTTCATATTGATCAAACTAAATTTTTCATATTGATAATATATAATAGTTAATATTCGTTAGTTTATCAAAGAAGTATTTTGTACCAATTCTAATTAAAATTTGCAAAATGCAAACGTTTTTATTAACAAAATTGAAAAGGTTTCTAATATATATATAGTTCTTACTATTCCATATATATATATATATATATATATATATATATATATATATATATATATATATATATATATATATTAAATAGTTATATTTGACGTTTATAAAAATTTAAGACTATATATATAGTTATTAGATGTAGTTTTTTTGACAATAGATATTAAAAAAACATACTATAGAACTGACATATGAAGTGTTAATATTACTGAAAACTAGAATAATTTTAAAGATGTTATTGTGTAACAATATTATTTAAAAACAAATTATTCTTGTGTTCTCATTATCACTCAATTAATATTCTAATTAGTTTTGATAAATATATTTATAGCAATCTTTTCTAATTTATATTCAAATAATATACTTCAAAAGATAATGCGTACATTTTATCAAACATTTTTTGCAAAACTTTAATGTAAATTATTTTTATATCAAAACATTTGACTTACTAAAACTGGCGTTGCTGTTATTATTCTTTCAGGCGTTGTTCATTCTGACGATGAAGCTTCTACTACTGCAAACCCTTTAGATGAAATTATAAATAAAATAACATTCCCTGGAAAAGAAGGAATTAATGTTGAGCAATGGAAAGAAATTTCATCAATTCTCACAGACTATGCTAAACCAAGAGGTTCAGCAGAGTAACAAGACTATTATATGTAATGATGCTGATTACATTTTTATGTAAATGTACTTTTAATGAATATATGATTTTACTTTAAAAATAGATATTATAAACAATAAACAATTATATATGACGAGTTAAAATTATTTTTTTGTATATTAATTTTATTACAAATGAGAATTGTTTTCAGTTTTTTTTTATGGAAGATAAATAAAAATCACACGGTATTAATTTAGACATACAAAGTGAATACTTAAGTAGTTATGTTTGTTGAAAAAATATGTAGTGTAAAGTGTATTATAAACAAAATTATTGATCCATATTGTGATATTTATCTTTTTTACGTTATTAATTTATTTATACCTATCTTTTATTTTAGAAATTTTAATGGTGACTTCCAATGTATATATCCAAACATTATCACATATAATAACATATTCTAAAATATCAATATTTAACTAAAATTAAAATTTTAGATAAATTTCATTTTGCCAGACAAATAGTTTTTATAACAATCCTACATATTTTAATATTACATACCTGTATAATTGGAATTAAAAACCTTAATTTTCCATCTTTTTGAATTATTTCATGCACATTATTAGTATGTTTGAAGTGCATAATAATTAACATTTTCTCTATTATTGAATTTTTCTGTAATTCAGTATTAGATATTTTTCAGGGATATTCGAAAAATACGTTTAATTTTTGTCGTTTTTCAAATAATAAAGTCTATAATTTCATTTAAATTGTTGACTAAAATTTAAACAAGTAAAAAAGTTACAAAATAAAATGTTACATAAAAAATGAAATATTTTTCGTTTTTTTTATTACTTTTGTCAATTTACAATAATTTAATGAAAGTTGAAACATTTTTAAATAAAATTTAAATACATATTTTTACTTACTGACACAAAAATAAAATCATTGTTAAATATAAATTAAATTTTCATTAGAACATCTATATAAAATAAAAATTATACAAGTATATATTATTATGCCTTTTTATGTAATCTGAGAAAAAAAATATTAATATTTTTTAACGAAAACTATTTTCTTTTGAAAATAAAACTAGTACTTCATTAAAGTTGTTCAGTTATGATTTTAGTAAAATTTTCTATGTTTCATAGAGAGACAAAAATTTTTCAGGAGAGGACTACACATTTGAAGGAGCAAAAAAAATAAAATTAAATAACATTAATATTAAGTTTAATGTATAGATACTTTCATAGCATGTAAATAATTATATAATGTACAGTCCAAACAAAATATTTGTTACCCAATATTTATATAATAATAATTATCTAACGATTACTTACAATTTTCTAGATCACCGTAAGCTCAATCCAACTGAGATTTAAATAAAACTCAAAAGGAAGTCTTCGGCATCAAGGATTGAATGATTCACTAACATATTTTATAAATAATGTAGAATTCATGGCAGTACATATTCAAATAAATAAATTAAAAAAATACAGTACATAAAAAACATCATATATAACAAATAAATGTCAACTATAGTAGTGACATGAATATGATTTTTGTGAAATTTGTGACAATACAAACAACATAATAACAAATAATTATGTACTTAATTTAAGTATTTCGTTGAAATAACGGATATATCGAGTACTCATTTACAGAATGAATATTAATATATGTAACTTTATTTTAAAAAAATGTAATAATTCTATTGTCATATTTAAAATCCTGATTTCTGTAGTATTTAATGAACACATTTGAGAAGAAATGCAATCAATAATTTAAATATACATCTGACAATAAGATGTTACTAATATTGATATGTGAACTTTGCAAAAAATGTATAATTGGTTTTCACAATTAAATACATACAAAAAAATAATTCTATCAATGTACAGACTTACAATATATATCATTAAATAATAAAAACAAGCAATTTCATCACACATACCATAATCACACAAAGATGGTTTATCCTGCCTAACAAGTATGATACTGTTTTGTTAACAATATTGTTAACTATATTGATATAACAAACAAGCTAGTAACCAATTTGTAAATTTTACTAATTCAGTGTATATTTAGGCTACCTATGGAACTATATGTACACATTTCCATTTAATTTTCATTATATATATATATATATATATATATATATATATATATATATATATATATATATATATATGCAATATATGTATTATAATTGGCTATTTATATTACATTAAATTTTGTAAGCATATATTTTATAAATATATATTAAAGATTATTCATACTGAATATGTTACATATAGTCTATAATGAATGTATATAAGATATACAATTTAAAATTACACATTTTAATAAAAACTTCCATTGACAACAATACATATTCAGTATGAAGTCACCGTTACAGAAAAATCAATATTTTATTTATAAAGATATTCTATATATATTTATATAGCCATTCTATTGGTTATGAATAATATAACAATTTTACATTACAAAATCGAATTTTTTTACGATATAATAAACAATGTTTTATGTATAGCACATTAAAATTAAAAAAAAAAATAGTAAATAGTTAAGAATATTATATAATTACTTGCTGTTATTCATAACACACATACATTTAATGTATGTTGCAGCAAAATATAGATTATGGTCTAATTTAACACAAGCACAAACATAGGTATATGTCATTTGAATGTATACAAGTATATATAAACACAAGTATACAAACACACACATGCACGCACATCTAGAATGTAAATGAGATTTTATTCAAAAATTTTCAAATTGAATATTATTTCAATTTAAAAGTTAAGTTTATACACTCGAAACTGCAATAATATTTTTAAAAAAAAATAAATGTACGTCATAACCAATACTATGATCCATATGTTGATAACAAAAAATGCATATTTAGAATGAATTCTATCAAATGTAAATAACTATTTATTTTTTTTATTCAGTTGAGAAAGGCACTGCAAACATTTTATTTTTTTAGGCATAATTACATATTTTACACTGAAAACTTTACAAACAAATAAGTATGAGTATTTAGAGTAATCCTGTGCCTCTCTCATGTATACCTGTAAAAGTAAATTGCATGAAATTCTTTTTTATTGAAAAATTTCAGTGCAAAATATTTACCTTCAAAGAATTATTATTTGATTTTATTTATATAGTTTCTGTTAATATAACAAAAAATGTAATTTAAAGCTTTTAAAATGGGAAGCATTTAAGTCATCTTTATATAAAAATATTAGCACCGGTGATTTTTTTTTCTTTTAAATAGATATAAAACAAATAACTAACAAATATTAAAATTGATTAAGATCTTTTCATGTCTATATTAATTTAGCCACTCGGTATTCTACTTATGTATTCAAAATATTTTTCAAAAATAGGAGTGGTTACTATATAAAATTACTTTAGTACAACTGATTTTGTTTCAGTTGTTATTTTTAAATTCAATAAATTATACTTTTGTTTTGCATCTAGGTCATTTTATGAAAAATATTTAATTACATTACTAAATTTATAGCTTAATTATTAAATAGTGATGCAAAAATAGATATCATTTTAATACTTGTTATTAAATAAAATCGACAGTTTACAAACTAATGACATGGTTAATAAATTGCATACAATTTATAATTGTGACAAATTACTTTTATAAAATATCAACTTTATTTAATTATTAGTATATCATGATTATATTTTTTTAATATTTGCTATCATCAGTACTTAATATCTTAATAAAAATTTAGTATTTTATGTTCTGTTAAAAATACATTAGAAATTTTAATCATACAAGCATCGAATATCATAACAAAAATTACTGTTTTGTCTCTAAATATGAAACTATATTGTTTTAATTACAAATTTCACATTTGATTTAATAATTAAAAAAAGAATACCAATGTGTTAAATTAAAAAGATCTTGAAATTCTGAATGTAAATTAGTTGTATATAAAAAAAAGGATAAAATAACGCACACACTATACTTTAAGTAGACTTATGTACAAAATACAAATTTTTACACATTTTATATACAAATAAAATACAGGAAATGTTTTCATGTCAAATTGAAAATAAAAATATAAAATGAAAAATATTCTAGAATTAACAATGTAAATATCATTTCATGATTTTTTTTACAATTCAATTCACAGTAAGAACCTGTATCAATTTTTAACCGTATACTTTTTTTTAGAACTATAGTTTAGTCGCACTTTAATTTTTATAAAAAATTACGTAACAATCGATAAACGAAATTAAACGCTACATAATAAAACTTTACTCGGATTTAAAACTATTTGTCTACATACTGCCATTGCGGATCCACATTTTAATCTAATCAAGAACTTGGTTCTTTTAAGAAAATATAGCATATAGGCAAAATTATTATTAACTACGTATGTACATTAATATGCATTCAACAATCATTCTGTTATATTATTAACCTTCGTTACGAGTCTCACAAACTCAGATATGCAATCGTTTATTTATTGGAACACTTTATATTACCGTTTAGGAATCTTATGGCAGTGTGATCAAAGTATGATTTTTTGATTTTCTACGATGTAATTCAACTAACTTCAGCAATCCCTCATCGTCGGTATTGCGTCGAACTCTTTTTAATATAGTGTTATTAATAAAATTATTAAAGCTGCAATAAAGGTTATAAATAAAATAGAGTATAAATTATTATTTTAAATAATCGTAATTAATGAATCGATCGAACGAACAGTTCTATGTACATTTTTACACCGACACTATCGTATTCATATGTTTTTACCCAGATCGTACGGTTTAAGATATTTATAATATTTATAAGTTATCTAATATAGTTTAGCGATTATAAATTATTTAGTTATTAAATAGTAAATATAAGTATTATAGGAACATGCATGTTATTATCTAAAAAATTATAATAAAATAAAAAATCAATCACCATACTTTGAACAGACTAAGGAGCTAAGAGACACAACGTTCGAACTGTCAAATAAATACATACTTATTAAGCCTAATAAACTGCATATTCTTATCTGAAAATAGTATATTGAGCAGTTTGACAGTTGCGAACCTCCCCCTCTCTCTTGGCATTAAATAAAAATACATAATAAATTTAGATAATAATCATCAAATAATCGTACCAACATCAATGTTTGATTTTGGCATTTTGCGGTAACGGTGTATTAGGATTGTTCTGTTTTAATTCGTCCATTGCGTTAAAATCTATAGACGAGTACGTGAATTTCGGCTCCGTCTGCGTGTTTAACGCCGGACTCGGACTACCGGCCGAAGTGTCTACCGCTGCCGCTGAGTTCGGAACTTTCGGACCACGTGGGCTCTTGCTACCGCTTTCGTCATGGTCGAGGCTTATGTAATGTAATTCGCGATCCGAGCTAACCGACGGTGGCCGTGAGCCGACTAACGTCGAACTCGATGAATTCAAATCACTCGAAGAGGAGCTCGGTCTCGATCCGCAAAGGCTTCCTTCGCTAGATACGGACGACGGCCTCACAGTGAATTTATCACTGTTAACTGAAGCTGGCCGAGTCGAAATCTTATCGCCGTTCACAGAATTTGGACGCGTCGTCGGGTCCGCACGAACGTTCAGTGTTCGACTATCCGTGTTTTTTGTCGAGAGACTCTCGGAGCTTTTGGCAAAACAGTCTTGTTTTTTATCAATTGAAACATTGGATAATTGTCGTGTTAACAGATTATCGACTGTTTTTGGCGAAATCGACTTCGGCTTTGGGCTATCGTCGTCAACTTTCGGTAAATTAGCCACGATTGGTTTAAAACTAGATTGAGGTAAATTTGTCATATTGACGCCTGGTTTAACGATTTGAACTTGATGAGGCGAACATGGAGACTTGAGAAGTACACTAGGAATCTGAGCTGACGAGAAAAAAGGTAGAGACATTTTTCGAATCGGTGTAATTCGTCTCGTTGACGAGACCGGCTTCATAATTGCATATTCGCCGTAATCGTCTGTCTTCGAAACAGACCTGGTCATTGGAACTGAACGACACGACGCTGGATCATAGTTCATATAATCGGCAGTTTCTTTTCTTGCCGATCGATCTTCATTACCGAAACCTACTTCCGCGTAGTCATCGTTGTGAGATCGAGACGAATCGATTATCGTCGAATCCATTGTTGATTTTTGAAATGATATCGGCGCGTAATCGCCAACCGTGGTGTTATTTTCGAACGAATTCGAACACGAGATTCTCACGGTTCCGCTCGTAGCATCCACAGCTATTTTCCTTGACCCGTCGGGCGTTTGAAATCCAGGACTAGACATACTGAAGGGAAATACAGTGCCCGTAGGAGTCGGAGTTTCCGGAGTTTTACGAGACTTTTCGCGTCGTAAACTCGAAAATGGACTTGCGGTCGGACTCGAATTCGATGCGTTTCGAAGAGGCAGATAACTCGGAGGTCCCGTCTTTGGCGGCGTTCCTGGTTTTGACTGTATCGCGATCGGTTTCGAACGTGTTTTCTCTCTACGTTGCTCCTTCCTTTTCTCGTTACTGCGGCCACAGTTCATATTTAAATAATCATCGGACGTATTGGATCCAGTCGATGTATTAGATTTACGTTGAGTTCTGCGTGTCATTTCGACATATCCTTCAGAATTTTTTTTTGATTCTGCTGATAATTTTTGACAGCCTGCTGTCATCAACATGTATCCGTTGTCTTGTTTTGGCGAAGAACTTTTAATGGTTTTTGGCGATGTTCCTGATTTAATTCCGGACATATCGACGTAAGGCCCGTGATTATTGGTCGATTTCATCGGAGAAGTACCTTGAGAACCACTCATATCGACATAAGGCGAATCTTTATTCATTGAACCTGGTTTCATGTCTACGTATTCTGAATGCGTACTACTGCTTTGACTCAATGGTCTCATCTCAACATATCCGTTTGGCGTTTCGGACGAACGGTTCGTGCTAAAATCCATTTCCATCAAGTCTCCCATCGGTGAACCTGCCATCAACGGTGCACTTGAAGCTTTAGGTTTTCTTCGATTATCGCCTCTCGAGTGAGAGCCGGCTGAATATGCTCTAACACGAGTGTTTTCTGGTACTTTCGGTAGATCCGATCTTTGGAGTTTAGATCCTATACTATATGTTCTCAAAGGTCGCCCGGTATCCTCTTCTTCGACTGGAATATACGAACTCACTTTGTCTAAGTGATATTCCGAAAACCTTAAATCGGTCGAAGGTGTGCCAGACGTAATAGAACAACTGCTCGCAGCCGGTGAAAGCCGCATGTCAACGTAACCGGTATCGCCAGGACACATCGGCACGTAGCCTAAATTCACATCGTGTGGAGAACTGCCGCAACTAGCACCCGACGGCGATCCGGAATGTATTCCAGAACTGATATTTGGGGAATTTTTGGGCATCGTCGACGGTCGATCCCAATCATCATTCTCTTCGAATATAACATGTTCATCAGGTGTCAACGAATGACCACAACGACCGACTGGCATAAAATCATTAGCGGGTGTGTCCGGCCAGTCTGTTTCGTCAATACTGAGGGAAGAACCGGCGGAATCGGTAGAATACGCGGACGGAGGACTTGCAGGTCCATCATGACCGTACATTGAACGCGGACGTCCATGATGTGCTCCACCTCTTGGTACTTGTCCTTCACTCGTGGTACGGGCACGTGATGGAAGACTATCACATCTTTCTCGTCCAGCCGCTGAACCTGAAGATGAAATAATAGAATAATAAAGATACTTTGGAAAATACTATGTACTTTTACACAATATTCCATTTTATAATCATTTGAATATTGTTTTTAACATGGATCGATGATATTAAAAGCACATTAAGGCATGAAAAATATCAAAATATAAAACATACTAACACAAATCTTATATATCGTTTTATTTACATTTCATTTGCAATAATCCATATATATATATAAATTAATAAAAACTCAAATTAACATTTCTTGTTACTAGTCTATAATATATATTAAAAATAATTTCAATATTCAACAGCACATTAAACTTAATTTCATGATAAATATAACTGACTTAATAATTCATAATGTATTTATTTTATAAATCAGCTGGGATGTTATGCACATAATAGTGATTTACCATATTTAATTTTATGGAAATTGTATCTACCGCTGTTACAATAAGTTTTCCAAAACTTCATTTCATTCATAACTGTACATATATATATTTATATACAAAAAAAAATTATAGTGATGTTAATGGGTAACCTTATTTATTACACAGGGTAGGAATAGTTTTCTGAATCATTATATATATATATAAACACACACTCTGAAATAATATTGAAAAGATATGTTACTAAAATTGGAAAAAAACAATTTTTATATCACCAACATTAAAAAATGAAATATTAATTGTAGACTACATTTTGCACAATACTAATCATTTAAAATATATTTTATTACATTCATTATTATCTTTATTATTTACATAAAAGAGTAAACGTCACAGTTGAAAAAATATATACTGTGAATTGTTGTAAGGAAAAATTCTTAAAAATATTGGCCATTTTTATTTTTAAGTCGAATATTTATTTGAATTTGCTATTATTAAAATATTTACTTATTACTTTTCATTTAGATACTTATTTCTAAAATAAAATATCAAAATGATTGTGTATAAAAAATTAACTAGCAGTACATATAATTTATTTATGAATTAACACATAAATTATATATGTTTTTAAAAGTAGTTTGTTTTTTCTTTAAAAAATTGACATTTTAATTAATTACATTGAAAATATAACATAAAATTAAAAAAATAATATTTAAATACCCGATATTCAATTATTGAATATATCATATAATCAGTGATTAAAAGTTGGTTATGTCTAAAACCATCACTGATAAAAATAAACAAAACAGTTTTGTTCGTTTTTCGTCACCAAATCGATGTACATATTCATGTACCTTGAATTCATTATGGCAAATTGTTTATATTTTATAACAATTCATTTTTTCGTTTATTTGATACGCATAACGTTATTCAATACATAAACATTTCACAATACACGTATACAAAAATAGAAGCTAAATTATAAATAATAATAATTACAAATAAAAGGCATCATTTAAAAAAAATGTGAAATGCATAACAGCTGAACAATTTTAAGGCACATTCAAATTTAGCTAAAATCACAATGCATGCAAATAATGCGAATTGAATATATTTCAGTTTAGATTTCCCTCTTATGATATTTCAAGAATATAAAAATAATTAAATAATTTCATTTTTCATTTGTGTATATTTATAAAAAGCTAGGTGTTTTATAATTTTTGAAATTATTCATATCATTTAAAAAATATCGCATTTTTGTATAATTTAATCATTTCTAGGCTCTTTTAATGTATGCTTTGAATTATAGAAAACGTGCGATCTTACAAAACGACGATGTTAGATGGTACACGGAGAAAAAGTAATAAATAACGAAATTAAAATATAGAAATAGGAAGTTTTCTTAAATTTGGTCGATATTTGAAACCTATATTCGTCAAACTATTAAATTTACCAATAATTTCATTTTTAATCTGAATTTTAATATTAACTTTTTCAAATAATACAGAATTAATTAGATGATAAAATATTTCCAAAAATGATGATCTGACAATGTAGTCAAAATTTATAGTTTCGATACCAACTTATTTTCAAAATGGAAATTTTAAATAAATGCAATAATAGTGACAGAAAATATATAACTAATTTAAAGTAGAAAGATAATCTTAAAAAACGTCTTACAGGACAATAATATACTAAATAACTGATAATTAACATTGAAAAAAGAAACAACTCGTTTTCATTTAATAATTATACTGTAAACCTAGAATTCGACTCAACCTTAAATTTGAATATTATTGATATTATTCATTTTACTGGGAGTTTATTTTCTTGAAAAAATATCGTGAAAATACAGTACAGATTGTATAGATTACTGATTAAAAATTCGTACAGTTTAAAATATTTAATTTATTTTTTATTTAGTAATCAATTAAATCTAAGCTCTGTAGATTGTAAACTATAATCTGAAATAAATGAAATGGAATAAAAGAAAAAAAATAATTTTCATTATCCTATGTTTTCTTGACACTCTCTATTAATAATAATGTAAGGAAAAAAACATGTTTCGTTTTATTTCTGTAATATAGAATGTTAATATTACAAGATATTTTGAAAATAATTTATCTGTATACATTGTTTATGACTGTATTTCATGATTTTTACCACTCACTTACATATACATAGATTTTCAATAAGCAAATAATATTCAATTTTTAAAAATCCCCAAATATCAAACAGCCATATATACAAACCATATTCTATACGATAATTGATAAAAATATATAAAAATAATTCACTTTTCCACACTAGTCTTTTTAATTATAACACTTTTTTTAAAATAAACTGTACATGTACTTAAATTAATATTTATATATACATAAAATAAATTTATTTTAAATTATAATATAAGAATATAAAAAGTCAATAAATTTAAGAATTAAAAAAGTTTAGTACCAGTAAGATTAGATAAAGAAATGGAAATATATGTACAAACTAGTTAAAGAAGTTATTAGTAACTGTATAAGTTTATATACAGAGGTGTAATTAAAATTGCATATCTGCTGCCAATGTTTAAATGTAATTCGATTGTGTTATTACTTTTTTTAAGCATATATATATATATATATATATATATATATATATATATATATATATATATATATATATATATATAAAGATATATCAATGTGTGTGTAGATGTTGAAGAGTGATAATCACTGCCTGAAGCAAAAGTTTAATTTCGTAAAGAAATAACACTCGATTGAAAAAGAGTCGAGAGAAAAAACAATAACTGGAGAAGCGAAATAAAATGTAATGATACCTACTTCTAAAGGCAGTATTTCGTTTAACCGGAGTGACCCTATTGCCAACACTACCCCGCCTAGCGATGTAGCAATCTACTTGCTGACAATCGCTAGGATTCGTAATGGGGTAGTTAAGATTTGAGTTTACAGGTACGGAGCCCATGGGAGCATAGTTGTTGTTTTCATTCAGTACATTTGAGTTGGAGTCAGGGCTTACGGGCAGAGAATGAGT
The DNA here is from genome assembly GCA_029203775.1 of Neoneuromus ignobilis. Taxonomy (NCBI): domain Eukaryota; kingdom Metazoa; phylum Arthropoda; class Insecta; order Megaloptera; family Corydalidae; genus Neoneuromus; species Neoneuromus ignobilis. The sequence continues at coordinate 32,051,234 of CP092092.1, read as the reverse complement.
GCGTTGATGCGATGCTCCCCCAAAGTGATGGCCGCCAACAGAACTACCCACAGCTGCAAACCAAATCTAACCTCAAGCAGACATCCCGACAAAACATAACAGGCAGGCTGCTAGCAGGTCAATCATAAACAGACATGTTATGCGCATACTTTGTATTGTTGACTGACTGCCAGTCTAGTGACATTCAAGTGAAACGATTTCTGTTATGTTATTGATTACTTTGACCCTTCATGTGATTCCAAAAAGCACATTACAATGAATCAGACACAGCAAGAAACGTAATGATTGAATTATAAATAGTATTTTACATTACCGCGAAGCGTTTCTCAATGTCCATCCCATGTGACGCGAACATTACAAGAACGATGCGAAGCTTGATTTACTGTCAATCCGATCGATATGTTGATAAATCGTTTGTTCTTTCATAAATTATTACACTGTTCGATGCAGAGGGATTGGCGATATTCATACATAGATCAAAGAAAAACAAGATCTTTATATCTACATTCCTATCAATATATATTCCAATACAATTTATTTTCACATATTCCAATTTAAAATTACAATTACAAACGCAATTATTAAAACATTAAAAATTGTTAATTTCTTTCAGCATTCCATAATTCGTACAAATAATTACACATTCGAAATTTTCCATAATTGTAAGGGATGAAGATAAAATTAGATAATTTTTTTCTCATCAATGTACATAGAAAAAACTTTGATTTAATTTCTGTATTAATTTTAATCCAATAGCTGTGAAATTTATGGAGATATTTGAAAAGTTAAACAATAACAACAATTGACTAGAAACATATTTAGTAGCTATTTTGAACTTTCTAATGTTACTTATATTGGAAGAATTACAAGATTTAACAATACCATCCTAAACTTCTTAGTAAATTAAAATTCAAAATTAGCAGATACATTTATGGTTTACTTGGTTTATAATAAAAAGACATCTTTATAAAATCGGCAAAGTATATAAGAATACCTCAACTTTTTTCAATTAACAGGGATTAGACTTTTAATTAGATGATAAATAGAGCCATTTATTTACAAAATTGCAACTGGTGATGAAATATGGATTCTCTATTCCAATTATAAGTGTAGTAAAATATTCTTTTGTGTGTTTCATGGAATTGAGATATTAATTTCTAATTATTAAAACCAAAAGAAATAATTACTTTCAATATTAATTATCATAATTAAATAAAATAAATCAAGAATTATACTGGAAAAATATAGCAGCTTGATCGGAAATTTTCACTACATACATCGTATTCTCTAGAACTTGTTTTCGATTTAATAATCAGAATAAAATATGAAAAACAATACATTTCTAGACATTGATGGAATTCTAATTCAATTAAAATTTTTGCATTATAAAAAAACATATTTTATATAGAAAAATAATTGAAAGGTTGTAACTGAAGGACAAATTTCAAATTATTATTGATAATGATGATTATATAATTGACTGAAAAATATGTTTCTTCTTATTTATTTAGTGAGTTATATCTACATTTCGTTTTTAAATAATTGATTATTATGGATACTTCAAATTAATTATATATATATATGTATAATTTTATGATACGATATCAATGATGTATTATATAAAATATAAATTATATCATTACTCGAACTGTTAAGAAAATTACACCAAAACGAAAATCTTGATTGCAATGCTTGGTTTTATCCAATTAGACGTACGACAACACAATAGCACGACTGATTGGCCATACGTAGTCATATTGTCATATGCGCAAATTTATGACCGATTAAATCAATCTAAACATTGTTTTGTTTGCACGACTAGACACAATAATCAAATGATTAATTAGCAGTCTGGCTGTACGTACTGTGTAACCACAGTCTCAAATAATCATCGAAAGAACAAACGAATTAATTAAACAATTACTAACTGTGTAGATTGAAGAGTCTATACATTCAAAACAAACACAGTAAATATATTCGTTATTATTTACAAACGGCAATTCAAAATCCCGAACCTAAGAGTGTGTCTATGTTTGCATTATCTGGAACGTTGATTGAGAAACGAAATTGTTATATGAATGAAATTGTTATCACAAAAATAAATATATATTATGTATGTACACAATGAACAAGTATGTCTGTTTTTGATTAAATATATTATTTTTTTACATATAAACAATACATATGCTAACTGCAAAACAAACAAAAATATTCATGCACCATTTAAAAATTATACTGTATAATCGATTGAAAATGATTCAATAGATTTGAAATTAATAATGTTTCTTTTTATTTGTTTTTTTTAATTCAAATTATTTAAATATATACATACACTTTTATATATATATATATATATATATATATATATATATATATATAATATAATATGTAATTTTCTTGAAAATAATATACATATTTTAGTAAATACAAGTGTATATTGTAATATTATACAGAAATTTCACTATAAATATAAATAAAATTATTTTTACATTGAAAATATACAAAATAAAGTATATCGGAAAATTTACTTGATAATTAAATAGTTAAACATTGATTTTTCATCTATAAACTTGATACACATATTTTTCGTACTAATTTAAGCACGCTCTATTTAACTTTGTACTTCATTATAGATTTATTAATACTACCTACTTTTTAATACTGTTATATTTTCATTAAAAAGACAAGGGAACTATATCAAAAATAAAATTAAATTAAGTTAATAAATTCCTATATATTTTTTTAAAAAATATAAGAATATTTTTAAAAATTTAATATTAAATATATTTTGTTATTAATAATATACATTTTTTTTTTATATATTTGTCCTCAGAATTCAAACAAGTTGATTATCCAGGAAAATAAATAAAATTAATGATTTTAATTATAATATCCATGAATAAAATATTTTTAAACATTTCTTTTATTTCATATTAGAATGTCAAATACAATAAGTTTTTTTAAAAAAAAGGGAATTAAAAATAAAATATATAAATATTTTTTTTACAATTTTCAATTATTTATATGCTCATGGTTTTTATTTTAATTGTAATTGCTATAAACTAGTTATGATTTTAAATTAAAATTTTAAAACGTTCTTTATTTTCATATACTCCTAATACTTTCCATAAGATAAATCGTTAAAATACTCAATTTTTTAAAGTTTAAATGCCAGGAAGTTTCATTTAAAAAATTGATAATTATATAATTGATAATTATTTAAAAAATTGATAATTCAAATGCAATAGAAAAATGAATGTTGTTAAAAAAAATTACTCTAATAAAATGCACACAATGAATGCATATTATATACTCATGCATATATATATATATATATATATATATATATATAAATATATATATATATATATATAATATATATAATTAACTGCAAGATTACTGACTGTGAAACTGAAATAACGGTTGCAATATTAATGAACGTTGGAAATTTAATAACCCGAATGGAATTGAATTATAATCTTGATTTTATAACAATTATTATCTGCAAATTAACATATTAATACACATATAAATAATTATTAAATAAAATTATTAATCATATATATATATATATATATATATATATATATATATATAACTTATTTATATCAATTCGGAAAAAAGTTTTATATTGAGAAATCGAATATTCCTCCATGTTTGAAGAAGAATTTTTTTTATCAAATAAACAAAAGTAATGGATATTATCACAGGAGTGAAAAGTTTAAAATACAAAGAAGCTAATCATATAGCAAAAAAAGAAGACCGTTGATGAACAAAAATTATTGATTGAGAATCTAGAAATATTCAAAGGCTTAAGAAGAGGCTCGTTTGTGTAAATTGAAAGAGAAATATATTGGATTGTTGGAAATGAAAAGAAATAAAAAGTTAACAGTGGGTTTTATCCAGCAGTGAATAGAAAAAAGCTAATTATATTTATATATATATATATATATATATATATATATATATATATATATATATATATATATATATATATATGATTACTCAATAAATTTTTCCTGATGCATTTGTATACATATATATTATGTACACACATATGCTTATTTAATAACAGTGAACAATGTCCTCTTCCTGTTGTCACACGTTTGGCATATGATCGAAGAGTTGATTGACACATATCAAACCATATATTCAATTACTATAACAGTATAAAGTAAGAACAACTGATATTTTATACTCATTAATTATGAAAAAAATCTTTACAGTGATAAGTTAAAACTAATTGCAAAATAGAAAAAATGTTTATTTTACATAAAAAAAATAATTTATATATGTAAGCAGTCTACTAAGAACGTGCATTTCAAGTGACTGAAGACAGATAATCAGTAATAAACAGTTTTTTTTACATTATTTACACATTTTTTTCTAGAATAAGACATATATATTTATATACAGCATTTTTTTTTTTGGTCAATTTTCATATTATTCTAAATATGATGTATTGATATATGGCTATGTTGGTTAGCCAAATATAAACGAAGAATATTTTTTTCTTTTAGAGTTTGGAAGGTTATACATGCACCCACTAGTCACTAGCCTTTTTTATATACCAAAAATGCTATTCTAGGAAGATAAACCTTATCATTAAAAAAGAAAAAAAGTATCAATAGGCCAATTTGTTTGTATAAAACATTAAATTGCATTTTTTTACTCCTCAATCTGATAGTTTTTTTTCTAAAAAAAAAATAATTTGATATCACTAATATTTAATTTTTCCATCTATAGTATTTGAATTCTAAAAAAAAATTATACTTCTAATTTGTCTTATGGAGTTGAAAATTTACTAGTTTTTATAATTTTCTGTTCTTTTAATTAAATCATATATAAAGTATTTGGCTCAAACTAAACTTTTTATTTTTCTAGTAATTTTTATACAGTACAAGTTTTTCTTATTTTAAAACCTCAATCGTGTCTTAAGTACTACAAAAGTAGACAATTTAATAATCAAGTAAATTTCGATTTTATTTAGGAAAAAGATATTACCAATTTCTTTACAGGTATGTATATATTATGTAAATACAAGAAGTATGAATGTTACTTATCGAAATATATAATATTAAAAATGTTAGTTAAAACCAAAGCTAGGGATACCTGATACTGAATGTCTTCGCTGAGAAACTCGCTGCATGGTTGGCCACTGCATTGAAGGCGGCGGGACACGTTCACAATATACTGTAATCAATTCCCACCCCATGACACACACACACATAACATAGCACAGCAAAACAAACCAATAAATAAATAATGTAAGTTGCATAAAAGTTAAACAAAAACATTTACTGATAATTGAAACACAAAACAAGAACACGAATGGAGAGAATTGTCTGTAGATTCTTTTCGATAATGAATGTAGAAATGAATAAAAATAATGTTGATGTATGTATGTTTCAGTTACAAAAGAAAAGTTTAAGAAAGTATTGATTAGAATTTAGAGGAAACATAAAATAAAAGAAGTGGTCAACAAATATAAGAAAATAAAAATAAGTAAATATGTATATTTTTAGCTACTTTGTCATTCATTTTTTATTTATTTTGTGGCCGAAATTCCATCAATTTAGTACAAAAATATAATAAATATAAGTATAAACATATTATAATCATTAAAAAATATATATATATACTTTAGCATATGTCTGAATTTTAATTTTGTTTTATTTTAAAATATAAAAATGTAATAATATTATATGGAAAATAAAATTAAGTACGATCATGTCATTAAATATAGATATAATATTAATAATCAAAAATTACTAAACTAAAGCTATTTCAAGCTCAATATAGAAATTTAAGCTGAAAACATATAAATTTACATATACACACATAGTATTACGTATATTTTATAATATTAGGTAAATACTGAAGTACTAGATATATTATTCCTTTTTTGAAATGTTGAATTTCGAAGAATTATTAATTATATATTTATTTTATTCAAACTTAGATATTAACTAAATAAAATATAAAATAAATTGATACAAAAAATGAAATAGTATTTATTAAACATTGATATTTTCCATAATTATTTAAATATTTTATTCATTTCATAAAATTAAAAAATTTCTTCAGTATATTAATTGATTATATAAAAAAAGGTTTAATAATTATTTTCTTTTTTTTGTTAACATGCATTTCAACGGTCCAACTATCTTCATTATGAAAATGAGGTAATGGCTATCCAAATACATGTTAATTAAAAATGAATATATAATTATTGATCACTTTTATAAAATAATATGGTGTAAAAAAGTGGTTGTGTAAATATGAACTAATTAAAATTTAAAATACCAATTTTATATTTTAATAATTTATTAAATCAGACTTAAATTTACTGTATCTTTATTATTAGAAAATCAGAATAAATTTTACTGTATCTTTATTACTAGAAAATCAGAATCAATTTTCTAGTTAAATAAAAATATGTTAATTTTATTTCAAATTTGTTTTGTATATATTTTAACATTTATGTATTTCAATCAATAAAAAGTTTTATTTCAATGAATTACTGAGAATATGAAGGAAATTGAAAAATTTCATATCTAAAATCTTAAATACATAATGTTTTAATAATAACGTTTTATTTGTTAAAAAATACTCGTAAGCAACATGCATTTATAAAGTAAAAAATCGTTTTTTAAGCAAAATATTTAACTGTTATAAAATCTTATGATATTAAAGTGAATGATTATTTGTGGAAAAATATAAACAGCCATTCGAATTAAAAGCACTGAAGTAATATTTCAAATGTTCGTGAGAGTATATATAATTTAGTCGAACTTAAAATAAATTACTTTTCAAATAATTTATTCTAAAAAAATAATCTTCAATATAATTTTGTTCGTATTTTGAAAGATATATTATTTTCGTATTTTAATAAATCTGACAAATTTATAAGTGTTTTATTACTATTTTATATATATATATATATATATATATATATATATATATATATATATATATAATAAAAAGAATGTATTCAACTGAAAATTAAACTTAAAGTACCCTAGGGATTTTTATAGACAGCTTGAACATTTTAATTACATTTTTTTAAAAAAACCACACGATGAATAATTTCGTTCATACTTCTATAAAAAGATATTTTCTCATCTAGTTTTTCTTTTTATGATAAATTAGACTACAACTAATATTAATTTCTAAGATTAGTTGTGAAAAATGTTTCATGGAAAAAACACAATTTATGCAAATATTTACATTAGTCTGGTTGGATTACACAAGAATGCAGACAGTTTTAATTTAATAGCATAGTTAAATAAAAGGAATATCGTTTTTTGCTCGTCTGATATGAAATGTCTATTTCTGAGAAAAATTGAGAGTTGTAGACTTATATATATATATATATATATATATATATATATATATATATATATATATATATATATATATATATGTATATATGCAGTATATTCATTATTATAAATTGTATCACTCTTTGACAGTATTGCTAGTAACAGCATTTTTTTTTTATTATTTTAAAATCTAACAACGAATGTGTCTCACTCGTAGACAATATTTGCACGTTATACGTGTAAAGTTATACTAAAAAAATATTATTTTTTTGATATTTCCAAGAGTGAAAAGTGACGGGTGACATACTATTTAGTAATCATTTTTATTTTTTGAAAAATGAAAAAAGTCACTAGTACCTAAAAGTATGATTTTTAAATAAGATTAGCATAATGAAATACTATTTTATAATTATTTTTAGCATAAAGTAATGTTTTCAACTGATAAAAAAATAAATAACCAAGTTAGTAACATTACTATCAGAAAATCTTGCAATGTCTGATAGTGATATGTTGGATAAGACAATGGCATACTTCTAATTTAAGTGATCTTAAGAAAAACAAAAAATTAAAATAAAAAGTATATTCCCAAAAAATAATACAATATGTTAAATAACGACTTTTATTTCGGTGATGATATTTTTTAATTGATTTTACACGAGTCAAAAAACTTGTAATGTGGAATAAAGGAAATAAATCATATCATCAATTCAGATAATTGAATCATTTTAAATTACAGAATTAAATAAAGAAGAGTATTATTATATTCAAAATATGTGCTGAAAAAGCAGTTATAAAAATACCAATTCAAAATGTTTTTTATGACAGTATTAAGATATTTATATTATATTATAGAACTTAAGATATTTATCTATCATTATTGTACATTTGTGTTTTCATCAAATCGTTATGAAAATGTAATTTAGTTTTATTTTCTGTGACAAAAACTTTTTTCTTATTTTCATAAAAAATAAACATTTTATTTTATATAATATTCAACAAACATATTTATTATTTGTAAAAACAATGTTTCTTTCAAAAAAACATTTTATGAAAGTGAAAAAACAACTTTTAATCATATTTTTTTAATTACAACTGGTATCATGTTTTATAATATTTATTTCAACATTTTTTTTTTAAAAAAGAAAACAATACTTATAATATTTTAGTTTATTTTTAGAAATATGATATATAAATTCACATTAATATTTCAAGTATGCGTATTTATTTTATTTTGAAAATCGACTGTAATTTCTTAAATCGGAATGAAAAATTTCCAGAAAGGATTTTTTAATGAGAACGAATATATAGAAATATAAAAATGGAAAATTACTCGATTAAATCAAACAAAGCACTTCTATACACATTTTATCTACTCTTATGTTAACAATTGTTGTATAAGGAATTTTCCATAAAATACTTGAGTGACTGTTGTTACTCTATTGTAGCATGTGTATCTTTACAAAGAATATGCAAGATATGCAAAATAATGCATACGTCAAAAACTGCTCCTTTATGTGAAATATTTTAAGTGACGGATGAGATTTTGTTAACAAAGACTGTCCTTAAAGCATCATTGTATAAAAATTGCACAGCACTAATGATGAACTAATAATAGTGTGAAAAAACTGCGAGTTATTAAAAAATACTTAGGATAATATAAAGAAGTTTATATTTTTAGGGTAACATATAAAAGTTTGATATTGTTACTATTTTGTTCTATATGTTCAAAAAGAATATTCGGATTTATATCACTTATTGTTTATACAATTTATTTCGAATAAGAATTCAAAAATACATATATCAAAGTGAATATCATACAGTTATCAAATATCTTCGGCTAAAATATATCATATAAAATTAAATAGTCATATGATAAATGTTTTTATTAAATCCGTTTTTTTTTAAAAAAAAATAAAAAATTAATTTTCAATCACATTTTATACATATGTTTATAAAATTAATAAAAATTCAACAATGAAATAAAATAATTTTAATTTTTTATATGATTGATTAAGAATGAATGAGTATATAATAAACTATAAATTAAATTTTAGAAAAAGATGTTATTTAAAACTTAAAAGTCTGATGATTTTTCTATAATAAATCAAAAAAAAAAAACCACATACACATTTATTGCCAATAAGTACATTGTTTATTATACTATTGTAAATATGCCAAGAATTCAAACAAGGATACTTATTTTTGGCGTACAATATGCGGAAATTAAATAGCGTCGATTTTACGCCCTACCAGAAGAGTATTATTAATTTACTATTTACAATGTATATTGTAAGCTAATATAAAATTCATCATTTATTTCTATACTCAAATTAGATTCAATTAAATGAACTTCTTAGACACAACTGTTATATTTTTTTTAATTTTTTTTTACTGTTATATTTTTTTTAATTTATCGAAGAAACGATTCTATGATAATTTTTTGATTAATATATTTTTATTATTTTAAATTGTAACCAATGTCTGTTATATTATAAATTATAAATATAAAAAAAATTATAGAATTATAAATAATACTTATAAAAAATTATTGAATTTTTTGACTAATTCATAACAAATCAGAAACAAAACACGAAAAAAATATAATGAATTATATGGCTAAAAAAAGTTACGAAAACTTTTCAAGATTAAAAATTACGAACTACAAATAGACATACATGCGATTACATTTAATTTTGTGTTAAGTTATTTTAGAATGCTGCAAGGTTGAAGGTTATTCATTAGACACAATCATTCTATAAATAAACATTATATACTTATTTTCATCAATCTTTAAAAGTATAATAATAACTATATTGTATTTGGAATGTTGGATAAAAAAAGCAATTTAAAATTTAGTGTTTAGAAAAAATAACGGTTTGATAATTGATCAAAAAAGAATTGATCAATTTAACATTTCTTAAAAAAAGATCTATTTTTTGAAATTCTTTTTTCATGTACTAATATGAGATTTTTTCACATTTCTTAGAATTTGTTGTTCAAAGATTTGTTTGGTTACCTTGCATATGGATTATCAATAATTAATTGAATATTATTGTTTATATACTTTTATATATTTTTTCAGTAGAGTGAAGTATTTTTGATTCTTTTTCGATTTTTAACGAATTTTGAACAAAAAAACAATTATATTTTTTCTATTAAATTTCATTCACGATCTTTAATTATTATTACTTTTCATCAAATAAAAAAATCAGATATTTAAGACAAATTTAGACTAAATTAGTGCTTTAGACTTTCTAAGATCATGAAAATAAGAACATTATTTACAAGTTCTTTATTTTTTTTTTAATAAGATTTTGTCTGAGTATCAACATTTTTGTGTTTATTTTTAGATTTCACTTTCAAAGTTTTATTTTATACATTTTTTTTCTAATTGATTTACATTCCTTCGTTTGATTGTAATATAATTTCAAGTATTTTAAATAATATTTGTAATAATATGTATTTTTTAAATTTTCTATCTATTTAAACATAATAAAATTTATGTTTCTTAAATGTTCTACGTGAACAAACACTTTTGTGATCAATTGTATTAATTGTTTTTTGGTATCAATTTTATCATGCTTATATTATTAATCATATATATATATATATATATATATATATATATATATATATATATATATATATATATATATATAAAGATACAGTAACATAAATATTGTAGACTGAATATTATTTTATTTTCTAATTAGACTATAAATTAAAATAAAATAATAAAAAAATATTCTGTAATTAATGAAATATTATTTTTGTAAATAAATAAACATTTATATATATATATATATATATATATATATATATATATATATACAATGTGATGATATGTATGTATATGTATTTATATGTAGCAAAAAAGTCGGGTAAAGTTTCAATACTTGATTATCATATCTGCAACAAAGCTAAGACACAACAATGATGACACAGTAGCATGCAGCATCATATACAAACAAAGGCATATCAAATGTTTTAAGTCTGTTCTGTCTAGAGGCAACTTTTATAATGTAATTTTAATACATACACCAAGGCCATATTGAGTTATATAACTATGATTGAAACTGTTTACCATTTAAGTTATTTCAGCCATACTTTTAGAGTTGATTCGATTTAAAAAGGCATCTATTCGCTTTTTTGCAAAACGGTTCCAAAAAAAAAATAAAAATATAAAACAGATAGTAACGTATTTCTATACGAATAAAATGTGTTATTCGAATAAAAAAATTAAATAAAAATCAATCTAAATAAAGTTGAAATAAAAAAGTGAGAAATATTATCGAAAAATAATATAACTTGTCTATTAGATTTGATTTGGTTATATTAAAAAATACTAGATTAGTAAATAGTTTAAAATAGACAGAATTTACGATAGAGTTATTTAAATATAAAACGTAATTATATTTAAAAATATTATGGGTAACTTACCATTACCAGGCGATTCTATTGATTTCAAAGATCCAATATGCAGCCTACGTGGCATCATATAAGATGGTTTACTTGACTCGTTTGTCGAATTTGATCTCATTATCACTTTTGGAGGTAGTTCTTCTTTGTTACTATTTGTCATTGCCCTAGATAAATACATTTTATTAATATTTTATAAATAACTTTGTTAGTTATTAACAGAAATTGTTAATTTACAAATCATCTTTCTTGACAAAACGATGAATTAGATTTTTTGAATATAAAATAATATATCATTGTATGAAGTTAAATAATAAAAAAATATTTTTATACAATATGTACTTGTATGTAGTATAACCATTATATATATATATATATATATATATATATATATATATATATATATATATATATTTGTGTTAATTTTAGAATTAAAGAATTTAATACGTGTTTGAAAAATGTCTGAATGTATAAAAATATTATAAGGTTTCAAATACAACAAAGTAATTCCTAAGAGTTATTCACTGAACAAATAAACATGAAAATTAATGTAAATGTAAACTTACTGCAAAATAATATCATGCATGTTGCGGGTAATATTAATATCATTCGTCGCCATGAATATATCTCCAGCTCCCGTGACACTCGAACGTCCAACCTGCGGTAGAATTTTTTTATTAATATTCATAATATGACAGAATTAAATATATATATATATCAATGATTAATATTTAAGTAATTTTTAATTATTTAACACTGCTGAAGAACACAATGACTTATCGAATTATTTATGATAAAATTTATAACAATAATGATATAATATTACATTTTGACGTACATTGGTACAAATAATATTTCATTTAAAATATATTAAACTGAATAAAATTATATATAAAAAATCTGATACGTTTTAAAAATCTATTATTTGTTTCTGTAAATATTAGGGGTTATTTTAAGTTTTATTTGTCACATGTACATAGTAGAAAAAAATGAATTATTAAAGATAACTAAATGTTCGAATCTATATTAATTATTAATAGAAATATATTTTTCAAATCACATTAATATAATATACAACTATTTTCATTTTATTTTAATATAAATTATTTTTTAGGAATAACTGTGATTGATCAACATATAATAAGTTAACACATATAAGAACTTGTTTAATTTACTACTATTTATGCATCTGAGATCTATAATTTCTAGTTAATTGATGTTTGTTTTTCAACATTAATAAAGCAGCCATAAATAATGTATAACATTCTTATATATTTTTAAACAATAAAAATAGTATTAATTGAAAGAAAATCAATCAATTATTTTAAAATGGAAATTCCCAGCATGATTCAGAAGATATATTAAAAATATAACACTGAGTAATAAATCATTTAATTACATACAGTTATGATATAAGAAGTCTTGTTTAGACGTTTACTACTCCAAGGTGACTAGTGTTTTTAATATAACTTTAGATTAAAATGCAACAAATTTTCCACATTACCTTCACTTTGAACAAGCATTCTTTAGTATGATAATTATTTCAATATTTGTTACAATATTTCATTACATTTCAAATTACAATACTTTTCAATTAATTTTCTCATATTATTCTTAAGAATATACGTTTAGTTTTTATAAGGAAAAAAATAGTTTTACTTTAATTTTTATGTTCATAATACAACACTTCTCTTTTATATACTTTTCGGAATATTTTTGGTAATTTCTACGTGTATATAAATTTTTATTTGTTTTTTATTATCATAATGAATATAATATGATATATTGTAATAGTTTTATTCGAGAAAAATTCTAAACAAATAGTTTACTAAATACGTACCTCTATGTAAAAGAATGCTTCATAAAATCCACATCGTCTAATACCAATCAGAGAAAATTCCAGAATATCCAATTTACTATTAGTACTTGGAACAAGACTTAATGACTTTTCTGTTAAACATAGCCGGTAATTGCCATATATTTTTCTTTGAGCGCCCAAACCTTTTTCCATTACTCTTACTTGCCAAACGTGTTCTGTAAAAAAATAATTCATATTAGTAATTATGCACTAAATATTTTTGTAGAATATACATAAAGACATAGTAAATAATAAATTTTAGTGTTTTTATCAACTCAAAAATTAATATTATTACAAATTATATATAAAATAATTCTTAATCACATATACAGATTTTAGATAAAGATATGTAATATAGCAAGATATTTCTATTTTTTCTATAATTTATTACATTTATAGTTTCGTAACATTTTATTTATATTGTACGATAAAATAATTGTTATTGAAAGTTTTATTTATATTGAAAAATGTTTTCCTGTTACAATTATTAATTACCAGTTTTAGAATTTTATTAGAGATTTTTTAGATTCATATAATTTCGAAAATATACGAAAATATGAAAATAAATTATTGAATGACCCCAACTAGAATGACTGAATAATACTGTAATATTAATCTAATCTGATTATGAAATTAGACTTGTGAAAATTCCTTACTATTGTCAATTATGTATTTTATATGAATTGTTTTTTGTTCTCTTCAAACAGATTTTCTTTTTAATGATTAAAGATACTGGACAATTATACCTGAAATTACTAATCGTTAAGTAAAATTTAAAAAAAGATATATTACGTTTTAGCTTTTTAATTGACAAATTTTCAATGTATAAGTAAGACTAGGAATAATTGTATAAACACTGAATGTACAATAATACTTTCTAATTCGATGTAAACAATATTTTAAGAAAAAGAACAACAACAACGATGTTTTTTTGCAATCATTAAATCAACGAATACAGCTCCAATACTACTGACATTAATAGTGTAATTATATAATAACTACTATAAAGAATTCAATCGTGTGTAAATTTGCAACGAAAGAAAGATACAAAATAAATTAAAAATTCAAACTGTTTACCTAGAGGGCCTCTGACCTTTGTAACTCAACACATGCTATTATATATATATATATATATATATATATATATATATATATATATATATATGCGTGTGTGTGTGTATGTATGTATTTGTATGATGTTGGGGCGACAATGAGAATCGATCAAATAATTAAATCGTTTTTGGCCAGTTGCAAAATGGAAAGCAGAATGAGATTCTTGAAAAAAAATCTTGTAATTTTATTTCCAATGTTTCCGTTATAAAATCAGGGGTATAACCGCAATGCAGCGATATTCTCGTACGAGGAAAAAACACTTGCGGAATGCGGTTGTGTCGACCAGTGGTCCTTGCGTTCAGGTCGCGTACATAGTTGGCATAATACATGTATATGTATATAAAACATTTGTGTAATGTATATATATATATATATATATATATATACATATAATGGTACATAAGTTTTTCAGTACAGGAAAATATGTCTAAACAATACCACGCTCAATATTTTTTTATACATATGTTCTATACCTGTTTGTAAAAATATAAAATATCAATGTATGAACGCCATTGTTTTTGTTATTCAATTTGTTTTTTTTTCTTAAACCTTTGACACTTTTTTTAATATCATCTTCTTCATTTTGTAAAAATATTTTTTTTTTGTACTAAATCAATATTATTTATAAATATTGATGAAAACAAATCTAAGTAAATGAATCATAAACTACGAAGGATTAGAAATAAATATTGAGTTAAAAATTTTAATTTTTTAAAATTTAACTATCTATTTGATAAATACATAAATTTCAAATTAAAAAATGGTTTCATGTGTCTTCTATAATAAAAATAAAACAATATTTGAATAAATATAACATTTTGTAACTACCTAAAAATTCAACCTAAAAATATTTTATCTGTACATCAGTTTATAAAATTAATCAAAAATGAAAAAATTACTATAAAATATATCTATTTATGCAAGAAAACCTGTTAACGAATCTATTAATATCCATAGACAAATAGGAAAAAGTATATCTCCCATTCATTTCTATTTCAGATTTTTTAATCTTATTTTCATTAACTTTATGATTACGCTATTTGTTTTTAAATCTATTATCTTTTTTTTGTTATTTCTACAATGAATCAAATTTCTTGGAGTTATCGGGAATACTTAAGTTACTTTAGTGTTAACGACCTATGTTGAGGACTGATAGGATACATTGTTTGATTACTTTTTAGATAGAGTGGGATTTCTGATTTAAACATTGAGACGATCGTTCGAATGCACTCTAATTCATTTCTATTTTTTTGTCTATTTTCTAAACAAATTCACCTAATCCAGATACAAACATATTTAGTAACTTCTTCAATATATAAATATATATATAAAGCAACATTTATATTGTTTGAGTCATAAGATACATGAAGTATATAAATATACTCAGTCCGCAATCGTCATTCTGTTAGTTATTAATATACAATTTATAATAGACAGGCATATTTTAAATTTGCAAGTAAGGTTAGTAGATACATAGATATTATCAATTGTATATAAAGGTAATGTATGCACTCAATCATAAATACACACATACATACATACATACATATATATATATATATATATATATATATATATATATATATATAAATATACATACACACACTTAAATAGACGCAAACTAAGTACTTGTAAAAGTTGCTGATTAATGTGCTGTAAGTTCAAATTCGACCTAACACTATGTATCATCTTTCATTAAGACAGCGAATACATTTTTGCTTTAAGAAAAAAGGAAACTGTGCACTGATTTTATAATCTGATCATGAAAAAAACAAGTCTCGCCGTTGAAAAATGCATTTTAACATATCTTTTTCTTAATAGATGTATATATATATATATATCACTGGTAAAAATTTTGAAACCTGATATATTTTATAATAACAGAGATTTGTCCTTTCGACAGTTATTCGTGTCCTTATTTCAAATAATGATCCAACATTCAAACAAGTCATTGTTTTATAACGGTATTTTAGAATCGTATCATATTCCTTATAGAGGTAAATTGGATGACACCTGTGTAATTTGTTTGTTAAATAAAGAAAAATAAAAACGACTAGTCATAAACATAATTCATAAACTAATATTTGGCAGAAGACAAAACCTATAAATTTCACAAATGATTCAAATAATAGTTATTATATTGCTTTCATTGTATTGTTTAACATATTCACTTTTACACTAGAATAATTTCAATGTAATTATAATAAAATGGTCGACAAACATTCACTGCTGTACATACATAACTAACATATTAATTACAAAAATGTTAATATGAAATAGTCGATTGTATTATAAATTCAATTTGTAATTAATTTAACGGTATTTTGTGAAAATATAAATGTCTGTGTGTCTGTTTGCTGCTATACACACACAAATTTATGTGTATGCATATATATATATATATATATATATATATATATATATATATATATATAATATTCATATTATTCTCTAATTATGTCAATAATGAAATAAGAAATTAACTAAAAAAATAATAAATTTATTTAATATCTACTTAGTTTTTATGGAAATGAAAGTTCTAATAACATGTGTAATTATTTTTTTTCCATTAAAACAGAATAGCGACCATGACAATGTTTGATAGTTTATTTATATGAAAATTAATTATCAATATTTAAATTTAATAATTAATATTAAATGCATACATACGAATATTTAAATGTGTATATATGTGTATGCATATATATATATATATATATATATATATATATATATATATATATATATATTTATATAATGTGTATGAATATATAAACAGCTTGTCAAAATGCTAACAATGATATAATAATTAATTTTTAAATCTTATTTATTGGAAATTATATTTAGAATTTATTTGAATAATTAATATGACTTGATTGTAAAGCCTTGTCCGATTTTCAAAAGATGACTAATTAAACTGTCTAATTGTAGCTAAATTGTTATAAATAAACACAGTGGTTCAATGTCAAACTGCAATACATGCAATATAATGTTTTGGTATCTACAAAATTAGTTGGAAGTTGCAAAACAATAAGAAAGAAAAGCAGTATTAAATAGTAAAATTGGATTAGAGAAAATAATACTCTAATAGAAGTAAAGCAAGGAACAAGTATTTTATTCAAAAATTAATTATTTTAAATCAAATAATTTACAAATTTGGAAAATTAAATGTTCTCAAAGTTCACTTGTGATCTCTAAAATAAATAAATAGAAAATAACAATAATAATAATAAATTTTGGTAAAAACAACTTTTGTATATTTTAGTATTATAACTTATTTTTAATAAGTTTTTAATGGATTAGAAAATTTAATATTTTTGATACTAATAAGAACAAATATAAGTGTTTGATTACAATGAAAAAAATCAAGACAAATACTAAAAATTAGGAATTAATAACAACAAACTTTGATGACATTAAAAGAATGATCTACTGATATATTTGCTCAAATGTTAAACATTTTTTTTCAAATTCCAGTACCTCAAAAATTTCAATACTTACAATTAGAAAATAAATGAAAAATCTGGAATATTTAATAAAAAAGATTTTAAGAGAGTTTTACAAAGAGAATAAGAAAATATAAATTTCAAGTCTACTTCTAAATCAGATAAATCTATATTAAATTAATAATAACCTCTCATCAAATATTACAAGGACGAAACGAAAGACAAATTAATATATTTATTTTTTGCACAGCATTATTGAAGTTGTGAGAAGTTTAAACTGAAAATAAATTATCTTTTTGCGTTAGTAGAAAAAAATGTATATTTAGTTTTTATTGAAATATATTAAAAATAAATACATCTTTTGAATACAATTCTCAATTATTTGTAAATTTATTAATCCATTTTATAAATCATCGAAGTTACAATCATAAATAAATACTTTTCTCTATACACCACCCTATACACATGTTTTTTTAATAATACACAAATCTTTGGGTCTCTCTCTCTCTCTCTCTCTCTCTCTCTCTCTATATATATATATATATATATATATATATATATATATATATATATATATATATAATAAAATGATTTAATCGATTGAAAAGCAATTATAAACGAATTCTTTGAGTTTCAAACAAAGAGACATGAAATATTTATTCCATATTACATTTTCTTTGTTTCTGCAATACTGATGAAATACGTCTTCGTACATTGAGAACTAATTTAATATAATTAAATATCTTCATAAACCACTTGACATGTGTATTTCATCGAGTTCATAAATTGTAACGCATTGCAATAAACACTTAGTGAAACGATCGTACGATATCAACAGTTTGATTAACTAAATTATGACTTTAATACCGAAATAAAACTTGTACATTTCTATACATCGCTGCCCATTAAAACAAATATGTTATATGACGTCAAGGTTTCATGAATTGCATTCTCTGCTATTAAACAGTCCATATAAGATGTCTGAGATCACCAACCTGTATTGTCGCTTGTACGAACTTGGAGTAATGCAACATTCATTGCTCTTGCAACATTTTGTAATCGCATATTATTGAAATGTGTAGACAAAATGGTATTACTTAAGATTTTGAGTACATAAGATAAGCTTTTAAGTATTGACCAGTCGATTAAATGACCAGTTATAACTTAGAGACTTACAGATTTAAGATAGTTTCGAAGATAAAAGCGTTTCGAGAAGTGAACATTACTACATGTAAATTACTTTTTAATAGTGAGATTGTTTTTATAAACAATTCATTAACCATTATATGTTCAATTTAAATAATAATAAATATCGTAATACTATTTGTTACATATTTTTCTTCCTCTTATTGTAAAATTATTAGAATTTTACACTTTTTAGTATTTTTAATACTTAAGTACTTTATTATTTTTTATAAAATAAAATATAAATTATAATATACACTGAGGCACATAAGTCATGGAACACATGGGTAACATAAGCAATTTATTGATATAATTTAGCGAAGTCGTTAAATTATAATATTCATTATATTTATTTTCAATTAAATATTTTTTTTTTAATTTAACGACTTTATTAAATTATATCAATAAATTGCTTGACACCCATGTGTGCCATGACTTATGTGCTACAGTGTATATATAGTAACCCAAATGAGACTAAATAACAATAATGATATCGGCATGGTTGGTGGAATGCACTTCAGTTAATAAAGTGAACAACATTGAATATTTTTTAAAATACGTATATTATGGCCTTAAATTGATTGATTCATTTTTATTAATTAGATTTTATTTTTGTTTAGTTCTTCAAAAAAAGTCTGATTTTCATAGTTTTGATTGAAAATGTGATATTTTAGCATATTTGTTTGTTAAAAAATTTATAAACTAATAATAAGTTTTATTACATGAAGGTGAGGCAACTGAACGTTGTTTGAATAACTAATATAGGGTAGTTATACAGTAGACATGCTTTGATAATGTATGTCTTGTATTTAAAGTTATTATCCTTAAACTTTTCGAAAACTTTGAGTTCCTTTGAAAATTCTAAATAAACATTTTGATCCATATATATATATATATATATATATATATATATATATATATATATATATATATAATACATGAAATAAAAGTTATTAGAAACCTTACAAAAAATACCATTATTTAAAAGATGATTGAATCTCAAATTGAAATTTCACTCGAGTACTACGTCTTATATTCTTGTAAGTATTTATAAAATATATAATGATTATTACTCTAATATAGTTATCTGATATATGCTTCATAAATAAAATCGAACAAGTTTTCCTAAATGAAAAAAAACGGTTTTATTTCTCATCAATGCAATGTGAGAAAATACACACCTTTAATGACCTTTTTAACAAGAAACAAAAACATTCAACCAGTAGATAATTAGTCATCTAACGTATTTACCTGACCTTGCATCGTCTGACTTTCATTAATATTTGTTGTTGTACAATTCGATCAAAGGAAAACATTTGGAAAATATAAATATTGTGTTATAATATCACTAAACTGATTTTTCATTGTGAAGACATCAATATTTTTTATAGTAACATCACTTATTTATGAAATATGGAATTTATATTATTTAAATATTGAACAAAACACAATTTATATTATTTATTGATTCATTGTGTTTTTCCAAATAAAAAATACTTATATTTGAACTTTAAAAATTGTAATGAATTTCAGTAATAAAATGAATTCAAATATATATATATAATTTATGTTTTGAACGAACGGCAATAAAAAATGTTTGGAGTAAATTGTGAATTTATAAATTGAAAAAGTACGTATAATATAACAATTATGATTTATTAATAACCGTATAAACAAACAATCCAAAACACACATCAATAAAATGTAAATGTATTCTAACTGTAAAACGTCTAGAATTTTTATTTTGTACTGTTATAATTTCTAATAGTATTCTTATACATCTTTCTATTGCAATTTTCAACCTCCGGTTGTCCCATAAGCCAATGTACAATATACAACAAATTTATGAAGAATGTAAATGTGCAACGAGCACGCTAACTTACTGCGTCACTCTTCCAACATTGAATTCCTGTGAACAAGAAGAAACGTTCACGTCTCTATTAATGTCTACGATACTTTTTTTTCTCATTCGTTAATATTTTCGTAAAATTTCACGATGCGCATTCGCTCGAATATAAATTTAATGTCTAGTAATAATAATAATAAAAAAAGGGAATTCGAACGTGTACAAACGATTTGAGTGTGGAAAAAACTTGTCGATTCGACAAATTCTTTTTCAGACAATACCTACCTGCCTGCACATAACGTTTTATTAATATTTGCATTTTTAGCAATTCTATTCTGTTTTGATTAACACGATGAAAATATTTCAGTTACTCTATAATCAATAAACACTATTCGTCACTGTACACATAACTCGTTCTCTTTCTCGTGTGTTGAACTTATAACGACGGGAATAAGAGGTAAGTGGAATGTGAGAAGCAAAACGAGTTCACGCGACTGCATTCCATGCATATTTCGCAAAGATGAGAACCAAGGTGTAGTAGTAGTATACACAATGTTTTTAAGTTCAGTTACTCGCTGTATTATTATATTAAAAATTCTTACACATAGCATTAAAGATATTGCATATTTGATACGGAATTTTTTCCGTCTGTTTCAATGACAGATCCGGGTAAGAGTGCTGTAAAAGAAACGGTAACCGATTGTCATTACTGTAATCGTTTGATCTACGTTTAGTTATTATTCGCTTTGCGGTGGTCTACAATCATTTCATACTCGGATTCATTTTTTTTAACACGTTCTGAGTCATTTACTATCGACTTTTTGATATTTATTACATTGTCAATAATTGATATTACATCATTTGTAGTTCGTGAGTACTGATTTTTGTTTGTTCGACGGATGATTGTTTCTTAAGAACATATCTTTTTTAATACTTTATCAAATTATATATCGGAGCAATGACGAAACCCCTAAATGGAATAACACACGTTTAAAAATCATAATTAATTTCACTTTCTGTAAATAAATATCCAAAAAATAACTTTTTTTTAATTCAAACATGAAATAAATTCTGATTTGTAAATATCAAATGACAATTTCAATTTTTTTAAATATATAAATATTTCATACTATTTATTATACATTTTAAAAACTTGTTTTATATTTACTATTAAAAAATACAAGTCTCTATTCGTATAAAAGTTATTCGTAAATATTACATTGGTCAGTATTTAAAATATAGAATTTATAAATGTGAAAGTCTACATTTTTGATTAGCATCCGACCTATACTTGAACCTGACCTCTAATATTTATATTTTTTATTGAGTTTAAAATCTGTACAAAAATAAAAAAAATATACAATAAACAAGAATATTTTACCAATATATTCCACATTTTAATAAGTTATATATTACATATTTTATATGTGTATGTATGTATATATAATTACACAGATTAATCTATAAGTATTTAATACATAAATATAATTCATGTTATTCATAAAAAATAACAATATCAGTATTCAAAGAAATTCCTTATTCTATTAATTTTGAGGATTATCTGTAAGTATATTCAATCAATTTAAACTATACTGGTTTATCGGTCAATTAACCTTTCTGTTAAGTCTACTAATTAAACATTCTAATTGTTTCTATAGAATCTAATCATTTCAAACTGAATCATTAACTAGCATTATCTGATTTGAATTTACTTTGAATATGAGATAAAATGGTATATTCAAATATTAGAAAATTATATTTTTGTGAATTGATAAGAAAAATTATAAATGATTAAATTTCTACCTTGTAGTTTATTAACAACAATTAAAAGAAAAAAATCAAAAATATATTAATTTTTAGTTATTAGAATTTGGTTTTATGTATTTTTGTGAGATTTAACTTTATTTTTTTAAAAAATACGATTTATATTTCAATTTAATGTTTTATTTAATTTTAAGGATATTTTAATTAATTTATATTACAAATAAATGAGTGGGTTTTTATATTATGTTAATTTATCATATTTTTTATGATTGATATGACTTTTTCAAAGGTATATACATATATATTTATTACATGGAATATGAATAATTTTGTAGAATAATGTACTTTTATACAAATACATATATATATATATATATATATATATATATATATATATATATATATATATGTATGTATGTATGTATGTATGTGTGTGTAGTATATATGCATGAGTATTTAATCCTGACCAATTTTCCCTTGAGAATAAAATAAAAATAGTTCAGTATTTTAATCATGCTTGGAAATTACAATATCCTATTTCATTAAAACGGAAGTTGTCGACTAAATAAAACCTCTGTAAATAAAACAAATTCTTAGAATTTATCAAATATTATCAAAGCCATTATTTATTTTTATATCACCTTGATATAGGAACACTGATTAATGATTACGTTTCACGGTATACAAACATTTTTTTCCCAAAAGTAACACCGGTTGATTCTGATATGAATTTCAGGAAAATGAACAAGGAACATGTCTGATATATAGTAGGTTAATTTTTATTTATATACAAATCTGAAACCTTCCGCGTCATTTCAATAAATATATTGTATTAATAAACTGATTTTGATTTTATTACGTATTGATTTTGATAACGTGTACATGCATGTACATTCGATAAAATAAATTGTTTATATGTAGGATACTAGAGGAAAATGTGATAACGTTTATCAATAAAAATATACTGTATTAAATGTGTTCACAAATATTTGGATAAATTCTATTTAAATATGGTAACTAAAATAGATTGTTGATATTCGTTTAACAATGTCGGTAATTCACTTTTAACCAATACAATCATAAGATTTTATAAAGATAAAAAGGTTTTATAATTGACTGTTCTTTTAATGATGGTAATCTTCTTAAAATGCAGATCAACGAATAAAGAGAACAACGAATGATTATTGTACATTAAAAATCTTATAGTATTGAGATGATTGATTCATTTGCTTGAAAGAACTCTATATAAAATTATATTTAGAATTTGATGAATGAAAATGTTGAAGAGATATACATTTTTATATTTTCTTAATTCAAGTTTCGCACAATTTAATTACACTCGATTCAAATTTTTCAATGAAGTTATTCATACATTTTTCTAAATAGAACTTAAAAAATCAATTTGTACTTAAGTAAAAGTTATCAAGTGAATCAAATCTAAATTGAAATTGCAAATTTTTTAAGATTTTTATTTATTAATTAATATCTTATTTTTGAATACTTTATTTTATTATGAATTAATAATAGTAATAGAAGTTAGAATTTAAACAAAAAAATGTTAATGTATTATTCATTTTCAATGTAAAAATGTTTACAATTTTAGTAAACGTATTGAGTAATTGGAAAGAAAGCCTTTCATTTTGGTTGTATTGCAAAATACGGGCGTGGTATATCTATATGTATGTAAAGATAACGTAAATTAAAAATAAGTATTACGATATACGATTAATATATCCAATATACAACCTGTAAATAATCGTACTGATACATATGTATATACATAGATAATGTGTGTGAGTATTTTTATTCCTTTTATCTAATCTAATAATGAAAATTATTTAAAATAAACAAATATTAACTATATTGGCAACAAAAACACGATGATATATATATCTAATCTAGGTATTTCGGCGAAATTAAATTTCAAGCTGAATTGGTAATGAAAATATTTATCTTTTTTTTAGGAACAAATACACTCAATTGATTTTTCTTTGAAATACACATACATATACACATATGTGTGTATTTACAATGAATACAAAATATTTATGAGCAACAGGAAAATAAATACAAATATTTTATACACTACATTTATTATACTAAAAAATATCTTGAGTAAGTTTTATTTTCAAAACGGTACATCTTAAAAAATATTATATCAATAAAAATTATGAATAAGTGTTGTATTTTATTTGAATAACGCAAAATTTTTTATTACAACAATATCAGAACAAATAAACAAGTAGTTTTCTTTGATTGAAAAACATGTTTTATCTTTAGACAAATAATATAGATAGTCTAAAATACAAAATACTGAAGTAAAATATTTTATCTTTCATAAGTTGATAAGATCTAAGTTCATTTAAATAGTTTTAAAATATAAGGAAAAAAAGTATACAATTTCAGTTAACAACAATTATTGATTTATTACTTTGTTAATGTAGTCATAAAAATCTATTGCGATAAAATAAAACTGTTAAAGACAAAACTGTTCTGAATGAAATACTGAATAAATATTAATTTAGTGTAAATATTTATTTATTAAATTCTGTATGTAACTTTTACACAATATCCATACATTGGTATACTTTATGATTTTCCATACATACTTATATAAATGATGGGTAAATAAACTTAATTAACAGCACCTAATTTCCTATATTTGAACATTTACATGCTTTTTTAAATTAATTTTCTTTGTTTACTTTACCACTTATAATTTTTTGTAAGAAGATAGTTTTTCTTTCGATTTTTAGTAATACTTTCAGAAATTTCATTATTTTTTTTCTGTAAATTTATTTTATTTATGCCCAACATTTCAGTCATTTTATTTATATGTTTTCTAAAAATATATTTTATCTTGTATTTAAACTTTTATAATATCTTAAAATATGATCTTCATTCTCTTTTTCAACACAGAAAGCACATTTATTATTTTCTTTTTCTCCCACACTATATCCACAATCCTATTTTGATCAATGCTACATACTATTTTTGTTTCTATTTAAATTTCTTAAATACTTCACTTCGTTTTGATAATGATCTGATATATTTTGTAACACATTAGATTTTTTTAATATCATATCTTATAATAATTCTCTTTTATTTTGTTTCAAACTTTTTTAATTATAATTGTGGTTATTTTTGTCATTAAATATGGTAATAGTTTAACATTTTCTTTATTTTTAAACCAATATATTTTTATTAATTATTTTTTATATTGAGACAATATGGCATGGAAAAATAATTGTTAAATTGTCTTAATCTATTTTCTATTTATAACAAAGTAATATAATTTGATACTATTTTACAGATATATAGAATCTCTGATAAATCACATTGTAATTGTTTTCATTTACTCTATAATTTATTCCAATGTTTGAATCTGGAGTTTGTAAAGAAAAACTGTTTTCATTATTACACCAAACATTTGTTAAATACAAGAAAAAAATGTTTATTTTAATTTAATATTACTAATTGTAAAATATACTACTCGAACATTTTTCAAACTTCGAGTGTAACATTTTAAAGAAAAAAATATTATTTTTGTATGATGGACTTATGATATGTTTTATTAAATTTGTATTTTCATTTTTAAGTATATTTAACGCAATTATTAAAATAAAATGATAGTATTTTAAGTGGCATAAAATAGATCGAATAGTTTTATAGTTGTTTTATATATTTTATATACATGTATTTAATTTTCTTGTTAAGTGATCCGTTTTACCATAACAGTAGTAGCTTAACAGCGTACACAAGTTTAAGAATATATATATATATATATATATATATATATATATATATATATATATATATATATATATATATATAAATTCATGTATAATTATAATGGCAATTGAATATCTTACAACACACTTTACATTCGATATCATAAATATAAATTGTATACATAATAATAATTCGGAGTACATGCTTATAGATTACAAAAAAACAACACATAGTCGTGTATAAACTAATTGATTACCATTTAAGTAAATAAAAATTAAATATATCTGTTTGGCGTGAAATATCACGTTTAATAGATTAAAGCCTAACCTAAAAAGAACAGAAGAAAAAAGTATAAATGACGTCATGGGTACTTAATCCATTTTATTATTATTATGTATTGATTAAGAGTCATTCGCATTTTAAATATACTTTTCAAATACAAGAAATTACATTTTAATAACAAATTAGATCATTGCATAGGTACAGGTGATAAATATTTATTTTTTAGACGATTTAATTAAGTCAAACGGGCGATTAATGCTAATGCATTGACTTTTACTTGACAATGTATACGTTTGTATTTTTTAAATAAATAAAAAACCTAAATATTTACATCGATTTTAATAAATATTTTAATTGAACTCTATGAATTTCATTGCACAACAAATATTGTGTTTATATAAATTCTAAATTAATTTAATAAATTGCAAGTGTTTGATAAAAGTATGTATTTTATCAATTAAGGTATATAAATGCAATTTATGTTCTTATTGCACAAATTGCATTAATAATGTTTATTTATTACTATTTCTGATTGTATAAGCTGATAAGCGATATAAATATATGTATGTTTTTATTTACTTTACACTTTGACATTAATTCAGAAAATAGTTATTTTAATAAGTACGAATTTCCAAATCAAGAACAATCGATGTAATAAATCAAAACTGAAACTTTTGAATTCAAATGTAAAATAGTAAACTTAGACTAAAAAATTGACTCCCTAAGAACGAAATTACTTTTTGCATCAAATATTGCTAAAATTGATGATTATGAGAAAATTTCGAGGAAACATTTCAAGTTTTACAATATATAATTTGTGTATTATTAAATAAATAAAAGAATTGACTTCGATAACTCTAATTATTGATAGATCAGAAATTATTTTAAGTTCTGAACCCATCAAATTGTTTAATAAAATATTTGAGCCTAAAAATATTAATTAAAAGAAAATTCATATAAAAAAATGATCAATATTTCTACCAATAAAGCTAAATAGTAAATATTTATTTTTTTCAAAAAAGAAAAAATGTTTATAATAAAGGAACAATTTAAAAGAATTATAAAGTTTTCGTTTTTTAATACATTGAACTATTTAGAAATTTGTTTACATGCAAAAAAGTTAAATGGGAGAATTTATCTTTAATTTATGAAAAACTTTTGAAGTTTTTTATATTCAAAGTTTTTGGGAATGCAGATCCTTCGAATATATTATTTATTCTAATAGATAATGTTTTATGATATATTGAACTTTGTAAGATGAACTGATTACAAAAAATATTAATACTAGGCAACAGCCTGAAATCAATTTAAATTTAAATGAAATTATTGTAAAAGATTGATTATGTTAATGAAGTGTAAAGAGTCATTAAAAAACATTAATATCCACTTATATTATCCCGATAAAAAATTAAGAATAAGAAAATTGATATCGATTTATAATGCCAAAAATTATTACAATGCAATATAAAACAGAATAATATTTGTAAAATTAAAATTTCAATGTTCAAAAAACATTTAATTTTTAATGTATAAAAATAGTTTAATAACTCGAAAATAAATTTCTTCATACAGTTGCTTAACATTTTTCATTGACTTTATATATACATACAGATATATCTTCAAAGATCTACCAAGTATTCGCTCTTGAATTAGTTGCAATCTACTGGAAAGGACAATGACATTCTGTTCTTAGAAAATAAAAAATTGCATCAGCATTTATTCGAAGCAAGCGATAAAAAATGTTTCGTCCACTTGACAGTTAGGATAATTACAAACTTGCATCGGAACGAAACGGTGACCTTCGATCAAACGCTGAACACCGTTGCCAAAATCGCCTACGCGTCCAGCCCCAGTATTCAATTTAAATTAAACAAGAATTCTGTGTACAGAAATGGGCATGAAATGATTAGAACCGCAACAACTACGTGGCAAATAAATCTTTTTCTCACGTATCGTCCAGACAATTTTCTATGCAACTGACTTGTAAACATTACAATTACGATGTTTTTCAACGGCGGGCGTTGAGTAACAGGCTGAAATATCTCAGTCTAGGCGTATATATCATTCATGACAGATTGAATGATGTTACACACAATATAAAACGTGAAAAATATATTAGTCTATATGCACATGCATATTTTAATATAATTAAACCACTTTGTACTTGTCGAAAAAATAAACATTGCAACATTATTAATTATTTGTTTTCTTTCAAAAGCTTAACTGCACACGCATATTCCGCAACAGATTTATCTTTCGTTCGTTTATATTTCTTACATAAATGAATACAAACATACATATACACTGACGCACATAAGTCATGGCACATATGGGTAACATAAGCAATTTATTGATATAATTCAATGAAGTCGTTAAATTAAAAAACATATATTTAATTTAACTTTATTGAATTATATCAATAAATTGCTTGTTACACATGTGTGTCATGACTTATGTGCGTCAGTATATGATTTCTTAAATGATTTATAATTTAACAAATGCTTCATAAAGTTCTATAATTTTCATTTATGAGTCTATCTACAAAAAAGTAGTGTTTTCGAAAAATATTAAATATTCAGAGTGACATAAAAGTCTTAGAACATAATAATGTAAAAGAAAAGATTAAAATTAATAACAATATTAAATTATATTTACTATAAACTATATAATAACCTTTTATAGCAGAAGGAAAATATTCTTAAGAACATTGCGATTAATTTACATATTTCCTATAAAAAAGTCGTTTTTTAGAATTAGTGTTGTTTTTAAGTACTTATTATTTACGATTTTAGTTTTCAGATTCCATATGAATATAATTTTTATAGATATCAGTTCTTCTGTTATTGTTAAGAATTTTTCAATAGAATATTTTATTTACTTCAGTTTCTTTACAGTTTTTAATCTATATAAAATTTAATCCATGTTTAATTTGATGTTATGTGAAATATTAAATACAATAAAGTGTAATTTTTGTATTCATTAACTAATGAATAAAAAAGTACGCATGTTAAAATGTGATTTTATGACCTATTTGTCAATAACTTGCTACACTAAACACTAATTCACAAACATTAATTTGTGTTATGACATCAATGGCCGTTTTTATACCAAACTGAAAAAATATAATATTCATTTTTAACTATTAAACGTTAGTTAATATTAAATGACGTAATAGTATACAAAATTAACTTATAAAAAAATGTCGTAAATAAATAAACATTAAATGTGGAGTCTATAAATGCACAAGTGAGATCAACAAGTCGATAGAAATAGTTTTTTATAATGTTTAGTTGTTAATAGTTATAAAAATTCAACCTTTTACGAATTATGACATTTTTTTTCTACATTTTAACATTTAATTTGGCCGTTTTAATTAATTGTCTAATGTATATTTTTTAACTAGTGGAACAAAAAACGCATCTTCTTTTTATTTATAAGAACTTTGAACTAAGAAATAAAATGTAAAAAAATGTTAAAAACTTGTTTATTAACGTTTGAATTCAAGTTGATAATTTAAACGATAATTTTTATACAGCAAAAGCTTTACGATTATATAAATAAATTGGAAATTTCCTTTTGATTGTTTATTGGATTTTATTGAAAATTTATGGGAAAAAATCGTTTCAACTAAATAAGATTTTTATTCAGGAATGAACTGATAAAGATCGACATTATATATGTAAATACATATATAAATGGGTACATAATTTCATTAATGATAAACAGTTCATAGTCATTTTATCACCAGCATGCATTTATGTAAAGTGAGGAAGTACGTGTTTTATAATACGGTAAAACTTTGCTAGGCTCACGAAGTGATTTTTTAGCAGTTGTCTCCTCAACTTCGTAATCTTTCTCGAGTGCTTTCATCTATGCAAATTATGAGCTATATTTTACTCACGGGACGTTTACGGAAAATTGATACGCGCGTAGCTTTTATCTTGCAATTTGGCAAAGTAATTTTGTGGAATACATGTAACTCTCCGATTATTTAATTTATTAATATGAAAATCAAACCGTGTACTTGTATATAATTTGTTATTTAAATTTCAATAAGGAAAAATTTCATGTTTGAACTCACGTTTTTTTATATTGATCAGGTATATTATAAATTATTGTGAGACAACATCATTGCAGCTGAGCGGGTAAGGTCAATGCTCTTGCGATTTGTATTAGTTGGAGTATTGCTTTATCGTAGGTTGAGATTTAAATATGTACATGGTCGTGTGTTAGCGGAATCTACTGTTTTATGCAATAAGTTTTAAGATGCGATCATCCCATAATTGATATTAAACATTCGATTCGTGGAATTTACACGTGCATGTAGTGTTTTTAATATCATTTGCATTTTTTTTAAAAAAATATTTATTTTATTCAAATAGCAGCAATTAAAACATTTTTCGTTAAATTATAATAAATTAAAAAAAAAAAATAAAAATTTAATGAATTTAAATATTTTGTTGTACCTTGCAAACAATCTATATGTAATTTTTAATTTTTTGGTTATGTATAGTAGTTCTAAGTTAAAATGGAAAATAAAAATAGTAATGAAAAAATAATAAGCTGTAGAAAGTTCAGTCTTTCACAGAGGTAATCAGGCTAGGAATATTTTTCATTCCAGTATTTTTAAAAATCGCCTTCCTCAGTCAAGATTTATAAAAATCATGAAAAATAATGACATAATTTTCACAAAGCAATGGATATATGTTAAAATAAAAAGTTCCAAATACATGTACTTTTATGAGATATTAAATTGAATCTCTTTTTGTAACTTTATTTCGATTTGTAATCTCAAATTATTGTTTGTAAAAAGAAATGGAGAGTTATATCATCTAATTACATTGTTCCTAAGAAAAATATCTTATATATGATTCTAAAACATACATTAACTTTCTGAGTTTTTGTCTAAATTTTTCATTTAATTTTTTTCATCACTTCATTAGACTATCCATCTTAAATATATGATAAAGTGAATAGTTTTTATTTGTACTTAATTAATATTTTGTGTTTTTCATACACAATTATATGTATTCTCTTATGCATAACAGCGTACAAATTATATATATATATAAATCATCAGAAGTAACAGTCTTTTTTATTCACTGTTGGATGAAAGCTTCTCTCAAATGTCTCAATTTCGAAAAATTCAGTGTTTTTCTCTTTTATTTAACTCTAACAAATTTTCTAAATCATTTATTCACGAATTTCTTCTTGTGCTTTCTTATATCTCTGAGTTTATAATTAGTATTTTTTCTTGGTCATTGATAGTATTCACTTCTTGCTACATTACTAGCACATTTTCATTTTAAACTTTTTATTCTTGTTATAACGCCTGTAACTTTAGTTTATAAATCATCGTATTTATGATTATTTTTTCAAAAAAAAGAAAAAAGAATTATAGTAGCTTAAAAATAACATATTTATGATTGTTATTCAAAAATATGTAACATAAATTTTAGTGTATTTTCTAGTATCTACAAAATCCTATTCATTTATTTTTAACCACCGCCATTCTATTCTAAAAAAAGAACATTGGCGTTAGATAATATTCGACATGTTGAATAATAAACACATTTGTTGATGTGAAAGAACCAATTACAACGCATTCAATAAATGTTAAAAATGTCTCTGGCGATTGTAAAGACGAAAATAAAAATAATTTTTGACATTTGAAATAGGCGATAACGAGAAGCGAATAAATACACGACCAACCGCAACTACGAAACGCCCATTTCATTTTTTTCTCGCGTCATATATGTTGTGCACCGTCTTGTCATGACGCTTCTATAAATATATTAAGGTACTCACCACACATACATTTATTTTACACGGTATACGTGTTAAAATATATTTTTCGGTATACAAATGTGCTAATAAAATTTCACATAATGAACTAATAGAATCGAATATCGATATACTTAAAATGATATTATAGCTAACTACTGATAGGATAATTTATCTATTGAAAAAATTGAGTAAGAATAACAAGTGCAATTTATTTATCAGCAAATATTTACATATACGCACAGACCCAGTGACCCAGTGAACGAAGTTTATTTATAAATTTATACATTCGAGAAAACTGCAAGTATAATGTATATGTATATATATATATATATATATATATATATATATATATATATATATATATAATCTTGTACATTTTTATAATAAATAGGTATATGAAGAATTCACTGTTTTTGATGATATCAATGATTCCTAACTTGTTTGTATTTGATGTCGTAATCAAATACGATATTCAAGTTAATAAATTAAAAGAATTTATTTCAACTCAAACCGAAATTTAAATTCTGTGTCCGGATGGAAAATTTCCAAAGTAATTAATTACGAATTCATTAAACTTATCGAGAAAAAATTACAAATTCAAACCGATATTAGTATATGCGATTATAATACACAATGGTCTTGTGTTCAACGTTTATTTGTATTTATAATGAATCGCGAAATATGTATTTATACGTGTTTGCGTATTTGAGAAAAAAATATTGTGAATAATGTTACAGCATACGATTCTATTTTTATAAAATTTCAGAATTGCTTAATTTGGTATTTATATGTTTGCTGGTAAAATGGTGCGAATAAATTGAATTGTAGATGGTATATTCGGTTATAATCATCCACTGATACAATATTCTAGTAGCAATTTACAATTTAATTTTATTATAGACTGGAATCTACATTTTTTGTAACATTTTTCAATTTATAATTGAAATTTTTACAAACGAAACAATTTTAGTAATATAAATACACTGGGCATATAAGTCATGGGACATATGGGTAACATAAGCAACTTATTGTTATAATTCAATGAAGTCGTTAAATTAAAAAAAATATTTAATTAAAAATAAATATAATATTCATTAAATTTATTCATTATATTATTTTCAATTAAATATATTTTTTTAATTTAACTTCATTGAATTATATCAATAAATTGCTTATGTTACCCATATGTGCCATGACTTATGTACGTCAGTATATATATATATATATATATATATATATATATATATATATATATATATATATATATATATATATATATATATATATATATAATA
Organism: Neoneuromus ignobilis; assembly: GCA_029203775.1. Classification (NCBI taxonomy): domain Eukaryota; kingdom Metazoa; phylum Arthropoda; class Insecta; order Megaloptera; family Corydalidae; genus Neoneuromus; species Neoneuromus ignobilis. Next base: position 32,017,182 of record CP092092.1, on the reverse strand, counting down.
TATATATAATAAAATTAATAAAAAAATCTGCTTTGTTAATGTTACTTTTTCATGAACAATATTAGTTATAAAAGAAATAAAAAATATTTTTATAGTGTAAATTTTACTTCAACAAAATTTAATCACTTGTATTGTAAAAAATACTATTTTTTACAATACAATTTTTGAAGATAATTGCTTAATCTTAAAAATGTGTATTAGAAAATATGAACAGATTAGAAATTTTTACAAAAATTTCTCTGTTAAAGCAAATGATATTGTAAAATCAGTAATTATCATTCAATTTTATTCTCGAATAACAAAATTTTGATTTTATACTCATGTATGTTAAACCTGATGATATATATATATATATATATATATATATATATATATAAGTTTATTATATTAGTCATTGACTAGACAGATTGATGAGAATTTTTATTCAGGGTTTATTTCCTTAGTCAGGTTTTCTTCACTACGATGTTAAATGAAAAAATAATAAAAAATCACTACAGTTCACTATTTGTAGTAAGTGAATTGCGTTCTGATGGCAATCATTAAAATACATTTTTTTAAAAAAATAAGGGCGAATAATAAGTAATCAATGAATATTGTAATAAAATGTTGTAATGTTGGGATAGTGATTTATTTATCAAAAGTAAATTAATCACAGACAAAATATCACTGAGACTATTCGTAAACAACGACCAAAAACGTGAAAGTAATATTTGAAATTAATATTTTTTGTACAATATTTTACAAAAAAAATATGATTAATGATTAAATTTTTAATGTCAAATAACGTTTCAAATACAATAGAAGTATTGATTTTGCTTACGTTTGATTATTTATTTTTAGTAATTATATATATATATATATACACACACATATGTGTGTAAGATTTACAGTAGTTTGTATAAAAACTTGTTATCCTCAAGATTTTTGAAAACAAATTCAATAACGTTGTTAAATATGAGTAGTTAACTGATAGGTCATAATTATTGATAATTGTGTACTGAAAAGTAGAACAAAAACACCGACATCTGTCATTTTTTCATTCACTATTTATATGTCCATAAATAAAATAACGTACAATAAAAATATTAAGATGGAAATAGATATTTGTTTTTGTTCGAAGACGTGATTTTTAATTAAAAATTCATACAGTATCATGCATGAATCATATATTATGTTCTATAAAGAATATAATATTCATTGACTTAATTCATCGACCGTTGAAACAGTCGATGAGTGTGATTATCTAGAAAATTTGAATGTTATTAAAATTATATTGTACTTATTTTGATAATTAAATGCTCGTATATAATAAACAACATATACATATATTTAAAATGTTTTACAGATAATTCATATAATGTCAGAGTACTTTTAATTATACATAATTATTTATAATGGATGATATAATTTTGAATAATAAGTGTTTAAAAGTATATTATAATTTCAATATTTTTGTATATGATAAAAATTGAACATTTTTGAGAATATAAACATATGAAAAAAATATCATTAACAAACTAATTTATTATGATGTTTTTTTTTCTGTCAAATATAAATACAAACTAAATTTATACTAGTGTTTTAAAAATTGTTTAAAAATGGCAAATTCAATCGAAACTAGTCATAAAGTAATATGTAAAAAAATAACTTAAAACAGTATAATCGAGTATGCAAAAATGAAAATGAATAATATTAACTATTGATTTAAAAAAAGGTAAAAATATATAAAAATAAATAAAGATAAACTAAAAAAAAGTAATTGTGGCTCTTTATACAAGAGAAACGATTGAAAATTAGAACAAAGGGTTATAATATAGAACAATTATATATAATTTTCTACTGTCATGCATTCAAAACAAAGAACAAAGAGGAGTATCTTAAGAAATGATTAAACGAAAACCTCACAAAGAGACAACAGTGCACGTATTATTTCGTGGAAATTATGTATCCATATTAAAACATGATGTTTATTCAATTATTCGGCGCCAGAAAACCTTGACTTTATCATTACGACCAAATAACAAGATTACTTACCTTAGTCGCAATTCTATGTAAAAGAAAAATTATCTCCGTAATCTCGAAAAGAAACGCATACACATACACACACGCTCAGGTGTATTTTTGTACTTGATGGCTGTTTATGTTGTTTGTGTACTAACAGAGCGCAGAGCGATATAATTATCGTAAGGTGAGTCGACGACGTTGCGTGATGACGTCAACGGCACCGAGCAAAGCTATTCATTCAAAAACTTTGCGTGGATGACAAACAGGCGTTGGGAAATAATCGCTTTCGCGTGTTATTTGATCCTAGGCTCGTTATTGTCGCCGACAACGTCGGTGCGTCACGGGGTCTATGTGACGAGATCTGTTTATTCCTTTTGGGAAAAATGTCCGTTGTAGATATATAGAACGAAATGCTGCTTCACAATTTCATTCTATAGTTGCTGTAATACGTTATTTTTGTCACAAGATTTCAGAGGAAAACACGTTAGTACGAACATCGGAAAATTTAGAAAACATTTACAAGCGAATGTATATATCGAATGTATTATGCATTTAGACAAAAATAACGAATCTTAAGCACTTCTGGGGTTTAATTCAAATACAAACAACAGTTATAAAAATAAATATGTTATACAAATATCTCTAATAAGAAGAAAATAATCAATATGAAGTTTTAACAAAGTCGTAAATATTTATATCTTCTTATTGAAAATATTTATTAAAATGATTATTTTATTCCATTAAAAAAAAACGCCCGGCCACGCCTAAATACGTGTTTCGTGTTGGACTATTGTAAGTCCGTTCACGCGTTAACGCGTGTTTCGTTGTATGAACTTGTGACGCAAAAAAATTATACACAAGCTATATTTTTTCCTAATTTCATCAAAAGATGGTGGTGTATATATTCAAAATATTGGTAAATTACAAAAATTATGACAAATATTTCAGATATTTTAAATAAAATAATCTTTATCCCTAGCAAAATTCTGTTTTTTTGGAATAAAATCGAAATTGGTTCTCTTATTTTTTTTCCTACCAACTTTTGTATATAGAATATATGCTTTATGTAATTTATCATATCTTTATCCCTTCTAGATGTTTTTTTATAATAAACTATGTTAATTATAAAAAATGTTTATTATAACTATGTTTATTATAAATTGTTTATTAATTACTTCTTTCATTAAAATAAATTAAAAAAAAAAAATATTGTGATTTTAAACACGTGTACTTGAAAAATAAATAAATTTATCGAATGTAAACATATACTAAAATATTTATATATAATTAGATAGATATTTTTATATATATATTCCTGAATTGAAGGACAGTAAAAAAGTTTTTTTTAATCGAATGTTTAAAGATTAAATATTGATCAGTAAATCTTGAATTAAAATCCGGGCTAATGATTGCTACGTTTTTTTTAACTGTAAAAAGTTGCCTTGAACATGAAACGGACTTCGATTTTATTGTGTTTAAAAAAGATTGATCTCAACTATAATGCTATAAAAATAGTGGACAATGAAGAGCCGCCAATGTTAATTGTACATCTTATATTGAAGCCCTTTCAAGAATAACCCCTGGCATAATTTAACATGTTGAACGGGTTTTAGTCGTTGCAGCAATTTACATACATTTTATAAAATGCGTTCAATGAATCGTTACGGTCATGTTCATTTCTGAAGATTAACATCATTATAAAGGATATTTTCTGGTATTTTATTATGCTTATATCTCAGTAAATTGTATATGAGATTTTATAATATGGTGCAAAATTCGAATTATAAAATGATAAATAATATAAAATTATAAACGACAATTATAATTTTTAAATTTTCATGTCATATAAAAATAGTATAGCGATATATATTTAATACAAGTAATAATCAAGACAATAAGTTTGTATTTATTAACAATTTAATGGATAATTATATAGATTATATTAAAAAAAATAAAAGTACTAAATAGAAATTGTAATTAAAACATTTCTATTTCCTCGTGTAAATTTTTTCCACATATCCACATATGTAAAATTACAAGAATTTCAATGACGACAGTAAATAATGTATAAAAACACCATGCGTTATAAAAATAGGAGATGATATTTTTAATACGAAACGTGCGCTTGTTTGTTCAACTTAAATAAATCAATATTTAGATGAACGTTACTAAGAACAATCGTTAATTATGTGCCATTCTTCCTCACAATTGACGTTTTGTTCATTATTTTCATTTATCATTGTTTTTTTCTCTTACTAATACTGGACTTATTATAATGACAGTATTGTCACGCATAATGGGCGTGATAGTTTATTAGTGTGCAAATAAAAGTTTACGTCGTATTCATGAATATGCATAATAATCAGTTGACACATGGTGTTAGGAAAGGTGAAATATAATAATGCATACTGTGTAAATAATGGCTTGAACTGTGATACATATCAATCACAGTTTTTTGTATTTCTTTAAAATGAAATATTATTTTAATAGATAAACTGAGATAAATAAATGTTGTTTACTTATCATTTCATTTTATAACAAATTATCTATCTGATACTTAAATCATAATTTTATTTGAAATTTTCAAATTTAGTACAAGCATTTGTAAACAAGATATTTTAATAAATAGGGATATTTTATTTACTTAAAAAAGTAGATGTATATATAATCAAACTATCTATATACCTAAATCTGTAAAATAATTATTTTATATTTGTTAACTATTGAAACATTTTATCAATAAAGTATTTTAATCAAATTGTACCATTTTATTAATTGATGTGATTTTATATCCACAATAAGTTCTAATAAATTATATTGGGTTGCTGAGAAAATATAAAATGATGTTAATAAGTAAAATGATAATAAAATAAATATCATAAACATTTAATATTTTTTACACTGACAATATTTGGAAAAATAATAAATCTATAGAACGATTTTTAGACAAATAAATCAATGACCACAAAAGCATTACAAGATTTTATAAAAGTATTCAATAAGAGATTTTATAAGACAGTTCTCTGACAATGGCCGTTGAAATGTGCATCAGCTTATAAATAAAATAAAAAATACGTGAGTACTGAACATTTATAACACCTTGTGGTGTTGGGGTAATAATTAATTTGTGTTAAAGAATTCAATAATAACTATTATTTATTTTATTCGCTGATGTCTACTTCAGTGTCAAAGAGTTGTATTAATGATTTATTTATGCAAAAATAAATTAATTTTAATACCAAACAAATAGTATTTAGAATGGGTTGAAATTAATAAATATTACTCCTTATATGTATTTAAAAATAATATCTTTTTTACTACCATACGTGCGTATTTTTTAATTATCTATCTATTTTAAAAACAAGATATTTAACTAATCTAGTTTTAACTTGTAGTTATCAAAATAAACTTGTCATAAAAATAAATATTGAACGTGCATATCTTTATATAGCTTACAGTAAAAATTAAAGATAATACGCTAATGAAAAACATTTAATGTGAAATTTTCTATCAACTAGTCAATGTTTAATCGATAATTAGAACATAGTGTCAATATTTCAAAAAGTGACATTATATTGAAAACAAAAATGTCTAGTCATCTTTAATTATTTTTACTCATTTCATGTACATATCAGAATGACTTCTATATACAATAAAATTGAAAATGATAACGCAAAATGTTGTATTTAAATAAATTCGTAATAATAACGAAACAATAGTGTGTATGTAAATGAATTTCCCTGAAAATCAATAAAATGTATTTAAAAAGTTGTGCTCATTCATGGTATTGTTTAGTCCGAAAAATCATATACATAATACGGAATTTCAGATAATATTTAGAATGTATCTTAAATAACGAAAGTCATTACTGTAAACACTATTAATCACGACATATACACATGACTGAATTCAAAGAAAAATCTATAATACAGTGTTGTAAATACTGTCAAGATAATTTACCAGGATTCTATATCATTTTATTTCTGATAAACATTGTCGTTCTAAACAATCGCATATGTCGTTTCAGGTACATTAGTTGTACGTAGTTTTTATTTTTATCTTCTGTGTACAAATATATATGTCACGAACCAAATATAAAACGAAAACAATTATCGAAAATGTTTTATTTAGCACTAGTTGAAAAATATGCACACGTCTGAAACATTACATTTTCATTTAATAAATACATAAATGTATAATGAATTTTTCAATTTCTTTTTATATGAAATGTGATTTTTATTCGTTTCGACCTATTGTTCAAATATATTAAAGAATGTCTATTGTATCATTCAGATTGTCTGGTGTACTTGTTCTATACATACAATAGTTTTATGGCAATATTATTTATGACTTTATATTTTTTATTGATATACATTTCTTTAATTCATATTTTCAACTAAAATATTTCTGAAGGTAAAAAACATGTTGTGACATTTTTCCTAAAATATTTTTTATAAAAATATCTACAAATTTTATTCATTACTATGATAATTTTAATTTAACACTCATCCCAATACCACAAGATTTTATAAAAATGTTCAATGATTATTTATTGAATACTTTCATAAAATATTGTGTGAGTGATTGTTTGTATTAAAGTTATTTCAGATTAAAATTGAAATTGGATATAAAATAGAGGATCAACAAGGATGTTATTTACAATTATACCCAGTTCATAGTTAAACTCAGTTATAAAGTAAAAAATAGCAAATATTTATGTTTTTAAATATTTTTTATATATTTCCAATAATGAGTAATTTAAGCAGAATATTACTATTCCTCTTATATTTTTTCCGGAGACTGATGAATCTTATATGGAATTCTTTACTATCTTTCGTTAATTGTGCTGTAATTATGTTGTATATTTGGTGTAATATTACGATTATAGAATGGATCTCAGCCAAGAAGAGAAGATAACAGTATTTTATGATGGATCTACGTATCAGATTCTAGGTTGACAAATATGTCAACCTAGAATCTCTTCTTGGTTGACAAATATATCAACCAAGATAAGAGATAGATATATTCCCTCATACAGATCTTTACAAGTAGATTTTTTTTAAAATTGCATTTCAAAATGTTTTCTTTTTTTGTATTGAAACATATTTGATATACGGAAAAGTAGTCTCAACTAAATAAAAGAAACAAATAAATAAATCGAATTATAAAAAAGATAAATTCATTTCTATTTTTTATGCATAAATTAATTATTCCCTTATATCTTAAGCTAACGTTTCTCCGCAGAAAAAAAACAAAAATTAAAATTAGCATTCTAAATTATATGATATATGTTTTTTACATAAAAAAGGGCCGCGTACAAATTTTACAAAAAATACTGGTCTGCGGTCGAAAAAATTTGTGAAACGTTGTCTTAAGCTATAATGTTTATTAAGTACTCTTTCATTTTTAGCGGTAAATTGGTAAGAAGAGAAAAAGTGAATTAAATGATTTTAAACATTATAAAATCGTTTAGTGTAAGAAAATGAGACATATGTAGAAAATATATTCATATAAAATAAATGACATTGATATTTTTTTTTGTAAAATTGACCAAAAACTAAATTAACTATAATACCAAGTTGAGTATGATTTATTGAAATGACAATTTATTGAATATATTTCTAAATAAACCCTCGTTTTTGGAAGTTAAAACTCAATTAAGATAAACTCTAAATCTTTTCAATTATTTGAAAACTTTAAAATTTGTCTATTTTTAATAATAAAATTTATTTATCTTCATAATAAAGATTTTAATACTGTTATAATATTAAGAAAAAGTATATTTAATTTATTATAGATAATTAATGTCTATAAATAATTAATTCATTTACAAGAAATAAGTGTTTAAAAAAATATTTTTTTGGAATTAACTAATATTTAAAGAATTTATTCACGGAATGATATTAGTGACAACTTATATATATATAAGTGCGTGTGTGTGTATGGCGTCATAATAATTTGAACTGACACTCAACATGAAGTGAAAAGTAAATAAAAATAATACTTGAAAATTAATCTATTTCATTGTAAATTTGTTTTACCTTCTCGCTTTACTTACAATTCATACAGATATTAATATCATATTTAGGAATAATCATGTAATTACACAATTTATTTTCGTTATCAAATGTATTTATTTACATTTATTCTAAAACGCGATAAATAATAAATTCATTTTCCGGAAAACTTGGCTAAGTAACTTAAAACGATAATTTTTTAAAAAAATAATACGCACCTCGCCACTGGTTTGTACTCAATTCGAATGTATTTTTCATACGAATAATAAATAAACAGCAAAACATGGATAAGTTCAGAACAGTGAACTTAAAATGTGTACATATATCACGGTGTGTTTGTGCATTAATATTGTATATCTTTGACCGAATTACTAGTCGTTTTAATAACGCAATTGTCTGGAAAAAATAAAGAGTATGACGTAGCGCTTGTTATTTACAGTTCAATTATATGATTGTTTACTCGTTACTTGTTTTCTTTTAATGTTTGTACGGAGGTGTTGACACAGAAGTGTCAATTATTTAAAACAGCAACTCTCAATGTACGGTACACTATTTACACATCGTTTTTTAGACATATTTTTTATTTCAATACATGTTACAATAATTAGAAATAGATTTTTTTCTGTTTTATTTTTAGTTCAATAAAATTATTAATATTTTCTTAGCTTTCTCATTCGATTAACATTTATATAGGTGATAGATTTTTATACTATTTTATTAATAAAGGTCAAAAATATATCCTTCACCTTCTACAGAAATGAATTATTTATTCCAACACTAAAAGACTTTCTAATGTTTTACTGTAATGATGATGAAATGTGTATTGAAGAAAAAAGTAAGCATGGATGATTTTTCAACACTTAAAGTCTTTTAGTATTCAATTAGTAATACGTTTGTATAAAATTGAATCAATTAAAATGATAAATAAATAGCAATAATCTTTATCTAAATGAGAACTTTGTTTACATTTTGCAATAACAAGATATCGAATTACGAAAAAAATCTCTTTTATATTACACAGTCATTTTCAAAAAGGATTTTATACTTAACTTAATATCAGGATGATTAACGAATAGAATAAACAACAATGGACCGATTATATTGCGTTATGGTATCCTGATTAACCTACCAATGAATCAGAAAAAACATATTGTATTTGATAATAAAATGGTCTGTTTAGAAGATATGATAAAATCCATTTCACTCTACTACAGTTTATGTCAAATAAGGTTGCGAGGAATTTAATTAAATACTTTGAAAAATATAAAAAAATGTATTATTTTACCCCATTTATCAGAAATATCTAATCATTTTTTTATTAAAATCACAAATTAATACTAATTATTAAGTATTGCGATTTAAAGACATATTGATGTTCTCTAAAAAAAATATCAAATTGTAATATTTTTTCATATAGTTATTACATGCTTCAGAATTTTATATATGACTTGTCAAATACATAAATATGGTGATAACATTGTACAATATTATTATTCTGAATATCGTAATAACTTTTTTCCAGCTTTTCAGAAACAATCATTTTTCGACAGTTATTAAGCAATTTAGTTAATCCTTAATTAGATTTCTTTTAGAGATTTTTCAAATCTTTAGATCGACTATTTTTTTTAATTGTGAAAAATGAACTGTTTGTAAAAATAATAATACAAGATAATAAAAAAACAGAATTAGACAGATAAAAAACTATCAACAAGAAATTAGAGAAGGTTATTAAAAAAAATAATTAAAATCAAAAATAGATTATATTCGACAATCAGGAACCATTTTGATATTTTACATGAAATTAAAAACTTACTGTTTTTAATTTCAAAAATAATAAATATAATTTATTTCAATGTAATATTATTTATATTTTATTTAATGTTTTTTCTATATTTAATCATTTTACTGATCTACAATTTAAGGCTTTTCATTTATCGATAAAAGTGTACAAACAAACACAACAGATAAGCGTACACGTTTTCGATTCATCATTTATATGAATTATATATGAAAACGAACTGTAATTTGTGATGCACTTGAAATATTTCAATAACAATTGTTATATTTTTAAACGATTACTTCACAAATGTTTACAATGTCAAGCATATCGACATTGATAACAATACTTTTCATTTTTACACTTAATAAATAATCAAAAACATGTTTGTAATAATTATACTTATCAACTGAATTCGTATTTGTTGATTCTAATGATTACAACATATTAATTTATATACAAAAGTAATTTTACTTATTATAATATGAAATAACAACAGTTATAAAGTGAGATAAATATTACACAAGAAATAAAAATAACTATACAATTATTTTTTTGACACGTGAAAGAAAATTTTAAGTACTATAAGAATTACGTATTAATAATTTTTGTAGTAAAATGTATATATTTTTTTCATTTCTAGAATAAAATACAATATCAATAAAAGGCCACCAAATTATTTTCAGTTTTAATAATATTAATTATTTTACAATACAATAACATTATTATACATATTTTGTATAATTTCGGATGCAATAAAAAGTCAATATTATTTTGAACAAAAACGTTTTTATTTATTTTTTTAATCAAAAATCTCAAATTCAAACTCGTACGTTATATTGTGAGTCCCCTAGAGAATCGCGACAAGAATTAAATGTCAAGATAGACTAAAAGTAACTTCAAAAAGGGTCTGTCAATCAAGTTGATCTCGAAACGAAATGAAAGACTTGCAATTCCGCAAACAAAGGTAAAAATTTCAATTTAAAAAAGCTGAACTCAATTTCGTTGGCTTAAATTAAACCGCGTTTTCAATTTTTTTTTTTAGAAAAAATACATACGCTTATTCGAAAATTCGACATATAAAACAGGTTATTCTGACAGAAAATATGTTTTAGAGTTGGGTATTTCCTTTATTTGATTTTTTGATTGAAACTGTCACTTATAAGAAAAATGTTTTTGGATGTATCATATACAACAATATATAAAATGAATTATGTAGATATAAGATAACTTTTTGATTAATCAAAAATGGGATTAATAATGAAATTTAATAAAGTAATTGATATTTTTTTAATTGACAGTTAAATTAAAAAAAAACTTTCATATATTTTGCTGTATTAGTATGTTTTTTAAAATCACATATTCAAAATCTAATTTCAAGGAGAGAGTAATTTGAAAAAAAATCAATCTATTTTTAATTTAAAAATCAATTATTACAAAATATTTAAAACATTTCTGCCCTACAATGGTATAGGCATTAAAAAATATTCATTAATAATCGAAACGTAAATATTTTTAAAAAATGTTGCAGTAATGGAGTGGTTAATTTTTTTGAAAAATTCATCAAACATTTTTTTCATTTATTATAAAAATGGTTTTCATAAAAAATATTTTTTGTACAAATATTGACTATATTTCATTTTTTTAAAAAATATATATTAGTCAGTAAAGATTTTAGTTTAAAAAACATGCCACAAAACAACTTTAGATAAATATTTATAATCTTATTACACACACTTACAAAATGAATGAAAACAAGTAAACACATATTCTGGTTAACCAGTGAATGTGAAATGAATCATAATTCCAAAATATAATTAAAAATAGGTCATCGAACGCTCATCAACAAAAATAAATATGGTTTATGATATTTTGATAAATAAATAGTTTTTTATAACTGATTATATATATATATATATATATATATATATATATATATATATATATATATATATATATATAATCAATAATAATTTTATAAACTATCGCATTTATATTTTTATGTGAAAATTAATAAAGTTTCAGAAATTGACATAAAAATATGTTTTTTATTTTTTCAGATTTGTAAAAACTAAACAATTTGACATATCAATCTAATCTTTCAATTTATAATTATAATAAATATATAAATGCAATTAATCTAGACTCGAGCAGTGGTAGACAGTTCATATAATAGTAATAATTATTAGTGTTTAATTGTTGGTTGCTTAATAAAAAATAATAATAAACAAACAATACTAAAAATAAACTGTACATTTACAATACGTCGTTTTTATATTAAAAAATTATCTACGTGCAATTACAAAAGTGCGCAGTAATGCCTACGAATACGTCATAACATTTATTAATGTAACGAAATATTCATTATCAAAATTTCAATCGACACATAAATTTCAATCTTTAATGATACACTTAATCCGTTTGGTACTCGATTGTGTAGGTAAATACTTTTATATAAAACAGATGACAGTTATCTACACACTTATAATTTCGTTTTATGATAAGAATGTCGTCCAAAATAATATCCGCGTTTAAAAAAACAACATGAAAAAAATATACATCAGACACATATAACAGAAACTAATGAAGTATGAGATTTATTCAATGTTTATTTAAAGTACGATTTTAATATTTTTGTCAGTCTGGTTTTAAACGGTTTTCTGGTTGATATGGAAAAAACAAACGTCACATAAAAAATATTTACCGTCTTATCTTTAACATATGGAATAATTATATTTGTAATGTACACTTAAAAGCCAAGTGTATGTTTTAAAAAAATAATTTATATTCCATTCTACTCATAAAAACGTTTGCTGATTGAATTCAAAAATAAAATTATTAAAATTTTATATTTTTCTTTTTTTAAAAAATAAACAATTCATAGGAAAATAAAATTAACATATCAGTTTATCAACATTTCAAAAATTACTATCCGGCTAGTGTTCATCCTTGTTTCATATTCAAATTTCCATTTATTCTATTTTAAATTATTTTTTTCTTTTTCAACATCTATGTATTTTTAAAGAGTATATTGAATTGAGAGGACAAAATTAACAATAAGTTATTATTAAACACTTTTAAGAAATATTGTGGTATTGAAGTAAGTTAATGTAAAAAAAATTAAAAAGTATTAAGTAATTAGTTTTTTATTTAAATATCAAATATTAATTCATTAATTAATTCAAAAGTCCATAAAAAATTTAATAATAACTGAAGATTACTAACAAAATAAAATATAATAAAATATCTGAATACATTTAAGGTTTAGATATTTAATATATATGAACAAAAATCATTTTATTTCACAAAATATCTACTTGTATAAAAAATATTTATGAAAACATTTATATTAAAAATGAAAACCTATGTAGCAATAACGTATTGTCATGGTGAAAAAACACCTACGTGGGATGTTTCCAAGAAACACTGCTGAACTTTTCCAGTCAGTTGTCAATATTTCCGAGAATCTGTTTTATTAGAATTAATAAACTTCGAAGATTTATTGGGTTCAAAGAATCACAGCATTTTTTTAGAAATATTTTCAACTTACGATTGCTTTTCAGAGAAACGATTTGTTAATGTTTATTAGAATGTATTGGATAATGTAGGTTTTTTTCGAATTTTTCAAAATAAAAATGAACAGAAATAGATATTTTCATTATAATAAATATTTAATTAAATTATTAGTATTGCTTTATTTCAAATCTTCTTTTTATTAATTTTATAGATGTAAGTTTTATTTCATCACCAAATAATTTCAATAAACGTATTTTGATTTTCTAGATTTTTTTATTTAGTACTATAGAGTAAAAGAACAAATTATTTTATTTTTCGATACGTTAAGTAGTATTATTTTAAAAAATAAATAAATCTGTATACATACACATAATATACAAACATATTTTTATATATAAAAAAATATTTATACACATTTACACGACTTTCCTTCTTTTAACCTATTGATCAAGTTTACAGAGTGAAAAATAATCGATATCACATGTTTTGTGGATGAATGATTTTTTTTAAAAAAAAGTATATAAATAAATATCATATAAAAACCCGGATAGTATTTGCATAATGGCATACGTGCACCTCTATTGATTACGAATTGACTTCGATATCAACGATGTGAGTAAAATCAGCCGGTTTTAAGTTAAGCATCCGAGTACTTGTTTGTGTTGTTTGTTGTGAGTCAAGTGACACAGCGACGAACGAATGCGGCTGCGATTCGCACAAAACATATAATATCAACTTTCATAACAACAACACAGGCTGTAACCGCGGCGTGTGAGGCCCAGTGAGGCAACGAAGCGCAGCGGCGCGCCAACCAGCGCTTGTCAAAAACATTTTCACGATTTTCACACAATGTGGTTTCAGTTATAACCATATTAGGAGCACAAGTCGAAGTAATTAGTCATAACTAGAGTAAGTGAAATTAGAAAAAAATATACATAAAATTTTCGAAATATTATATTATAGAATAATGAGCAAGGTTTTAAGGTACAAAAATAAATTGAGAACAAATTTAAAAAACTAGTATGTATATATTTACTGAAAAATATCACGGTTTAAAATTTGTAACTAGTAATAATGTGAAATATGTCCAGAAAATTAAATGCGTTCTTTGAGCAAGTATTTTAAAAATAGATATTTTATTCTAAATAAATATTTTTTACAAAAATAAAAAAATCAACCATTCCTATTTAAAAAGATGATATAACTATTTTCAATATTTTCAAATAGATAAATTAAAAAATAAAATTAAAACTATTATTTAATATTAATGAAATTTACATAATTTTACAAGCATTGAAATTCTATATTGGAGAAATTTCAAGAATATCGATAAAAAATTCAATGAATTAACAGATGTTGGAAATAATAACTCAATTTAAATGAATAAAAATATTTTTGAAGTCATAAAATAAATATTTTTGTTATTATGAATATAAAATACTAAATAAAAATTTAATTAATTGTGAACATTGAATTTAGATAAAAATCAGATTTGTTGATATAAATTATAAATCAAATTCGTTCATTTAAAAAATATTTGAAAAGTTGTTAGTGTACATAGATTCATGGTTTATCTATCATGCATATACTTATGCATAATAGATAAACCATTTTATTTATCAGAATTTAGATAACACTGACCTACACATCATACAACACAAAATGCATTGTGCAGGTCAGTGCAACGTCTAAATTTTTACTCCGATCACAAAAGATTTTTTTACTTGGATAAATAGTTTTGGTATCTGAACTGCTTTCACACGCTTACTACAGAAAGTTTCTAGGTAAATACCGTGAATGTTTTTGTTCTGATTTATGTTTATAGATCGGTTGCTCGAGAAGTAAATAACGTGTAAGAAGTTGTAGAACTTTTTTTAAAATATTTTTCGATTTAGATTTTTAGTTTCATAGAACACATATACACTTAAACATGTGTGCATATATATATATAATATTTGAAAATGTATATTCATGATTTTAATAAAAAAATACAATTAAAAATCAACAAAGTGATTTTTTTAACTAACACATTTCATATAATTAGATTATTTTTATACAAATGAAATGAAATTCGATTTTTTATCTATATATAAATGTTAATTTAAATATATTTAAAATTTCACTGGAGATCTATGGAAAAAGAAGGGAATGATTAATCGAAGAGATTTTCATCTAGCAGTTGATTGACAAAGATTAAAAGTGATGATGTATATGATGTTAAATATTATGTAATAAATAAATGTTAAGGTTGTTTAGTGTCAATTTATAAACATATGCATTATTTATATGCAAAAATGTAATGTGATAGAAAAAGTTATACATATACATAACTGTGGATTTATATTGATTTAAATAAAATCAGTCAAAAGAATCCAGAACAATGTTTACAGAATTAAAATCAAACTTTTATAGTCATTTATTGAATATTTTAATATTCTAATGTTCATTTTGACGAGACATCATTCTCGATAGATCTCACTAAAATATCCAATAAAATCAATAATAAATATTTTATTAAAAGAATTAATTTTGGTAAAATCTATTTGTATTAAAAATGTGTATTTTATTTCAATATAATAATTATATAAAAGGTATTTTTAATTTCCAGTTGCAGTTAAAAATCTGAAATTATTTTTATTGTAATATAATAAAAAATGATTCTAGAAAATATTACCATCCTAGTAATCATAGTCATAATTCGAATGTTATTTATATTAAAATCATTAAATATAATCATCTCATTATTAGAAAAATGATTAACTGGATGAATATTCATATTTGTTTAAATTGCTTTGTCTAATTGATAATTATTTTTTTTATGTTCATCTAGACTTGTCAAGAAAATAATATTGATGATTAAATATCTGTCTATTCTTTTATTCTTTCAAGTTCTCAGTTTAATGACTTAAATATTTCTTTATAATAAATAGCTTTGGTGATATCGCGTCACCCTGTCTTATTTCCTTCATAGTTTTAAATTTTCTTGTTTATTGGTGTATTTTCACGAAGGACGTAGTATTTCTATAAATATTTCTTAAAAGTATATACATACATATATATATATATATACATAAATAAACTAGATAAAATCAACAATATTATCGTTATTTACACTACATACAATTCATACAAATATATTCTGAACAACAACACACAGCGCAATTATTTCAGTGTGTCCCCACACATCGTTGCTGTTTTCAACATTTGTATAAGTTCATAGTTGAAACAAAAATACAAACGTCCTTGTACACCTACATTAACCAAATTCTGTCTTTGGGCCATACGTCAGTTTTCAATCATGTTATGACTAGAGAGTAGCATATGATTTCACGCCTACACATTGATGTGCATACACCTAAAAATGGTCTCTCCGATAAATGTAACGGATGACAAATACGCGTGGAATTTCTATGAATGCAAATAATAAAATAAACCTTAAACCGCTATGTTACACTGTGTCACTATTAGACTAATATACATATTACAAACATAACACACATCACATTCATACATACTTATGTATATATATATATATATATATATATATATATATATATATATATATATATATATATATATCATATTTATATTGTTAAATTGAGCTGTTTACTTAACTGTAATATTTTATAAATAACGGCATTAAAATTGCATATGATGAGAGGTTCTTCACGACACGTGAATTTTTTGTTTGCATACTTCTATATTTTATAGAAATTAAATTACGACTTGTGTTTTTGTTACTTGTATTTAAATAATTTCACAATAACTTAAAATATTATAAAATTATTTTTAGATTTTATTATCTTATGGCATTCGTTCTATAATTAAATTGTTTATTATAACAGCATTAGAATTTCAATGATAATATATTTCTTTGCAAGTTTTTTTTTCCAAAAAATTGCAAAAAGATTTCCTGTCACTACTACAGCTTTTTATTTGCATATACAATATTATACATGTCTAAAATCTACTATTAAATATCTTGGTAAATATAACAAATACATTGTACAGGTATCTAATTATTTTAATCAAAACTGTAAAGGCTGACATAAAATTAACAATAAACATTTTGTAGCAAATAAATAGATAAACGTTTTTTTTACAGATTTTTTTTGCTAATTATTTTATTATTTCATGTGAAATTTAAATAAATAAAACTAATCGTACAGTTGTCAGTAATACATTTGTTTATAACTATACTGATAAACAAAACTATTTGTAATCTGATAAATTAAAATTGATATTTTTTATTGTACAAAATAAACAAAAATAATAAATAATAATATAGTTGTAATTAGTGAATTATTAATTTAATTCTTCTTATCAATACACCCACACACACACACACGTGCATAGATATACATATATACATACATACATAATATTTATTTTTTTGTTTGTTCACGTAACATATTTGTATGAAGTTTGCAAGCAATGACGTCAATGAATTCGTATTTATTTCATTCTATGTATATATTAACTGTTTTCTATTATTGTCATTTAGGTCATTGTGAATTGCTTTAATTACTACTACTGATTTCTGCAGACATTCGCACCGCCATTAAATCAATAGGGCTGAAACACTAATGTAAATATTTATTTACTAAAATGCAATAGTTTAAAGGAATCGACAAAGATTCTTTTTTTCATTAATTAAATTATATTAAAATTTAACTAATTTCGAAGTTTATTGACATTTATTTAAATTTTATTCATCAAAATTCTTCTTTTAATATATTCTAATTAATATTTATATATTTTTTTGTCCAGTTTTATCAAAAGTATAGATATTTATATATTTTTCATTTCTATACAGTACAGGAAAATTAATTGCAATTATTTTATTGTGATAATACAAGGAAAGGACAAACATAAATAATACGTATGTGTAATTAAATTTTCTGTGTTTTCCATTTACGCCATGTTAAGAATGTTAAATAAAAAGTTGTTATTAAATTTTAAGATGTAAATATTTTTCATCGAAAAGAGACAACGGAAAAACCTTAAATAATTCTGAAATAAACCTTGTATTGACAAGATCAATGACCTTTGTGGTCAAATTAATTTACATATACAGTCCAATGTTAATTTATTTTTAACCCAAATCATATCTATTATAAATTTGTTCGAAAAAATATCAACTATAAATGGTAGTTTCATTTAAAAATTCCAATATCTTTGATTAAATCATACATATCAGATTTAGGATAAGAAATCTGTTTTAATAATATTCTTACTCATACATTCACGACAAGGAAACAAATTTGCTACAATTAATTAACCTTATACTCACTACATTTGAAACAATTTACGTTCCTTATTTATAAAAATCAAAATATGAACAAGGCAGAATACTTGAAAATGTAGAAACTGACAAAAGTACTGTAATAAAAACTTGAATATAATTTCAGAAGAGTAGTTCAGATTCAAAAGAAAATTGTATTTCTGAAAATAAGTCCAATGCAGAGATGGAATGAGACTATTAGAGAATGTGTTGGAAATATAAATACGAGACAATAGGTTGATTAAATTGAAAAAAATTGAAAAAAGTTTTTATAAGGAAAATAATTTAAATATTATATATATATATATATATATATATATATATATATATATATATATATATATATATATATATATGAATTATGGTAATTTTAGTTATCGTGCCTATTTTTGTAAAATATTGTAAAAAAGAATAAACCTCAATAAAATAATAATACTAATAAACCTCTTGAACAATTTAGAGGACAAAACCGTAACTCTGAAACACTACTGTAAGTGATTTATAAAATCTTAAAAGCAACATTTCATATATATTAACCTAAATATTTAATCTTATTTACAAATCATTAAACAGTTTTTTTTTATTGAATATCAACGTAAATAAACACAGATATAAAATTAACAATTTCTTAAAAGTATCAATTCGATTTCCGTATAAATATCAATTTGCAAAATGAAATCCTCCATAAACAAATATTATCTCTATTATAACAGACAATTTACAAATAAGATATTACTCAAATATCTAACACTAGCAGTCTAATAAAGATTTACTTTACATATTGTCGTTTACGTGCATGTTTTTTGGTGCGACATGACTGAAATTTCAAATTAGTTGTGTGTAAACTAAATGAGGACTTTTACTCACGTCACATATGTATATATATATATATATATATATATATATATATATATATATATATATATATATATTCGTGCACGTACACACGCACGTATGTATATATATTATCACATTATATATATATATATATATATATATATATATATATGCATATAATTATATACAAATGTGTTTTTGTACTTATGAATGTTTTATAAATATTAATCAGAAACAAAAACAATTATGCATTACTTTTATATGATTGCTTGTCCTTTAATGATGAAAAAGTTGGAAAGAGTAAATAAGATACGTGCACAACTATCTGGCGCCTATAATTTTTTACTAGTAAAAAACACACTTGTTTACTATTTGTTCTGTGACGTATCTCATATGAAGTTGTAAGCTTTGATGATTATACTTGCATACATTTATATATATATATATATACATATATATATATATATATATATATATATATATATATATATAAATATAATCCATGCTGTCATATGATATATATTATGCCCTTGTTACTTTTGAATATTCTGCTTACTGCCATAATTTTCTCTATTACATCCAGTTTATTTATGTATTTAATAAAAATTAAATTATGATATAAATAAAACTTGATTTAAACAAAAATATTAATAATTAAATAGAATGAAAAATGAATCCATCCAACAGAAAACATTTTTTATGTACAATGATTAAATATTGTAATTTTTGAAAAAAAGTTCAGTTCTTGATTTGATAAAGTCTATAAAAAATATATATTAACTGATTTGATTTTGAATGGTTTTATTTACAAAAAAAAAGTATTTTTTAAAAAATTGTAGTAAGTATTTTTATTAATAAATATAATACCATGAGTAATATAGAAAAATATTATTTCATTGTTGAAGCACATTTCGCATTTTGAATGATACATTATTTTATAAAAATTAAAAGAGTGTACTAAATTTATTTGGAATTTGAATTCTGTTTTCATTATTTAACAAAATTTTTTTTTTAAATTCAACATTAACAGAAAATGTTTATATATATATATATATATATATATATATATATATATATATATATATATATATATATATATAAATGATTTTCATAGAATAATATTATATAATAAAACTGATTTCAGAAACAAAACAGTTTTGATAAAAATAGACATAGTATATCTACATGAGATATACTTAAAATAATTCTGGTCGCTTACTCATTATAAATTCATCTTTCTATTTGCGTCGTGCGAAAAAATAATAACAACGAACTTACCAAAAAAAAAAAATGTATGTTTGCTACAGGAAATACACTTGGTAACGCTACATCGAAAAAAAATCATTCATCGCATTATAACAACGCGTCATACGACTATCCACAGACTGATGTGTTTGTTATAATCGATGACTAGGGTTGCTAACCTAAGAACATGTCCGGTGCGCTAATTAATATAAAAGCGGCGTTGTGTTTTCATAAACGCCATTTCCGGAATGTGCGGTGTTTTAATGAGTGCATCAAAGTATTTCATAACGATCAAGCCTGTATTATTTATTATAATTATAATCGTGAATAATATATGTTTTGACCAGCCATTGCGGATGAAGGAACAATATGCTCATAAAACAAGTCGTTCGGAACGACTGTACGAATGCACTTGTATATTTCGGTGTATCTTATCGACGATTTCTTTTTCGGAAAAGAAATACAATGTAGGTAGCAAATTGATCAATTTAATTCAATGTTTTAACAATGAATTCTTTACTTTTAATTAATGTCAAATAATGTGTCTTACTAAGAGGTTTAATTAACGAGATGTTTTATGTGGGAAGGTATATTAATCTTGTTATTTACTAATATTTTTTTATTCGTATGTACTTATAATAATATTCAATTAGTTGTATTAAAAAAATTGTCGATGTTGAATCATCAATTGATTTTTAACAAACAGAAATTTCACAAATTTCATTTTATTAAGTATGATTTTATTGAAATTTTTGAAAAATTCAAATCATAATAATAATAAAATTTTCAATATTTGTTTTGTAAAGCTCTTGTTTCATTTCGCAATATATTTTAAATAAATAAATCGTAAAAAAATATTCAAATTAATTAGTTATTTTATATTTGTAATAATTTTATTTTCAATTTATTTTCTAATAATTTCTATGGCAATTCTATAATGATTTAAATATACAATTATTAGATCTAAATCATAAAATTTAGATACTTAAATTTTATAAAGTTGTAATCATAGACATTCACATTAACAAATAAGGTGAACAAAAAGTGATTATTAAACATTATAAAATATTATAATACTAGGGTGAGTGATTCATTTGTATGAAAATGTATTGTGATATTAACAAACAATTACAAATATAGAATGAAAAGTATGTGAGTAAAATTACAAAACTACACACAAATTTATCAAATACATTTTAACTAGTTTCAAACACAAACATTTATTATGTACATAAATATTAAAGTATATTATCCTAGGGAAACGATTATTATCGTTATTTAAATTTGTTTAAAGTTTACCTGATAACATGTATCAAAATTCATAAATAAAAATAAATAAACATACAAACATATTTCATGTCATAACTAATTCTCAGCAACGTTTTCTACTATTTCAACATTGAAATACTTTCACAGTCTTATTATTTCTAAACACATACCATGATTTTCGTCAAATTCCACGAATTTGCACAAAAAAATTTTTTTAAAAAAATGTCGACTCAGCATGGTAAATAAGATTTTGTTTGTGTGTAATAGCAAAGTTCAACATTGTAAATATTTTCTATCTAATCGAGATTATTGCAAACATACACGCAAATATATATATATATATATATATATATATATATATATATATATATATATATATAATAAATTAAGTACACACATGCATTCATTTCAGGAACAGTTCAATCAACTGAACATACAACCTACGTAATAAAATTACTATTTTTGACAAAATCAATATTTACCGACTGACTTCAAAACATGTTATACTTTGAAGGACATATTAAACAGTTTACCGTAACGAGATGGTGACAATATATTTTTATAGAGTGTAATAACCTATCGCGTTGACAATGACATATCTGGAAATGGGGCACTTATCAATGTTGCGAAAAGTCATTTACCGCCACAAACAACACAATTTTTTTTGTCATATTGTTCACTATATTGAAGTTGTTTATATTTAAATATAATTCTAATGAATTCATAAAATGTTATATAAATATATAAACAAATTGATTATTAGCTGTTTAAATTATGCAAAAGAACAAATTAAAAATATGAATAAACATCAAAATACTTTTTTATCTTTGTTAATTAATGATTCAACTGTAACCTATTCTAAAACCTATGAAGTTAATTATTATTCGACGTACAGGTGAGTCACAAGGTCCTTTAATAAAAAATATGTAGTATGACTCATTGATAGATCAAAAATGTCTATGAATTAAATATTATTGTGTGATTCATCGGTGGTGTTTTTATGGGGTTAAAACTATTGATTTTAAGCATAATTCTATAACTACATTTATTATTTCTTAACAATAATTAATATATTAACAGATAATAAACAGACGGAATTTTCTTATCAAATGAAGACAAGAACTACTGAATAAAACTATTGTTCCAATAAAATTTTAGATTTTAATGGGATTATCATGATTTATTTTTGTAATAAATAACAAAAATGTATTATTGTTATGATATGAATTCGAAATTAATTTATGTAATATAATCATTCAAAAATTAAACAACTTTAATCTTAAGTAAAGAAAATTTTTTGGAATAAGAATTAAATAGAATATTTTTTTAAGATTACAGGAATCAAAAATGAGAAAAAAATTAGTATATTCGACAAACAACTAAACTGAACTCAATTCAAATGAACTATTATAGAATCTTTTAAGTGACAAAAACGTCACGAAAAGTGAAACTTCATGGTGGTATTCAAAGATGTATGAACTAACGATAACAAGCTGGCGGAAACAACAGCATCGCTAATTAGATGAATTCCCAGAAGAATTAAAGAACTGAAATTGCGACACGGTTACTCACTTTATATAAAATAGAATCTTTTAAATATAACACGTGTCTTGACGAATTACTTTTTTTTCTAAAATTGTAACTAATATAATAATTTAATTAGTATACGAAATTAACACAAGAAACAATTCTATTATTACTTACAATTATTTATCGTACTATTAAAATTAATTTATTAAGTTTTATTTATATTTCTGAGTACTATTACCATTCACAAGAAGAGACGAGAAAACATACCTGCAACAAAGAAAAAATAATTAGTTACTATACGACTTTTTGTTTTTAATTACATTTTATATACTTAAGTTATGGTTAAATATAAAATTAGCACATTCTATTCATTGTAATTTATAAAAAAGATTTAATAACAATTTCATGATTTTTGAAAGAGAATAAAAATTATAATAATAATTGCAAATTTGCTTAAGAAACAGACAATTCGAAAAAAAAGATTTTAAATAAAGAACGCGTGCGTGCATGCATGCATGCACACACATACATACATACATTTTATATATATATATATATATATATATATATATATATATATATATATATATATATATATAGTGTATATATAAATTTCATACAATTATTGGACGAAGAATTTTCACAATTTTTTACCTTAACAATTTCAAAAATTTATTGCAAAATACGACAAATAAATAATATAATTAAATTACTCGTTTTTCGTATAATTTATAATTATTTCTTATGCTTAATTTCCTGATGGAATTTTAAGAATGTTTTCTATCTACTGTGTTTATTAATGTAAGTTCATTACAATTGACGTCAAACTTTACAGTATGATAATATATTTTTAAACAGTTATATCGACATCGAGATCAATGTTTTTTTAATGTTAAACAGTGAATAAAAATACGAACCATATATATATTAGTAAGCAAAAATTTATTCATCTCAACATATGAAGTTGCAAAAAATTATATTTTCTTGATAAAATGGTTCAAGTAGATAAACAGATGGAATAAAAATTAAATATTCAGTTTTAAATACGTCATAATCATGTTTTAATTTTAGCATAAATGCATTTCAATAGAAATAATGAGCACAGGGAATCAATATAACACAAAAATCATATTTACTTATTCACATAAATTAAATAAGGTATTTTTTGTAAAAAAAAAATAATAGGAAAAATCATTATAAATACTTTGATATTCTTATATTATTTTTTAAAATAGTTTCAAGAACTCGATTTTTTATGAACTCATACAGAAAAAGTTTATTTTAGTAATGAAATTGTTACTCTCTAAACTGAATTATTTATTAATAAATTATTATTATAATCTATAATTGTTATAAATATCACCGTTTGTTTTTAAATCTTTTCTGAATTACATTTCAAATAAATAAATATTTATTAGAGTAGATGATGCAACTAAAGTTATTTATAGCTTGATGTTAATTTTTTAAAATAAAAATTATTTACAATTTATCATCAAAACTAGGACATTTGTACTAGTTTAAAATAAAATATTAAAATATCAAATACTACAAAGTACAATCAAAATAAAAATAAAATATTCAATGAATAAAATAACACATACAGATAAATTTTTACACTTTCTGAATTTTTTAATTTATTATTTTTAGTTAATATTAGTATTGGATATACATATAAGTTTTTAAAAATAAAAAGTTTATTTATAATGTTTACTTTTTAAGCATCTTTAAAAATTTGCATATATGTTTTATTTATAAAAATCCTCTTATAATCTAAAAATATCATACTAAAAAATTACTTCTTGAAATCTGATAGCAGTTGTAATTTTAAAAAATTAATAACCCGAATCTTAAACAAATAAAAATATATAATCATGAATCTATTATCAACTCTGTCATCATATATACTTATATAATAATAATAATAATTTATGAACACTTCAGTTCTAATGACCTCTACATGTTTCACATACGTTGTATCTATATTCGGCAATTTGATTTAATATTTCCTGTTAAAGAAACTCACTGATACGAAAACAATCTACGAAATGCATATAATTGAATACTATTTCAAGAATTCAGTTAGATGAATTAATTTTAAATTATATGACTGAATTATAATTATTTACATATTTGTTTGTTGGTTACAAAAATGTGGTTGCATTAATAAATTCCTTGTAAATACTTTTATTTATGAATAAAAATATTACTTAATCAAGGTCTTTTAAATATCTATAAATTAAATATTGCAACTAAATAACACATTTCTCAAATTGATAATTTTGTTGTTATATTTGTAATGAATGACATTTATTTATAAGACAACAGCAACAAAACGTATAAATGTTAGAATGTTTTATATTAACTATTTATAGATTAAGATATAAGGTGATTAAGAGTACATTTATCTTTATAATGTAATAAATAATACAACAAATAAAGAATGAATATAAAAAACTATTTATAAATATTAATTTTTAATTACTGAACATCAATGATATAATAATTACAAAAACTACAATTTTCATAATGAATAGAATAAATTATTAAAAAATATTGAAAACGTTTTAAATAATAATTGGCAAAAAATAAAAACTAGTTAGTAGTATGAATTGTGACTCATTCGCTTTTTTATAAAATAATCACTACGTTGTGTGCTTTCACCCGAAGATGATGACATCGCCATTCAAATCAGAATAAGATACAATGAATAAACAATTTGTCATTATTGACCACTACAATAAAATCTTGTAATATTAAAAGAAGTTTATAACGCGATACAATTTTTTTAAAAATAATAATGAATAAATAATACATTTTTTAAAAAGTATAGATTTTTTTTCTAAAAAGTTACTCTGTCATTCTAAACACAGAAAAAAATGAATCAGTGAGGTTGCTGACATCACATGACATTTAACTAAGCTTTTTAGCTATATGTATATACATACATATATATATATATATATATATATATATATATATATATATATATATATATATATATATATATAATAAAACTGACAAAATATAAGTTTTTTGACTGTTAACGAAACGCAAATAAATATATTCTCTTTTTATCTACATTTAATCTTTTAGAAATTATATTCTGATAGTAACCCCTTATAAAGAACATAAAATAACGTTTTTTTTTAAAAAAAAAGAGAAATTAATAAATTACTTTGTACATCTCTACTATTAACATTTGTACATCTCTAAAAAAAAGTATTTTTTGTTGCAATAGCCACGTTTCATCCTTATTAAAATTCATAAAACAAAATATACAAATGTATGTCTCATCGAATCCCATTTTGTTTACAACTGAGGGAACTTTTCCGGTGTATACATGAATAATTATGTACATATTATCATTTAGTATGAATTTGAAAAAATACGAATTTAAATACTTTTCAAGATAACATTTTTTTTGTATTTATGTAATAATAATAATATTTTCATTACGAATTATTAAATAATATTAATGTGTAATAATATTTTTATAATGAAAATATATTAAAAATATGGAAGTTATTCACATACAGTGGCTATATATATATTGTATGTGTGTGTGTGTGTATATAATTATGTAAATAACTACCGTATTTTTAAGATATTTTCATTACAACTTATTTACAACAGATAATTAGTAATGATGGATTAATGATAGAGAAAATATACATAAAAATAAAAATTGAATAAAGTATATTTAAACGTAACGTGTCAATAGTTATATAAAAGATTCCATTCTGCTCGAAAAAAGAATTTGATGAATGTACTCAATCATTTATTACCACTAAAGTGAAACCATGTGTCAATAATTCAGAAACTTCGACAAGTCAGAGAACAATATCAAACAATAATGTTCAAATATAAATTGGTGATTTCAGTCATAAGACATTTTGTTTATTATACATTTGTGGCAAATTATGAAAAATAGTATCTAAAAAAATCAATACCAATCCCTATTGTGAGATAAAAAAATATATGAATAATATAACATTATAATTTGTCTCCATTTGTCATTAATATTAATAAAATAATCAGTTATGCAAGTTAAAAAAATCTTGCTATATATCAATTTAAATACCACGAAAATACTGTTTCAAAGCATGGTAATTAATGTAGCTGTTTTATATCGAAAGGCATTAAATACATGCCATTTACTTTTATTATACATTTTCTATTTTTAATAGTACAATTCCGTGCTAAATATAACATAGAAATTATAGAAATTGTATCGGCAGCGTTCTAGAAATACATTATATACACACATGTACTTTTCTTTTTTATAAAAGTATGTGTGTATGTAGTACATGTTGGTATTTGTAAAAATAGTTAAACTAGAATCAATGGCTATGTGAAGGTCGTACCAACTCGTAATAACATTTCCTGCATACAACAACGATTACGTATGTACAGTTAACGTGAATTTTTATGTACCCACGTGTGTGTGTATCGATAATTTCCAATAGTGCAATGAATATTAAATCATTGAATATCAATATGCAGATGCATGGATACATCTGCATATTTTTCTTTGATACTGAAAATGCTTACTGATTCATTTTTTCTTGTTTTGCACTCGGTTTTGTAAACTAGCATAAAAGTTTACTCGAGTTTTTATACACACGCACGTATATGAGTTACTTATCACGTTATTTATCGATGTGACAATAAATTTACAAGTTTATCTTCGATGACTTCTTACTTTTTTACTTAAACTAAATTAAAATCGTGTAAAAACTGTCACAACAGGAAATCACTAAATAAAATTAAATACAGAATTAAACTCGACGAATAGTATTTTGTTGTTATTCTGTTATTCAAATATAAATTTATTCGTCTGTGCATAATATAACCTCGATTCCATTACAATGAATGGATCTATGTATATCTATGCCATGGTCAATTTTTTTTTTTTGGAATATTTTAAAATTGAACAAGAGGAATGCACAGTCGTATGAGTATTGAGGTAGAATTAAAGCAATTGCACATTTACCATATCATTTGTGTTTGTGCAGTGAAATGTATTTCATACAAAGAAAAATCATTTTATTTCTTAGTTACTTTTAGAAGTATTTTATTTAGCAAATTAGTTTCATTTCTAGATGGTTTAAAATTAGTAAGTCTTAAAAATACAATATATATATATATATATATATATATATATATATATATATATATATATATATATATAAACAGAAAGTAAAAAATGTAACATGTAATAAATAATAAAGATGTATTTTATTTTTTATGTAACTGTAATTGCTTTAGTACGAACATCATATATTCTAGAATTTATTTAAAATAAACAGAAAATATGTGATCTATTCTACAAATGCAGTTTTTAAAGAACAACTAACAGCACATGATATACGAAGGTCGTTTGATAAGTATGGTAAATTTATTTATTGTTTAATTTAATTAAATTTTTCAATTTAGTTTTTTTTTATTTTTTACCATACTTATCAACTATCAATAGAATTTATAAGAAAAATGTGATAATATGGTCAAAAAATTAAACAGTTTGTTAGATATATGTTAAGATGTTGTTCAAAGGATGGATATTAAAAATATTTTTTGAGAAAAAGTTTGAAAGATACTGTAAATTATTTATATTTAAAAAAATGCTGAAAGTTTACTTGGAATTTATATTATTTTTTTCATAATGATTTATCTTTCCTTTCAGGCTTTTTAATATTTTTTCAAGGAAATGAATATGAGTTTTCTTTAATGATTCATAATTTAATTTATATAATAAAAATACTATATATATATATATAACATTTTTATCAATGAAACAAAATTGTTAATTTTTCTAGAGATTTTTTCCACTAGTATATATAATATAGTCATAATGATAAAAATAATTAAATATAACTTGAAAATACAATAAATAAATAAAAAGCAAGGTAAATGGCTTTATTAATATAAATTTACATACAAAAAAGTACATAAAACAACAACATACCTTTAAATGTTTATATCAAGTTGTTTTTCATTCCTGATTTCGATACTACGTCCTATTTTTCGTATTGTTATATATTTGAATTACATTGTTAAAATATGTACAACACAGTATATTTAATGCATAACAGAATACTATTTTTTAGAACGTAACTAAAATAATTTATACAGAACTATAAAAAATAACGTTCTTACTTTCCAAGATTCTAATAAATTTGTGAATTTAAATTCGGCACATAATGAATAAATAGAAACATGAAATTCTAAGAAGTAATAACTGTTTTACATTTATTTCCAAATTCTTTAGAAATGTTTGTTTTAAAACGCCATTCCACCTGATGAATACAAATAGATGAAACTGAACGTCCAATATAAATTTAGGTTAGAACTGTTAATTAAACGATATTTATAAGCGTAATATTATTTTTCAATCATCATATACATAATAATAAAAGTTTATAATGATAATTATGTTTTTCTCGGGAATATATTGAGTAATAATTTTTTTTGTCGAGATTATGATCTCACGTAAGCAATATGCATCCATCATCGAGTTTATGTTTTATAAGCATGTGACATGCAACGAAACTTGTGATATATATATATATATATATATATATATATATATATATATATATATATATATATATATATATACGCACTAGGTCATGCATTACTTAAGAGACAAGTGATAATAGAAGGTACTAATAAATCCTATTTATAGTTCAATTAAGCACGAAGTTCTTTTACTTGAAATAAATCAATAAAAATATATATCATTAATATTGAAAACAACCACTGAATTTCTAAAGTACATATTTGTTAATATACTTTAAATGTTGTCAAAACAGTTTATATTACAATTAGATACAAAATCTGAATTTGAGTGAAATAATTTAGATTTTTATTCATTATTTTTTTTGTAAAATTTTACAACTCAGATAATAAATCCTGATTTTTGTTTTTAAAAGCATCTTAATTTCAATAAAACATTTTTATTAAAACTAAATTCAAATATGAAATATTGTTACATATTCTTCCTCTTTTGAAGAAGTAATTATTTTATAAATACAATATACTCGTTTAGAACAAAAATTTCATGGTATGATTCCAATAAGGAAGAAGATTACTTTCTATTGTTCCTCTTTTTCAATTTGAATTTAAAGACTTTCACTATAGAACATCATTTTTTAAATATATTAAAATCAAGGATATTCCAAACTGAGTACCTGTATGGAAAATAGTAAAATTATTATAATCGACAAAAATATAATAGTTAATTACTTGTAATTTCATTAAAAAAAGAATTTTTATATTATTACATTTTTAAGGTCCATATTTTTTTTAAAAAAAATTGACTAATAAAAAAATCAATAAATGAATTAAAAACTAATGAAAATTCCAAATACAATTTAATTAAAATACAATAATTATTTCTATTTCATTTTCGTCGCTATATCTTTTTTAATAAAATGATATATATTCATAATTTATCCTCCTAGCATATTCAAATTTATACAGTAAAAAAGTTTGTACAATATATTTAATGAAAAATATGTTTCCTACCAAGTTATTATTATAATGAAGATTAAATTTCTGTTATCTCTAAACCACACAAGAATATACATGATTGCAAGTCAAATTTTGTATATACGTTTGTGTGTTTTTGAATGGAATTTTATATCAGATAAGTCTTTAATGCTCATACAACTATTATAACTTAATCAGTTGTAATTCAAGAATTCTAAAAATGTCTTCGAAACTTGAAAAATGCATTGTTTTCAACAGCGTGGAATGTGTTCATGCATTTTTGTGCTTTCAATGTTATTATACATTAAATTACAAGTTAATTACTTAATTTTTATTTTACGACACTATCATTATAAAATATTTGAGATTGAAACAAATATTTTTCTTCAATTATAAAATTGAACCATTTGTAAAATGTATTAATAATTGAAAAATATAATTTTTAGCCAATTCTATAAATGATTTTTGATTCCACTAAATACCTCGAAATTACAATAATTTTTTAAAGTACAAGAAGTTTTAAGTACAACATTTTCTTCTCTCTGAAAAAAATAAACAAAGAATATTTCAGGATTTCGTTATATTCAAACAAGTATTTTCCTCAATTAAGAAGGAAGTAAAGATTAAGAAGAAAATATAATAAAAAAATAGTCTTGTTCCTTGTTGAAACTCTTGAAATTGGGTTCGTTGTCGTAAAATAAACGTACTACTTTTTTAATTTGGATATTTTTTTTAAAAAAAATTTTAAACGTCAATAATAAATATATATATATATATGAGGGTCGTTTGATAAGTATGGTAAAAAAGTAAAAAAAAACTAAATTGAAAAATTTAATCAAATTAATTAATTTAAACAATAAATAAATTTACCATGCTTATTAAACGACCCTCATATATATATATATATATATATATATATATATATATATATATATATATATATATATATATATATATAAATGAGTGTGTTTGCTCCCAGAATACAAGAATGAAAAAAATAAAACGTGAAAACATTTTTCTCCGAGTAAACTTATATACGACGTTTATAACAACATAAAACATGATTTCCTAATATATTTTAATTATTATTATAGTCGAGTAAAAAAGTGTAATTAACAAAAATCGCCAATTAACGTTCATAAACGAGCGAGTTAATGCGCCACATACTTCATAAAAACAGCATGCCATATCATATAATCAATGAATTAAAAATATAGTTAACACACACCACACACGTACAAAAGATATTGCTAAATCGATATATCTATCTATTCATGTTTTTCATATTCAATTCATAATAATCGACAAGCATAACTCGAAAATAATTACAAATTGTAATCAGTTAGTTTTTATAATCACGCGTACGGTAAATGGCAATCTTTCTGAAAGAAAACAACCGACATACAAATATAGAAAGAAGGAAAAAATGTCATAACATAAACAGCTGATAATATGTGAAAAATATAAACGTGTGAACTATAAAGAGGCATATATATATATATATATATATATATATATATATATATATATATATATATATATATATATACATATGTAATATCACATATACATGTGTACATAAACATTCATAAGATATAAACACAAGTTTAAAGTGAGTGTGGTTATCAGAGGTCTGTAGTAATAATCTCACTTATTGCTAAGCGACTACAATTGACCTTCCTGCGAGTTGCTCATTCATTCAGCATGTGAAGTGACCACAACGAGCCATATCTTAACATTTCACAGGACATCCTGCCAGATGATTTGATGTATCCGCAAAAATCTCTGTGAAAATTATATTTTTATCCATCGTACGTTCTGTATGTGGGAATTAAATGTTAGATTTGATTTTTCTTATCTACACAGATTCTGCATTGTATATTACATATTTCGCATAATTTAAACAATATATATGAAATATTTCTGCATAAAATACGAATGTTACATTTCTTTTTTTAAAAAAATCATTAATAATTGAATTTATTAATAAAGCAATGGCATTCTTCTCATTCGCAGAAATAGTCATAGTCTACACTATTTATTAAATAATCTATACAAATATTTGCCGTGGTTGTTTATTCTAGAGTATTAAACGTAACTACATTACATAAAGGTATATTCATACGTCAATTGATATCATAATTAAATATTTGTGAAACTTTGTTAATATTTCATATTGTATTACAATTCCTTGTCTTATCTCATCATAAATATTATTAATACAATTTCAAATGTATGATTAGATTAGATTCTCTATTCAAGAATAGTACAATTAATTTGTATACAAATTAACAAGTCAACTTTGTACCAAGAGATTTTATGATAATGTCAAAATTTTAATCGTCTTGAATTAAATTTACAAAAATAGTCTGTTTTTTATTTATAATCACTGAACTTACGGTTAATAACTATTTATTAATTTTCAAACTGGATTCAATTTGAATTTAATTTAAAAAATCATCTTTACAACAGAAATGAGTGAAGTATAATTTTTTTAAAAAAAGAATATATTTTTATTTTATTTTTTTAAAAAACTATACTTCAATACAAGTAAACCGTTGATATGGTAAAAATTATAAAAAAATATTTAATTACTTAAGAGGTAAAAAATTACCTACCAAATTTAATTAGTAGCTTGTCAACATAAATTTTAATAAAATAAAAAATGCAGTTCTTTCAGTTTTTTCCCTGAATTAACTGAAATTGTCTTAAAAAAATTGGTACTCATTTATATTTTATATTAATGAATTTTTTCAGTCATTTTTTATATATTCAATAAATATTTGAATACTATTATTCACTAAAATTTATTTGAGTTTATCTTTAAAACATTTTCGACATTACCCTCACAAAGATTCAATAAAAAAAATGTCATTAATTGTAAAAACGTAGAAATGGATAAAATTCCAGAAATGTACATACACAGTTTTTTAAACTATATCATTATTGCCTAAAATAATTTTATATAACCTTAACATTGTCATTTTTTTATAAACACCGTTCTTTGAATTCCTGATACTTAAGTATGTTTATATATCTATACTATGAACATATTACAATGAAAATAAATCTGTAAAGATAACGAACTGAACTTGTTAACAACAACGTATGTATAATAAGAACAAAATACCAAACGTTATATTCAATATTTGCAATGATCAAAGGCTGACCATTGTAAACAAAAAGCCTAACCACAATACATGGCGTGATAAAGATGTTTACATTCAGTCGTCGTAAATAAGAATAAAGTACTATAAAAAAAGAATTTAAAGAATTCTGCGCGGAAAAAGGCCAGCCGTAACTATATATCAAACAGGTATTTTTTTTCAGAAATAGATTAATTAGCAAATTAATGTATTTTATTCTGTAGAAACAATTTTATTTTTTTGCTTGTAACAGTAAGTTCGTTTTATTAGTACAATCAAAATATAAAAATCATATAATAACTGATTTCTCAAAATTTTTTATTTAAAAAAAATCTTTAAAACGTGTCAAGCACTCAACACAATTATTTTATTTATTTCCAAGCACAGCAAGAAAATTATTAATAGCCTAATGTAATTCTTTGTTTTCCTTTTTTACAAACTCAATATTAAAAACATATAAAAATAAATTGACATATAAACTTTTTACACAAACAGTTTACTAATAGAAACGAAAAAAAGTTAAAAAGATGAAAAACTGGCTATTGAGAATTTTTGAACGTGAAATATATTCTTAAGTTAAAACAACAAGAGGTCATCGAAGACAACAACAAAGAAGATAAACATAGTGGCTAGTTCAAGTGGTATCTAACACAAGGCCGCAATATGTTTTAAAAACTGTCGTCGTTTTAATGATACAATCAGTTTTGAATGAGAATTTCATATCCGTTTCAATGAATGAAAAAAAAATGTTCAGAATTCTAATATAAACAAAATGAGTTATTTGATTTCTTTCAAGAAATAAATGTTCATATTAGGTATTTGCATATCTTATTGTTTTATTATATACACACATATACATGTTATTATTTTACATATATAATTTTTTATTTTACACAAACATATGTACATGTATATGAAAACTTAAATTTTAAAAAATAACTTTTTAAACTAATGAAAAACAAACATATAATTTATTTGAAAAACAGTGTATAATAATCGGTTAAATTTAAAACACGCTACTAACTGTATTATATTATTAAAAAAACTATTTTGTTGTATATAAAACGAGTATGAAAAAAATGTCTAATATACAAGTTGCCGTAGTAGTCAAGGCCGTTGTAACCGAGTTCATCTGCATATGTTTTGGATTTATCATTTACATAAACAACTTGTAGCAGCTGCAATTAAATTTTTAGCGATACTGCGTTTCATATAAAGAAGTTCACTGGCCAATTTTATAGTACATACACGTACTTACGTGTGTTAAATATGGACATCAAAACACAAATATTATCTATTGAGAACGACAATGATCAAAGGCCATACGCAACGATTTTTATTGATATTTTAATTGAAATCAATATATTTTTTAAACATTTTTTAGAAATACTTAAATTACAAACAGGTCTAAATCAATGAATTCGTTGGATTATTTTATTATCAGTATGTTTTATTAATTATTTTATAATCTGTTAACCTTTATAACTAATATTTTAATTTTTATAATCGTTACTTTAATCCTGAAACTTGGAAAGATTTGTGAAAAAAAAATCCGATTTTTTCATTTAGTACAAACATTTTTATAAAATAACACAACATTAAAATGATATTAATATCTTTGAAAATTAATAATAATAAAAAAAATACATACTGCAGGTTGTGACATTTAAGAAACATTTTGAATAAGGAAATCATTTTAAGTACTATATTTTATAATTGAATCCAATAATAATCATTTATCATTCATAATTTTTCTAAATTATAGTATTATATGAACAGAATTAAGTTAAAATGACATTCATTTTAATAAAAAAATTTAAGAGGCAAAAATAGATATTAGTAAAGCAGTTTTTAAATTATTAATAAATAAAATGTATATCTATCAACGATTTTTTCTTAAAAAATGATGATTAATTTATTCAGGAGTAATTTTAAAGAACTGAAAATAAAACTGATTACTGTTGTTTTTTTAAAAAAATATAATCTGTGGGTTAATGAAATAGATCAGAATTAAAATCGACATGTGAAGTAGTCAGATTTATATCAGTTTTATATAATCATAATAATTAAAAAATCCTACTTTAAAACGTTTACTGCAGAAGGATCATTAAAATGCAAGCTGGCATTTAATTATAGGTCTGGTGTCTGTTTTTAATATTGATTTTTGCAATGAATAATTGGTTTTATATTGTATCGTATTATGAGTGTATATTTATAAATATATATATAATATTTTCTTTTACTTTATTTCACTGATTAGTATTTTTTAAATTGATATTTTTATGAATACCAAAATTTGATTTATATTTTGTTTCTTGTTGGTCTTTTTTGACAAACAGATATAATTTTCAAGTTTCATTATATTTTCATCGTGCTACAATTCTACTAGTTCTATTATATTGTAATTGTATAAAAAATTTCGAAAGTATAAATATATAGATATTATTTTAAATATAATAATTAATAAATCTTACCATCAAGTTAACAACAACAAGATTGAAAAACACTCACCTGAAACAAGAAAAATAATAATTAATAATACTGTTTCATACATTAATCAAACATTTATATTTTTTAGTTTAACAAGAGAGTCAAGAAAAAAATTTTTTTTATAAAAAAATAAATTATTAAAATTATTTTATAAAGTAAGTCAAATTTCATTTAAATAAACATAAAACTCTTGTACAATTCTAGAATTTTTCAAAGCATTAAAATGAAAATGTTCATTAATTTGATTAAAACTTTAAAAAAAACACACAACTGAGATATTAAATTAATAAAGTATTTAAAAACAATTTGTAATATTTATTTTTGTTCTTTATATTTTATCTAGTGACAAGGATATCATTTATAAATATTTTTTATTATAAATTTTATTTATAAACAAAAAATTTTATCTAACATAAATAAACTAACTAATATCTGAAAAAAGTCATTTTAATAATTCAATTATGAAATCACTTGTCATTTATTTGTTTACAAAAAACGTTTAAAAAACTGAAAAAGAGCCATACAATTTTTTTTAATACTTATATTAGCAATTAATGTTTCCGGTTTCATCAACCGTCATCAGATAATACGTAATTCAGATAGAGATTGACCAAACTGGAATGGTTTTAGTAAATACAGTTTATATTTTTTATGAGACATACGATTTACAATGTTATATATATATATATATATATATATATATATATATATATATATATATATATATATATATATATATATAATTTGTGTGTGTGTGTATGTATGTGACATGTTTTTGCAACTTTATTTAAAATCTCAAGTTGTTATTTCTTCTAAAATTATTATTATTTTGTTCCAATTAATTTAATAAAACATTAATATTGGAAAAGATATATGTATATAGTAAATAATTTTATCATATAATGTTTAAAACTGTTCCAATTTATGTTTAATAGATATTTTATAAAAAAAATCTATTTAAGAACTGTACATCAGATGAAAATATTAAATGACTGAAATATATAATGAAAGAAAGACAGCATCTATGATAAAGATGAATGGTTTATCAGAGGAAAAAACAAGAAGAATTAAGAAATCCAGAACTGGAAATTTAAAATTTTATTTAAGAACTATGATACAACTAATTATCATATTTCTTGTTCCATATTATTAAAAATTAAAATCTGATTTCTATGTATTAAACATTGAGTTTTATTAAAATACAACAATCAAAATATTATATTTATTAATTTATTTTATATAACTAACTTCAACTATGAGTTTGAGGATTTCGTATTTAGCAAATAATTAAATAATGTAAATAATCTGAACAGAACTAAGATTATAAGTCCTTTTTCATTTCAAAGTGATTCACGTATATCAAAGTTTGAGAATCACTGAATGTAGAGATATTCGTTTGAAGATTCTTTTCAAAGTTAATATCGTGTCCAAGTTAAATCGTGCAAAGTGGATAAAGTGAATGCAATTTATCTGCGAATGCAGCTGCAACGGGATATTTAAGTGCAACGAACACGCGACAAGCAGTTGCAAGCAAAGCTGCAACTGAATGTTTAATAAAATGCAATTTATACTAGAGAAATATTTACGTTTCATAAACTGATTTAATCAAATTATAACGTTAAATTTAATTTCTTGTTATCAGAGGTATGTATAATATGTTCTTTATTGATATCAATTTTATAAAATTCCTTAGAAATCATGACATATTGAAATAAGATTGTTTTTATTAAAAATACAAAGAAAATGTTATTAAATATTTACATAAATTAAAAAAAATGTTTCCAATTGATATAATAAACAACTTTTTAGAAATCAAATGTATACTAATAAATAAAATAGAAAATCATATTTTTATCTACAAATATTGAGTTAGGTTCTGTTATCTGCGGTGTAACACAAACTTACAATTCATATATATTTATATAAACCTAACCATTATACGTGTGGAAGTGCTTCAAACTTTTCAAGTAATAACAAGATA
The DNA here is from genome assembly GCA_029203775.1 of Neoneuromus ignobilis. Lineage (NCBI taxonomy): Eukaryota > Metazoa > Arthropoda > Insecta > Megaloptera > Corydalidae > Neoneuromus > Neoneuromus ignobilis. Next base: position 31,978,595 of record CP092092.1, on the reverse strand, counting down.
CATTTTAATCAACGGATATTGTTCATGTGTGGTCAGCACGAATAATTGATCAGAAAAAAATATAAAAAATACGTTTGCGGTTTCCCGGAAGTAATTCATATGAATCAACCATTATGTTTTTTCCGTGTGTTTATGAATGAATTTATCCTAACCGATTTTGTAACTACAATATATGTCATTAAAAAAATGTACATAATACATACGAACACGTGAAAACAGCAAATATACTCAATGAATTTTCACTTAATTAGATTTTGTCATACAATGTTGAATTTCACTACACAATTACGGGACTTGCTTTTTGTAAGATAGATGAATAAATGAAATGACATATGTAAATGTACTTTTTTAATTATCGAGTGCATTAAGAGTACTGAATAAATAAATACAATCATTTTCGTATGGAAATGCAATACATTGTGTTCAAGTACTATGTGACATTGTACTTGATAAGAATTATCAATGCAATTACGACAAGTCAATTAAAATAAATTATTAATATACATATATCTATTCTATATGAATATAAACATTATACAATTTATTATGTTTCATTGCAAATGTAAACAGTAACAAGTACGTATTAAGCAATATTTACATACGTTTAAAAATTATATTTCAATAAATATTGATTATAATTGTAAGTTCGATATATATTTGATTTACAATTATAATTATTTTGAAATAATTTTTCTTTTTTCAAAAGGAATCATTTAAACATTATAATTTTTCGGGGTAATGAATTGAATTATAACCAGTTTAACAATAAACAGTTGTTACAAATTAAATTACGATACTTGTAAGAAAAAATGTTTTATTTTACATTTTTTTTTTCAAAAAGATACTTTAAGTATTCTTTACATATAAAATTATTAAAATTTTATCATACTGATTCAAGTAGTGGCTATAACATAAATGAATCATTCACATCAATACTATAAGATTTTATAAGAATATTTAATTTTTTAAATTATATAATCTTAAAAACTCCTTTTTGTGTATCTTGTGTTACGACTAATTTTGCTAATTTATATTATTTTTGAATAATTTTACAATACTGGTATTTAATTATTGCTATTAGAAAATATATAAATACAACAAAAAGGTTCACAGGAATAAAAACAAATAATATTAACTTTATAAAAAAAAATGATATTAAATTATTGCTCATTATAATCGATAATGTTTATTTTGATATCATGATTTTCATTTAAAAATCGATAATATTTTAAAAATATATTTTAGTTATTTTCTTTTAATTTTTTTACAGTAATATTAAATTATCTTTCATCAATTATCAATACAAATGCTGTTTTTAAATTTATATTTTTAATAAAAATGAAATTTATAACAAAGTTAAATGTCAGTAAATATGCTAGAATTTTATAAACATATATTAGAATGAAAAGAACAAAATATCAAACTCCAAAATAAATAACTAGTTGTTGAGATTGAACGATTAGGAGTCAAAAAAATTCACAGACTACTTTAAGATGTTGAAAATGATAAAAGTGCCAGAGATCAAGATGATAATACATACAATGAAGCTAAAAAAGAAAATATATTGATAAGAGAGTTGCTATATTTAACAAAAAAAGACTGAAAATAATTTTATGTATCACTGCAGGTTGAATTGTTCTAATATAAATATTATTTTCTCCAATTGAAGTTATGTCTATTAAAATATTTTTTTATTATAAGGAAAATACATTTGTCTTTATTGAGTGAAAATTAATAATGTTTCAATTATATGATTAATACAAATAAAATTTACTGCAGAATTATAAATATAATTGTAATTGTAGTTAGTTTTTTAATCTCTTTTAAATATACTAAACAAAAAAATTTATTGGATTACAACACTGGATAATTTCTATGGTTAATTGCAATTACTTTTTTTTATCCCCCTTTTTATATATATAGTAAAATCCATATTAAAAAATAGTATGGAATTAGAAACAATTTTTCTATTATGTATATTTATATAAAAGTATGTTTAAAAAAAAAAAAATGTATGAAGCTTTTACAGACTATTACTGTTGTTTTTAAGTTTTGTATTTGTTTAAATTTATTCATTAAAAATATGTTAATAAATAAATCGACTGTTTTAGAAAATATCCTAAAAACAATCTATATACTCAAATAATAAAACGAACAAATAATAACATCAGTTTAATAATATTTTCAGCGAATATATGTATATTTGCTCAAATGAATAAATAACAAACATTTTGTAATACATTTGCTAATTCTAATAATATATAAACAGCTAGATAAATAACTGGTTATCAATTATTTTCAAGTAACAACTATTTATAAATGATGAAAAGTAAATGAATATATCTGCAAATTTTTTGAAAATACTTATTATGTGAGTATAAAAACTGGGGAAAACTGGTTATATCTTAAACACGATGATAAAGTAGTTTATTAAGTAATATACAATAAGGTCTACCGAGTAATTATAGATATTAAATTGTAATGTTTTCATACGACTGCTAAGTAATAGTACACATATTTTCAAGTTTATGGGAAACAAACAAGTAGTTGAATACAATAATACTATGATGATCGTTTGTTATGCAAAATTTTATTTTGAAAAAATGTGTGTTAAATAAAAATAAAATAATAAGTGTATACACACACACACACACATACAATGACTCACACAAATATTGCAATATTTTGTAATTTTTTCTCTATTATTATTTATGTAATTCATAGTTTTTTTTGTATGATGTTTATTAATGCTATACGATTTAAAAAGAAAAATAATCTTAAAATCTGCATAATTTAAATGACTGTTTATTATTTTAAATTTCCTGTATTTATCACCATGAACAGAATTTCGATTTCATAAAACTAGTTGTATATTTATAATTTTTTAAAGGCACTTTTTCATTTTGATTTAATGGACATTTTCAAGTTTTATGTTTCCATCAATTTTTGTTCGAAATATTTTTCGAAAATTTATTTAATACAAAGGTAACGTCTTGTGAAACAGTAAAAAAACAATAACAATAAAATGAGTATAATTTATTATACTCATTTCGATCGCCAGGACATATTGAGTGTTGCATTGTAATGAATACTTTGATCAAATGTTAGGGAGAGAAATTCATTCGTGTTAAAATAATTTTTAACTTTTTATAGTTAAAATTTGATTTATTTTTGTTCCAGAATTCCTTTAAAACATTTGGTAGATGACATTTATTTCTTGATATAATAATTTAGTACTCCTATGTGCCTCATTTTTTTCTATAATTACAAGTACAAGATTCTGATTCAGACAATGTAAATCTTTTTTTTTAAATCACGTTTTGAAATAACAGAAAGTTTATTTTAAATACAAGTGTTTTTATTTATATATTAGTAATCGCATTCCAATATTTTAAATAAAAAAAATTATCTTACACACACATATAAACGTCTTCTATATACATATCTCAGTTTAAATGATACACTGTTTTTTTATATATACTCTTATATGTAAGCAAATTTTGTGTTTTCTTGAGATCTTAATATTGCAAATAAATTCGTACAGTCACAATATTTTTACGTGTACAAAATTTGAGCACTATCAATATTTGTTAATCAAATTTAATACTGGACCACGTAATGACTGTCAAGAATACGAATTATTTTTTATTTTGAAAGTGCTAAGAACCAATTTTTTTATATAATTACTCTAAAGTTGCTAAAAACGTCACACTATATTTCTGATTTTAACGTCATTAAAATTTTCTGGTTGAATCTAGAGTAAGCTATTAGAAAACATCCAATATCTAATAAAAATGATTTTTAAATTGTGTTAAGTGAGGGATACGAGAAAATAACTCAAAGGTATATATCGAAGAAGCTTAGAGTTCATTTAATGAAAGTTACCAAAAAGTCACATCAGTTTTCTGACTTTAATATCATTGTAATTTGTTGTTAAAACTAGAGTAAGAAATTAGAAAGTATTCAATATCTAATAAAATTATTTTTAAAAAACTTTAAGCGAGAAATAAGAGAAAATAACACAAAAGTATATGCCGAAGTTAATTGAGTTCATTGATGGTAATTAAACAATTCATAAATAATATGGAAATTCAATTAAAGTACTGACGATATCACAACAGTATGTTATAATCATAAATTTGATTATTAAGAGCTTTGAGCTTACATGAACTAAAAAAAATGACATTAATTGAAGAATGGAATAAAATTAAGCCTTTTTTGGCAGAAAATTAGTTGATTCTTTGTCTAATCACTTGACAGTAGTTAAAAACAAAGATAATTACCAACAACTAAGTATTAATTAAAAAAATAATAATTTTGTTAATTCCAAATATACAATGATGTGTTCCATTATAACTTGGAGACTGATTTTTATTTTTTTAATAGTTTTGCTAATTTTTAATAATAAAAATGTTGACTCAAACACAAATGAATTTTCACCCCTATCACCACAATATGTTATAAAATGTTCAATAATCTTTTTGCTATTGTCAAAAGCAAAAAGGCTCTGACAATGAACATTACCATCAAAATGCGCATTAGTCGATTATTGTTTTCAACAAAAAAGTGGATAACAAGTGATTATTGAACAATTTATAACATATTGTGGAGTTGGGGGTGAAAACTCATTTGTGTTAGAAAATTCACCCCAGTTTCAAAACAAACAATAAAAATTGAATTGCTGTTTTATTTCTTCAGTGCTAACTAATAAAATTTTCAAAAATAAATTTGAACATTTCATTCGAATACATGTATGAGTTACTATTTTTCAATTGAAGTTTTTTTCAAGCTTGTTTCATTTCAACTTTGAGCAACTGTATTTCGAATTGATATAATTTTGTTTCTCAATAGTTAAAGTAGTTAATATATAAAGTCATCCGAATGTGACGCCTAGATTTGTTTTATTAAAAAAATACATGTGTATAGTTTCTTTTTAATAAAACACAGATCTAGGTGTCACATCTGGATGATCTTATATATTAATACTAGGTTTACGGACGTTTCATGTATACCTTTACGGACACGGGTCAATTTGACGCATGAACAAAATCATACATTTTCTTTAAAAAAAAACTTAAAAACAACAATTATATAATATTAACTTATAAATGAAACTATAAGATATACATTTATATAAAATTTATAATATTTAACATTATATAACATTACATTTATTCCGCGTATCTTTTACACATATATACTGGTAAAAAATTATCAGTTGTTATATTCCTGCCTTGATGTAAATATGATTCGGCTAACTTTAAAACTACAAAATCCGCCCAAAAGTGTTGAAGTTCATTTTTACCTAGATTAGGAAAACCATTTATTAGGTATTTTCAATTTACATCTATTGCCAACCAAAACTTCATGCCAAAATTATGTGGCTTATTTGGCATATTTTGCGTGAATCTGTATCGGACTTTCGTAGGGAACAGTTAGTCGTCTATTGAAATATTTTTGTGAGATTTATAACAGGATTTACTATTATGTATAAATTTGTTCCATATTTCAGATATCAATGCAAATTTATCTGTACGTAAACATTCGGATCGTTCTGTTCTTTTATCAAATCATATGAATCGAAGGATTTGCGTAAATTGATCTCTAGGCATTGTGCTTGAGAAGAAAACGGGTCCCCATTTCTTCGACCATAAATAAAAATCTTTTAGTGACTTTTCTTCATATGCTTCCCGAACATACCAAATTGCCTTTTCTATATCAGATCAGTTTCCCAACTAGCATTAATAGTTATTTTACGATTGTGTCAAATTGACGCGTACCGTAAAGATAGGTATACCACATACATAATTTCTAAATTAGAAAGTTTTGAAGAAAATTAATTTCCCTATTTTATTTGTCTCGTTAAATGGATAAAAATCAGTACGAATGGTAGAAGAAAAATGTAAACGGTTTCTGTAAATTCCCTCATAAAATTCGAAATGTGTCAAAATGACGCGTCCCGTAAACCTAGTGTTAAGATTGAATGATAACATCTTGCTATTATTTTTTCCTCGGATCTAATTTTTCAAAAAAATTGTTTTTTATTTGCAAATATCATTTGTATGTGTATGTATATGGTGTGTGTATATATAGGTGTTTTTTAAGCATGATAGAACTTTAAATTGAATTCCTATCGAAAGTTCTATCCAACTTAAAAAAATATTTTAACAGAAAGGCTCTGAAGATGATGGCGTTGTCATCGAAATGCATCAGTAGATTTATTTATAAATAATGAGTGAACAATAAGTGATTATTGAACACTTTAAACTATTGGGGTTAAAACTCATTTGTGTTAAAGTGAATCGGCCACAGTTCCAAAACAACAAATAACACTTTATATATATATATAAAATGTATGTATGTGTGAACGTATAGATAAACTCATACATATACGTTTCGTAGTACGTGTGTATGTTTATATAATGTATAAGTATGAACGTTTTACGTCATCGCGAATGAAATCAATAACCTTAACAAAAATGGCGCGAAAGAAGAACACATGTCGATATATGTTGATAGAGCCACGACGCGCTAGCAATCCAGTGCGAATATTCTATGTGAAATGTCGAATTCATTCGTGGACTGCTTATCAATGCACTACATCGGATGTACTTATTCACATTTTGCGGATGATGTTTCAGCGCACAGAGATTTAATTAAAACGTTATGTGTAGAGTTTGTTGTACGCCACATGTTTCTGTTATGTGTGTGTGTGTGTGTGTCTGTTAGCTGGGAACGACGTAGAAAGCCCGCGAAACGCGGGGAAGGACAGGTGGAGAGGAGACAGGCTCCAATATAAACGTTGTGTCGATGTTGCGTTGCGGCACAGTCGCGAGCACTGCGCACGCGTGTACTACGCAGTTGTAAAACAACGTAGATAGTTTGTGTTGCTGTTGCACGCGAGAGCCAGACACAACCCGTGCATTGTTCACGCCGAGCGACGTCGCCGTCTTGCTCGCGCGTCGACACCGTTCGCACGCACGTACACGTTCTCGCGCGGCGAGACACGAACCCAAACGCGTTACGTAACGGACGGAGACAGACTGTCGTTAATGATTTTTGCTGCGTGTATTTTTTTTTTGATTTTCCGGCCTCGATTCGATTGTTTTCTAGTCAACCTTGTTTCTCATGACCTGTAGAAGATTCCACACTCTCGTATTTTTTTTTCATTTAGAAATAAATACATATTCATGCACATACATTTACATACATTAATCATACACTAAAATCGAAATTACAGAAAACTGATCGACAACGATTCCATCTTTCATTGAAGACAGGTTTGAACGCATTTTTGCTTCCACCAGCTTTTAAAATTAGATCAAAAATAAACATTTAATCAATGAACATTCATTCTAAAATTTGAACAATTAGTATCGAATTAAAACACAAAACTAACACATGCAGATATTCAATTCATCTAGAACAGACCTCACAAATCGTTAAAAAAAATTTCGAACACTGTCACAAGTAATAAATAAGTCAATTCAGGTCATCAAAAAAGATCACAAGTCTATGAAAAAGAACATGTTGTAAAAAACAATAAATAACCAAAAACATTTCATGCTTGCAGATCAGATGACGAAATGAAAAGAAAGATTTAACCCCCAGTTGTAGATGGATTGAATAAGGATATAAAACATAAATTAGTATATGTATGTATAAAAAGTCAAAACTAGTCTGACAGAATACAATGATTCGAAGAAAACGCGAAGATTATCAGGGATGAACAATTCGGCTTCAGAAGGAAGCACTCTACAGTCTACCAGCTAGCACGAATAATCGAGCATGCAACAGAAAGGCTAGGCAAGATGAGAAATATGGGCATGATACTGTTAGACATCGAAAAAGCGTTTGACACAGTATGGCATGACGGACTAATATACAAGTTAATCATGTACAGGGTACCATATTACCTAATAAAGACCATAGATGGATACATCAGAAGACGATCTTTCAATGCCGATATAAATGGAAGAATCTCCAACAAGAAGTCGATCAGAGCAGGAGTCTCCCAAGGATCGCTACTGGGGCCCATCCTGTTCAGCTATTACATAAACGACATGCCCAGTTAGGATAAAGTGCAGCTAGCACTCTACGCCGACGACACGGCTATATTCATCCGAAATTGGAACTGGAGAAGATTAGAAGCGAACTACAACTGCAGTTCGACCTGCTCGCAGACTACTTCAGCAAATGGAAAATCAAAATCAACAATGCTAAAACCGAAGGAATTCTATTCACAAATAGCAAAACCGTATATCCCCGTGTCCAAGTAGAATGGAAAGAAACCGCCAAATATCTGGGAGTGCACCTGGATAAGAAGCTCACGTATAAGGAGTATATCCAGCAAGCACGAAAGAAAACACAGGGCGCACTGAAACAAATTTACAGCTTGATGACTAGAGAGAGCAGCATGAATAAAAAAAATAAGCTCGTGTTATACAAATCAGTGATAAGACCAGTGATGACGTATGCAGCATCGATCTGGAGAAACACATACAACTCGCACATCGACTCGCTGCAAATAACTCAGAATAAAATACTGAAGATTGCACTAGACAAACGACGATGGTACAAAACTTCAATCCTCCATAAAGAAGCACAGATAGACACGGTTGCGAACTTCATCAACAAAGCAGGATGGAAGTTCTATACAAGAAAGAAAGAACATGACAACCCACTAATAAATAGCCTAGGAAGGCCGAAGATTGTACCCAAATGTAGCCGGGTTGGAAAACTTAGAAGAAGAAATGTCACCATGTAACCATACATCTTCACGGAGGACTACGAAGAAAAGAGGAATAAACCAAAAAGTACGAGAAAGACAAACGAAAACATATACGCAAATAACAACAAACATTATATTGGTCGAGGAAATAACCTCGACCGGGAAGGGGGTGGGTAAGCTGCTAGTCTACGGCAGGAAATCTAGAACAGACATCAGGGTTTTTTGTGAAATTTTTCCCTGATGACTACAAATACAGAAGACTGAAGAACATAAGAAGATACATCAAGATAAGAAGACACATAACGAGCTACGGGGGCATGCTATACGTCCCTAGGTGCGTTAAACATACGAAGAATCAACATTACAAGAAGACAAAATACACTAAAACTAAAAAAAAACACTAGATTTTAACAGAAGGGCTCTGACGATGATGGCATCGCTGTCGAAATGCATCAGCTGGTATAATTATAAATAATAAGTGAACAATAAGTGATTATTGAACACTTTAAATTATTGTGGTGTTGGGGTTAAAATTCATTTGTGTAAAGTGAATCAGCCACAGTTCCAAAACAACAAATAAATTAGTATCGAATTTGTAACTAAAAACAAGTGTATTAATGTTGATTTCCACCTCTATCAATCTTTTATTCGATGACGAGAATTGCCGAATTTTTCCAGTTTGAACGATTGAAATAGACAATAAATGAAATATCCAGGGTTGTTAATATCTACTGAATAGATTGACGAATATCAAACCACGTCGATATCACGCAATAAATAAAAATAAAAACTGTATAAATTAAATACTGACGTAGATATCTTTTTTAGATTTATTTACAAACATTTGGTCATTTCTTTTTATACGCGTGGGTTTTGCTCTTTGTAAGATTCTTTTTTGAGCTTATATACAATAAATTGTTATAAATCAATATTTACTAGTTTGTTTGATACTGTGGTTATTTTATGATATTACACTTTGAAAGTCACTCTTGGTACCAAAATACATATTAATGGAAAAATAAACAATAAAGTTTATTGAACACAATTATTACTAAAATAACATTAGAGATTTTTAATTGTAATCACAAATATTCAAAACTTTATTACGAATCATTTCAATAAAATTCTTGTTATTTTTTAAACATTTATTTTCTGAACACAACAGTACATTAATGTATGTATATATCGTGATATTATTGTTACGATGTTATTTTCATTCACATAAAATATTCATGTGACACTCTCCAATTTTTCACATTTTTTTGCATTAATAGTAACATTTCAAATACTGAATATGTTGACAACACGCGATTTACTAACTGCATGCAATTCTGTACAGCTACAAATTTGACGATATCTGATTTTAAACTGTCTTCAGACCTTTGTTTTTATGTAAAGTTTTTTTTAAAAAAAAGTATTACAATTATTGAATAACAAACAATTTGTTGTAATTATGTTAGGTGTGTAAGAGAAAAATATCGTCATTTCGAATATGAAATGATTATAATACTGTAATTATCTTGTCAACATTATTATAAATAATATACAATATAAAAACAATTTTATATGTTTTTTAAATATATTTATAAGAAATCTAAAATTTTACAATTATGTATCTAAGATAAATACAATTTTAATGTACAAATTTTTCAAATCTATTACAGGTATTTTTTTTAGAAAAATACGGAAATTGATATTCATTGAGATGGAAATCTATTTTAATCTTAACTTAATACGAAATTTATAGTTCATTCAAATAATTATTTTTCTTTAAGTTTTAAAAAATGCATTTATCTTGAATAAAAAATTGAACTTTTATCTTTTTTGAGGAATTTTGATTTTTTTTAGTAACAAAATAAAATATTTTGTAACAATTAAAATTTTATAACAAATTAAAAAAATATACTATTTTTAATATTTGTTTGATTAATTTTCGCTGTAGTGGAAAAGGAAACGAAATTAATAATAACGATAAATATTAAATATAATCGAAAAAAAATTATATTTATAGAAACGCAAATATCATCAAACATTCGATATTTTATAATTTAAAAAGAAACTCCCTTCTTAAAAAATCAGTATTTATTTAGCTGATTTTAGGGCCAAAACCAGTCATAAAACTACAACGTAGGTCATAAACAATTTTAAATGTAATAAAATTCTCAGTAATAAAATAATTATTAAACTTTGAAACTTTACCAATAATACAAAATCGTTATGAATCTGTCAATATTTTGAAACGCTCTAAATATCTTTCGCAGTTTTAGGTAATTTCTTAAGTAAAAAAAAACGAATACAATCATAAAACGACGTACAAAATAAACATAATGTGGTTTTTACGACCGTTACTTTACAAACTGTCCATTAAGTAAAGAATGAAGTTAAATGTAACGAAGATGAAAACATGTTCTACTTAATGTGTAATAAATAAAACGATTGATGTTACACTTTTTTTACTTTTCATTTCCACTATCCTTTTAAAATACAATCATTATATCGTTTCGCAAGTCGCTTCATTTTATATTTTAATTACTTATTAAATTAATAACTAAAATAATCGCTACCAATAAAACAAACTGTTATAATAAAAATGCGCTATATGTCGCACGTGCAGCACATTGGAAATATTTGTAATTACGCATGATAATAAAACTGATTAAAATGGATAGGTTTTTATAACAATATAAAAAGGGATTTAAGCAATGTTATTTTCTGTAATTAAAAAAATACAGTCCGGACAATAACGTTATTTATAGAAAATAGAGAACAGTACGCTATGATGAACTGAATACTGTATGAAAATATACTGCGCATTAAACTTAATAAATCAATATAAAACACTTAACATTGTTTATATGACGGAGTATTCGTTTTGATTGAAAATTATTTCTATTTTAATATATTTATTTTCGTTTCAAGTAAATAACAATTAATAAAATATTTAAATTAAAGTATATACAAAAATTAATAAATCCAAACTAGTCTCCAATTCTATTATTTTTTTCCAAAAAAATCTCTAGTTATTAATCTGTAACTAAAAGCTTTGCAAATAATAAACTCAACTTTTAAAAATTAAAAAAGATATTAAGTACTAACAATTTTTTTAGATCAGACAACTAGACGTTTCGTTTTAATTTACAAACTAAAAAAATTGAGTGTTTTAAAAGCGATTTAAATTGAAAATAAACAAAAAATATAACTTTTATATTTTTTGTAGTTTTTAATTTTAGTGAAATAATTTAAACCAAATTTCAATTAAATAATGCGTAAAAACAACAAGCATAGTCTGTGTATGTTTTTTTTTAATCGAATCCGGTTTTATATAAAACATAATTAACGATAAAACCGCTGAAATAGGCTAGACGAATTCTTTTCATTTATACATAGAGTCAAACGGAAACGAATGAGACATTTTCTCTTATGGATCAATATAAAAATACCTAAAGAGCGTTTTTGAATAGTTTTAAATAAAAATGTAGTTTATACATACATACGAACATATATATATATATATATATATATATATATATATATATATATATATATATATATATATAGTGAGAGAGGGAGAGAGAGAGAGAGAGAGAGATAAAAAGAGAGTTTTAAGTGTGATAGAAATTTAAATTGATTTCAATGTAAATTTCTATCGCGTTTAAAAAAACACTAAATAGTTAAAAGCGCTAACTTAAAGTTTCAAAGGTATACGCTTACTCAAAACATCAACAAATCTCAAAAATTTAATTGAAATTGGATCAATGCAAATAATTAAAAAAATATATATTAATACAAACATTTATTAATATATTTTAAAATATAGTACAGTCAAACGTAAATTAATAAGCAAATATGCAAAAAATGAAAGTGGACCAAATGTACAATCGTGCTTCGTAGAAATATATTACGAAAAAGTTTTTTTTTTAGTTATCCATCAACAACATAGCAATGACATAAAAAGCTTATGTGAGATATTTGTTAAAATATCTGATTAAATTTTGTTTAAGAAATTTTATACTGATGATTTTCAAAAATTAATTGAGGAGTTTTATAAATTTCAATAACAAAACAAACAGTATATCAATTATAAGATTTATTTACATTAAAATTTATCTTTTGAGAAATTATTGAGAGATATAAAAAGACTCAAGAAGAGACCTATGGATAAATAGGATAGGAATAAGAGAAAACTTGCAGTGAAAGGCATTTAATCACTAGACGTGAAAAGTACTCGAAGAGACTTTCATCCAATAGTGGATACAAAGAGGCTGATGATCATCATCACATGAACTGAAAGAAAATGTAATAAATCGAATTTCTATTTTTCAAATCTCACTCTGTAAAACTCAGAGTCGTTTCAAAACTATTTATAAGAGATTAAAAAAAAACAGAAAGTTTAAAAAAATATATTTTTCCAACATTGGTTCTTTAATGAAAAAATCAGCATTAATCAAAAGTATTGTGCAATCAGAAATCTTTAAAGAAATAATGTATTATAACTTTAAGAATTCGAATTATTACTGAATGAAATTAATAAAAAAATCAAAACTTTTATCCAAAAAATGTATATTCTTTGATCACAATCCTAGATAGCATATAAATTGGACTAGAAGAGTTTATTTCATGTAATAGATTTTTCAAACATTGAAATGTCAATTGAAAATGGTAAATTAATATTTGAATTACGAAAGTATTTATATGGTAGTAGGAGAATTCTTGACCTCCAAAGATAAGACGTTCTATTTTAATAAAATACATTAGTTACCTGAAAGATAACAGAACGATAGTTTATAATAAATAAAATTATATTTTTTAATAAATATCACATGAAATTAAAAATATAATTTGTATTTTTTTTAAAAAAAACACATAATGCCTAGCTTATAATATTTATTATTTTTATAAAAAAAAGAATAAACAACAAAACTATAAAAATACTAACATTTCAGTCATATAAGTAAAATAAATAAATAAAACGATTATAAAAAATGAGAAATCTTTTTATAGAGAAAATTAATTTTACGCTCATTTTGTAACACTGTTTTTATCCAAATCGTTGACGTATTTTTCATGATCTTATTAAATATTCACTACGATTAACAAAAAAAATCGAACGATATAAAACGTCTAGTCGAAAAAAACATGTCCTTTTACGCAACAATTCTGTATGTAACACAAACACTTTATTTTAAGACGTATACAAAAAGAAATTATAACGTAGATATCATGCAATGTTGTCATTGAATTAGGTAACGATCAATGGCTCAAGGTTTTACATACCTTATTCTATCTGCAATTAAAATGTTTACTTCATGTTTAATAAGAAAAAAAACATACACACAACACAATAACAGAGAAAGTGTTGTGTGGCAATCATTATAATGTAATATAAATAATGTTTATATCCTACTATCATTAACAACATTATTAGTGTCATGTATTTTCTTTTATACAATTATATTTATTTTTTTTTTAGCCAGACAGTCAGTCGTACAATTTTAGTATTAAAATCACAACGTGATGTTATCTATATCTTTCTATGAATAGATCAAACATACACAGACGAAAAACTGGGTGACGAAAACTATTTTTAGACGCAATTAGCAAATGAACTACTAACACAGCTAAAGTTTAAGAGATCCTCTAGGTCAAAAGCCCAGGCAGAGAATGTATTCGTTTCGTCTGTAACAGAAAGGGCAAAAATAACATTCGGTTATGAACGATTTTAGTGTTATAGTCTGGTTTATATTTGTCTTGTCTTTCTTTATTTTATCATTCTTTTTTTAAAATACTTCCTACACAAGTTTGGACACGCTACAAGTCTATTTATAATTTTATTGTTCTATATTTGTTTCATACCTTCTTTGGGCCAATTTACGCATATAGTTTGTTTATAATGTTTTTGGGAAAATTTTATTACGTGCTACGTTTATGTATATACATGTACGTGTAAATTGTTTATATTTTTAATTTCCTACCCTTTTATGTTTAATTAAAACACATTAACAAAATGTATTATGAATGAATATATCATTGTCTTTCTTAATGATTTTTATGATTATTCTCAGAGATGGATAATACAAATTATTATAACAAAAGATAAATAGTTAAGAAAATAAATAAGTTTACCTTGAATAGTAATTGAATTTAAACTTTGTCACAGCTTTACGTTTAAAAAATATGTTAAAAATTTTAAAAACTTTTTTTTGAAATATTCAATATGTTTTTTCGTTTTCATTGTTAAATTTAGATGACAATGATTTTTCTAAATAGATTTTATGTGACTCGATTTCAAAACCGTTGTTATTGCCATCGAAATACATACAAACAAGAAATGAACAATAAATAATTATTTAATATTCCAAAAAAATCTTATAGTGTTATTGATCTAATAAGATATCAAATTCTTGATTTTTATTGAATATTAGTGAATATTACTTAAATTGTCCAAAAAAAAATAATAATAAATACAATTTAACCGCGATTAGTTCTAATATTCTAAGCAAAATTCATAAAATCTGTAACTTTATAATAAAAACAATTAAGAGATGTAATTTCGTATAAAGAGAATTTTTACTACAAACTGTATTGTTGTTGTTTAAATCAAAATCGTTTCTTAGAATAGAAAATAAAATTAAAAAATACAAATAGGCATAACTAGAACAACAAGAAATATAAATTAACACGTTGATGCCCAGTTTGAAATCGGTGATGGACGATAAGAACATTTTTTTTTTGTTAATTAATTGATTTTTAGGGAGTTCGATCAAGATTTCATTTGTGAGTGTAGATAATATTTTAAACAAATATTTTTTTATACGAAAAAATACACTTCTCTGTTTAATTAAAAAACAGATATTGAGTAAAATGCGAATTTATTAAACTCTGTCTATTTTTATATATTCATTAGTATATATAAATTTATTTTTTATAGAACGATGAACTCGAAAAAAATGTTATCATGAAAAACCATTGCTAATTTATTATTGTTTTAATTTGTACTTATATTAATTGAATATTTAATTTTATGTAAAGGCCTGAATCGTAATTATTAATATCCTTTTTTTAATTACCAGCGTCTACTATTTTTAATTACATCGTATTATAAAATGATTTGGTTTACGTGATGAGTCGATATATAGAAGAAATATATTTTAATATTAAACGCATCACTTTAATGTTTATGTCTAGTTTGAGGTCTTTGCGCTCGTTATATGATGAGATAATACACAAGACACTTAAAAACGAATGGTTTCATATATGTGATAGGAATTCATGTGTCTAGTTAGTATAGTTTCTTTATTAGTTTCGATTGTGACTCATCGTGCTTAGTTACGTGTCTAGTTTCACGGATCAATTTTCAGATTCGTTGACTGATTCTCGAATTTCGCGAAATGAATTTTTAACTAGAAATGGATGAATAATTTTTCAAATTTCCCATATTAGATACTGACTAATATATTCATTTATAGTTTCATAAACTATTTTAATAGCGGCATTAAAAATAATTCAATCAAATAAACATATTTACAGTTTCATTAAAAAATATTTTCTCAACTTTTGTCACGTACTCAAGTCACATTTTTATAAAAAATGATGCAATATCATCTTCTTATTTAATTTTTTTAATTAATAGATTTCTTCAAAATGATATTTTTAATACAATTCATATACGTCCATATTTTTTAAAATAGTACTCAAGAAATCAAACAACTAAAGAAGTTGTAAATAGTTATAGATTTAGATAGTTATAAATTAGTTAATTAGAAAATTGATCTATCTTTTAACGATTGATAATTTTATTAAATTTATACAAACATCGAACTATAAAAGTAAAAATTTACAACGTGAAATTATATTAACTGAATATAGTTTAATTTTTTAAAATGTAAACATATTAGAAATTAATTTACATATGTTTATTTTAATTCCATAATTCCATTTTTAATTTAATTACCGCTTAAAATTTTGTTTGTAGTCATATAACATTCCTCATTATTTAAAATTTATAAACTGAAAAGCACGTTTCCTAATGTTAAATAATTTTTGTTAACTTTCCTTTTCAGAACAGGTACGAATAACTAATTCACATAATAGAAACTTGTATGTTTACAGAAAACTAGGGAGACATAGCTCCCTTGTACAATTTATAAAAGGATTTCGTATGTATTTCAGTTCTAAAATCTACAGCAAAGGAGACTATTGTACAATTTCTATATTTAAAATTTTATGAGATTGAAAATATATTCTTTTTTTTGTAGTAAATCAATATTGTTTAGAAATATTTCTTTAGGTGCCATTTATTTAAATAAAATAATTATACTGTAAGAACTAGTTTAAAATATTTACTAAATGAGTCATATATTAATATATTTGTTAAAAAATAAATAATATTGTATTTTTTTGAAAAATACAATGTTTTTAAATATAATTACTATTTTATATATCTATATTTTGTGAAAAGTGACATTCTTGAAAAAGTAAATCTTTAGACTGGATGAATGAATTTCTACAATAAAAACGTTAATAAGAAATATTATTTTTTAAAAAATAAATAAATAGTAAAAAACAATTTATATCTATTTTTAACATTAGTGTTTTATGTAAACGAACCTTTAAATTTTTTTTATTTTAAAATTAAAAAGATTTTTAAACAACTAAAGAATTATGTATATATATATGATCAACTTTTTAATTTTTGAGACATTTTTTAACACATTATGATCCGCAGAATTTCGTAAAAATACACAAAAATAACTTCTTCATAAAATCGATGTAATTCTTAAACCAATGAACATTTTGAAATGAAATTTCATATCTGCCTATACAAGGGTTCGATGCATAGATATATGTAAATATAATACTGGTTTTCAATCTGTAACGAGTGTACCAGCGTGATAAAGTATAAAAAAGAGATGTTTTATAATAAACATTGTTATAAAAAAATACTTTTTAGCATAAAAAAAACATCTAGAAAGGATAAAAATATGATAAATTACGTAAAGTATATATTCTATATACAGAAGTTAGAAAAAAATAAGAGAACAAATTTCGATTTTATTCCAAAAAAACAGAACTTTGTTAGGGATAGATTACTTTATTTAAAATATCTGAACTATTTTTCATAATTTTATAATTTACCAATATTTTGAATATATACACCACCATCTTTTGATTGAATTAGAAAAAAATATAGCTTGTATATATATTTTTTGGCGTCAAAAGTTCATACAACAAAACACGCGTTAACGCGTGAACGGATGTACAGTAGTCTAACACGAAACACACGTTTAGCCGTGGCCGGGCGGTAATATTGCTTTATAATAAAAATTAAGTGACCACAATTCATCTGGACAAATATGTAAGACGAAAATATATAAAAATTGTCAAAATACGATATTATTCTAAGAACTTGACAATTTACACCAATTATTAATTATTAATTTATACAATCTGAAATTAATTTCAAGTGTAAGATATGATATTTATACATAGAACTATTTTATTTACACGAATTTATGAGGATAAATATAATCTTTTTATCGTTATTAATAAGAAAGATGGTTATATTTAAGTATACGTATTATATATATATATATATATATATATATATATATATATATATATATATATATATATATATGTATGTATGTATGTATGTATGTATGTATGTGTAATTCATGAAATGGTAAAATAGCTTTTAATTCATTTAATATGAAAAATAAATACTAATTATAAATTTTTAAGGTGTTTTATAATTTTTATACTTCACTATAAAACACAATTCCAAAAATGTAATATTTCAAACTTGTTTACTGGTTCTATAAAATATATTTTTTTATTATTTACAAATATTCTTTGACAATTTAATTTATTACATTTTTATTACTATTTTTTAACTATTCATTATTGTTTTACTTTGTGTTATTTATTTTCAATCGTAAGTTGATAACCATGTTACAATTTTTTTACAAATCATAAATAATATTAAATTATTTTTGTTCACAATGACATTTTTTTTAAAAAAAACATTTCATATTTAATAAATATGAACATTTAAAAATATTTATTTTAACATATCCGGATATACATATTTAAAAAATCAGTGTATATATATATATATATATATATATATATATATATATATATATATATATATATATATATATATATTTAAAACAAAGGTCACGTTAGAGTGCATTCATCTAACAATTTAAATGTAAACCAGCGACCTTCAAATTTATAACTTGTGGTTTTTTGCCACGCTATATTTGTAACATCGGGATTATTTCAAATAATGGTTTTATCATATATAGTATATATATATATATATATATATATATAATATTCTATTTTATTGAAAGTACGCCAAAAAAACGACTAAATAATGACGCAGCAAGAGTAAACAAGAATGACGCAGTTTAATTCGTCGCAGACGAACCATAGAGATAAAAAAAATCACTAGCAGACGCAAAAAATGGTCGTAAATGAGACGGTGATCTAAGGAGGGAATACCATAACAACAACAATAAAGAAGACGTTGACGGGGGAGACGTGAGAACAAGAAGAGAAGGAAAGATTCATGAACGAACGACTATGCACAGGTGGAAAATATACATCGCAGTCGAAATGTCTCGCGATAACGATTGCCGATTTTCGTGGGTCTGGCGACGGGCGGCCCCCGGCTAGGCGGTTCAACGTACTTCCGCAACGTTTAGTGAACCTTCCCCGACTATGAATCTCTTGTCTGTGTATACATACAGAGTTCAAGCGGTATATAACTTTGCTTACGTCGACATCGAAAAATCTTGCCGGCGTGAGACGACATGCTCATCAATTATGAAAATTTTATAAAAACGGATTTGAAAGATGATATTAATTCAGTGAAATTTTGATTTTTTTTAGAGGAAATGGACGTGTTTGTGCCAGTAATGTCTAAAACATGAGAGTATAAATGGAAAAATTGATGTTGTTATTAAATATATTACAACTAAAGTACAATAAAAAAACATATAAACAATATATTGTATCACATTTGATTTTAATGAATGTTTTTTTCGAACGTCTATATCCATTAACATATTTAAATAATTAAACATGAATTTTAAATTCAAATACATTGATGAAAACAAAAAACTTTTAATTTTTGCAAAATAATAATTATATTACAATTCATATTCATTATTTATTTTATTATATATATATATATATATATATATATATATATATATATATATATATATATATATGAGAGAGAGAGAGAGAGAGAGAAGAAATATGAAAAAGATTAAGTTAATAAGAATATGAAGTAATATTTAAAATATTTTTTTAGATTGAGAGACAACTTTTGATTTATTTACGTTTAATCCTGGGTCTTTATTTGTAGTCATTTAAATGTCTTTATTTTTGTTATAATTTACATTTGAAAATTAATATTTAATTTTATTTTTATTAAGTTATTGTTTGTTAGAATTGAAAATATCTTGAATATAATTAATTATTTTTATTAATTTTACTACTAGTTTTCTATACTACAACTACGTTGTATAAATTTATAATTTAATTTTATTTAAAAATAAATGAATTAAAATATTTTACATTTTTTAATAATTTAATTTTATCATACAAAAAGTCGACTGTTTAAATGAAGTTTACAAAAATTAATAAATTGTATAAAAAAATTGGATTAATTGAAATTATTCACTTTTTATAAATATCATTTCTCTAAAAAATGTTGACAAAAAAAATACAAAATCTTCAAACTACTACAAGATAATTCAAACAATAAATCCATATTTAGATCTGTTTCAAAAAGTTCTATAAATTTCTAAGTTTATTGTCTCTATTTGAGTTTTGTAAATAAATAATACTGAAAATTATTAACGAGAGTAAATAATTCTAAATGGAATATTAATATACCAGTATTTATTTTTAATTATTTTAAATTCTTAATATGATCAAAAGTATACATATATATATATATATATATATATATATATGTATGTATGTATGTATGTATGTATGTATGTATATATAAAAGAATATATTGAATGAAAACATATTCAAATAAACATTAAAATAATTTAAGAACGACATAAAATTGTTCCATTTATGTAAGATCATCCAAATGTGACGCCTAGATTTGTGTTTTATTAAAAACAAACATGTGTATAGGTTTTTTTGTAATAAAACACAAATCTAGGCGTCACATTTGGATAACCCATAATCAAATATATTCTCATAAACATTTTCTTAAAAATTACTCATTTTCAATTTCTGTACATCGAGAGGCTCATTTTGGGATAACTGATAACTATAAATATTGACAAAATAGTTCATATCATTTTGCTTTTTCTTTTTTCATAACTAAAAAAAAAAAATGATTAATATTTATTGTATATTTTTAATGAATTTTAAATACTAAAAGGTGTAAATTTTTCAATCAATCTAGTAATAAAAAAAAATACAAAACATTCTTTATTATAAATCCCTATTACATTAACTCCTTATTATCTGACACTCCTTATTTATATCCTTGATACATATTTAATAACATTTAAATTTAATTTTTTATACATAACGTACGTGCGAGTGTGTATTTATGTTACTGCGCATTTTTGTACGAATACGGCAAAGCATATTTTCGATTTAAAACGGAAACAGTGTAGGTGCAGAAAAATAATTATATGACGAAATGTAACTAAAACTATAACTACTCGATTGAAGATTCGATCCAGTTATTAATTTTCAACTTTCTTTCAACATCTGGTCTGACAGTATTACCACTACGTCTTATTTCAGCATTACTGGGTGTCCATGTAAAACAAAACTAATATTATTTTAACTGATTGATGTTTTATAAATACAAAAACAAGTCGATCTGATATTTTTAACTGTACACACAGTTTTATGTGTTTCTTAGAAGATAAATCTAAATTTAGAACTGAAAAATACCAAACCATTAAATTGTTTATATACACACAAATATTATCTCAGTACAATATATACTTTTTCATGTGTTTAATGTGTGAATCTGTATGTTTTTAATGAAACTATTTTTAAAAACATTACAAAAATGAAATAAACAAATCATTAGTGATAAATATGATAATAAATTATTTACACTTAATATATTCTTACAGCTGTCACATGCAATGATTTTTATAATTATATGGGAAAATGTTTTTCTGATGTATTTTTACACAAACATCGTATTTAAAAAAAGATACACAAACAACAAAACGAGCAGGTTTTTACGATGATTTGTCCTATTTTGTATAATTCGATGTAATATTATAAATCGAATGAGTCTTCATATGATTGTAGAATTTTAAACACGCATTCGAAAACAAAATACAGTAATAACGTGTGTTTGTAAACAAGGTTTATTAGTCATTTGAAATATACGGACAAAACATTTCCTTGAAACACATTACACAAAGCGAATGCTGTATTAAATTCTGCACATCACTTTTTTTGCGTTAAAATTATGGTAAAGAATTCGACGAAAAGTGATGAATACTAAGAGTAATTTTATTAAAAATAACAATGAGTTTATTTTAATTACATTTTATACTTTTTTCATAAACACGCACATTTTTATACACGCTTTTATTAGTCAATAAAAAATCCACAATGAGATAAATTATCCAAGTTTTCTATATTTATTTTGCGAAAATATATTTTATTAATAATAAATATTCTATGATATATGAAACTCTAGAAATTTCCACAAAGGCTACATTTTCAACTATTCTTTTTCATTTCAGTACTGTTTTTTTTTTTATTTTAATTTTTAATACAGAAATATATATTGACAATTCTAACAAATGTATCTAACTATTGTTAAGATATTTATTTTTAATTCTGTACGAGATACAAAAAATACAACGTATATATTTTTTAAAAACTTACTAATCCTTATCATATAGATAAAGAAAATAAATTAATAATTGAAAAATATAAAAATACGTTTTACTGTCAATTCATTAAACTATAAGTGTTTTTATTAATCATATAATCTCAATATATTTTTAATATTAACAAATGAAATATTTTTTAAAAGAAAAATTAAAATAAAAATGCGTAACAATAATAGATAACAAACAATTTAAAATCTCCATTCATATATGTAAAAAAAATTGTCAATATTTTCTTATTAATTTTCATTATTGTATTATTTTTATCATTCCCCCATCTACAGATAATCTGGTGAGAAATCGAAGTGAATTAGAGTATGAGAAATACAAAATGCAAACAGATTATGTAGTTTTACTAACTGGAAAGCTATATAATACAAAAAACATATTTAGCACAGAAATAACATGAAGAATTTGTTTTGATCAACGAAACTTTCATTAAAGTAAGTAACAATTTATAATTAGTAGATACATAAATATAGTTGAAATCATTAAAGAGAAATGTGTTGAAACCTTTTTAAGGAATATAAAAATGAAGTTTAAGAACACAAGATACAATGTTTTTTTTCTGAAGGATGTTAATAATTATTTGGATATGAAAAATATTCAATCAATGTTTTGAATAAAATACAGAGAGAAAAACTGGACAAAGTAATAAAAACTATACAAAAATAATTCCGAACATTCATGTTTTAGATATTTTTCAATTATAGTTTTTACATAAATTTAAACTAATATTAATTCTATTTCGACTGTTATAAAAAAAGTATTATAAATTAAATATAGACATAAAGAATTATATGTAAACACATTCACAAAAATAAATATTTGTATTTTTCTTTTAATTTTGTAGCAATCTTTTTATAAACATATTTTTATGGAATTGCGATATTCGAACGATACGTCAAGAGCCGTTAATGAAATTCTTTAAATATTTATTCATACTTGTCTAGGTTAAAAAGACGATAATTTATAATCTATGTTTGTATTTGAATTCTGTATTAATACATATGCCAAATATTTTATGTTTACTTGAATGTTCAAGTTCTATAAAATTTCAGGAATTCACAAGTTAGAAATATTTTTGCACGTCGTTTAATAATAATTGATGTTATTTAAAAATAAATTACTATATCACTTTCTATTTTCTTTTACGATTGAGAGAACAAAAATTATGTCGACACTATATCAATAATAAACGTAAACTAAAAAATTTACCTGCAGGTACTTTTATTTACTTGAGGTTTTTATACGTTATACAAATACATTAAAATTCAATTGTAAAATTTATGGTTTATTTATCAACTGCGGAAAGTTATTTCATTGATAATACATATTTGAAGAATGTTTAAGAATAATTTGAAAAAAAATTATAACTATTCGTATTTGTTGTATTAATATTTTGTACTCATAAATTATAATTATAATTTGTAGCTATTTATAAATGATTAGTAAACCTTGTACGTTATGAATAAAATTATATTCTTAACAATATAAATATAATTATTATATGATTATATTCCTATTATGCAAAGGATATAAATTCAAGGAAGGCATACAATTAAATGTATATATCCTTGACGTTAAATTTATTTTGATTCTGTTATTAATATTCAATTATAGGTCATTTTATGATCTTGACAGAATTTTGTCAGATTAATATTTTAAATACAAAAATAAATTAAACTGTTTACAATCGTTATTTATTTTTTTACAAAGAACAGCTGGCAATTGAAAGCTATTTTTAAATTATGATTTATATTTTGGGCGTATTATTAAAAAAAAAACTTGTAGGTACATGTGATTAATATTCTTAGTAATCTACTTTTTTATCAATGAGTTTTATATTTGGTTTGTAATAGTTTTTATAAATTTCAGAAAAAAAATATAAAGATATTTTAATGCATAAAAATGTAAATATAGTGCAAACAAATTAATAAAATAATATAAACACTATGTTATTTTTGACACCTTGTAAAATGTATTAATCAATTTAATTTTTGCAATTTTTCCCAAATAACTATTGTAATATTTAAAACAATTTTCATTTCATTTTATATATTCATCGAGACATTTTAAATTGAACTAAGTTTTATAATGCATTTTAAAATAAATTATAAAACTTAACTTTCATTATTGTAATTTAATTAATATTTTCCAGTTATAAAAATATTTCATTAAACACATTCTTCGAACAAATTAATATATTTTTTAGTTTATCAGTTACATTTTCTATTTTAAATGATTAATTTATTAATTGAACAATTTTGAAAATTATATTTACTAGTAAAAATCTTAATGAAGAAATTTGATATTTTGCAAGATTTTATATAATTTTATTGGTGTTTACGTGACATAAAAAATATAAATCATTTCGAGAATTATAGATTTTTCTATAAAGAAAATAATTTCTTGTATATAAGTACCTATACTCTAAAAGAAATATTTTTTCTCTACTAAAATCAAAAATGAATATAATTAAATTACATGAGATTCAAATCAAATAAAAACCAATTTTAAAAATCGAAAAAAAATTCAAAAGCGGAACATGCAAAATGTAAGTCATACGACACGTGTCACACACTTGAGACAGTCTAAAAACCAGGACGTCTGATGACTATTATACATACATACGTGTCAAAGTTTACAAATTAGTTTAATTTTTAAAATAAGCTCATTTAACATAAAGACATTGTTTTTATACATTCCACTAGCAAATAGATAAACTCATGTAGTCAAGTCACGACAACGCCATGACGTTTCTACAAAAGTTCTGCGGACGTGTATGTGCAAATAAACTAAATCGACTTATCACAGACAGATAAACTACATTTGAATAAATTTGAAATAAATCTAGTAATTAGAATTTAAGGAACACACGACAACATCCTAAAACGGATTTTGGAATGCTTTTATATCTAAAAATGTTGACGAATTTACGATTACAGATTTACTTATATATATATATATATATATATATATATATATATATATATATATATATATATATATATAGCACAAACGTTTTCTTTACAATGAGTATTTTCTGAATGAGATAAGAACAAAATACCCTGGGCACGTGTGAAGGATAAATGAATATAAGTAACTATAATGTTTAATGACCATGTGACATGATTCATTACAATTTAAGTGTTTGCAGTGTCAATAAATCTTTGAATTATTGCAGTAAGTGAAAATGTAACATTGAAAATAATGACGTGCATAACAATAAGTATGAAAATTAAATTGAAAATCAAAACATTGAAAGAACTGTTATGGTCAAATAGACGAATAGTGGAAGCATTTTTAATATAAATACATATTAAAAAAACAACGGTATTTGGAGACAATATGATCATATTTAATTGATGACATTCCCACATTTAACAATATAATACCACATCGAAATTTAAATATTAATTAAAATATTTTGCATTTTTGAACGGTTTGATTGAACATTTGTTTAAATTGAAATATACAGAAAAATTCAAATTCTGTAAAATATTTTAATTAACTTATACGTTTTAACTGGAATTAAGTGACGAAACGTACAATCAGTTCGTATTTTCCAGAAAAGATTATTAATTTAGATTTTTTACCTTTTAAAATATACACACATATATACACACACACACACACACACATATATATATATATATATATATATATATATAAGCATGTATGTATTTATCTATGTACGTGTGTGTATGTACGTACATATTTACACGTGTGCGGATTTAGTTTCAAGTATTATAACATAAATTATACTTCAACTATTTCAACGAATTAATATTTGATACTATTTTTAATTAATATTTACTGTTTACTAAAAAAAATATACTAAATACAATGATAATTTCTAAAAAAATATATATGATAAATAGGTAGGATACAGATATGAAATATTTAATTGGAAATCTGTGTAAAAGAAATGATGGATTATTCTAGTTAAAAAAAATTTGAAGAAGATTTTAATCAGTAATAGACAGACAGTTAAAATTATATATATTATATGACTAAGTGTTCCCAAAGTGATTTCTATTGAATTGTATAATTTTTTATCAAATAAAAAAAATACTAAATATAAAAATACATTTTATTTAAATAAATGATAATTATATACTTTAAAATACGTTGAAAAATGATTGCAATCTACATACATATATGTTATATACATACAAATACTATTTATAGACTACATAGAATAACTATATTGATAAATCACAATGTAATTAAAACGAAAAATCTCAAATAAACAATAAATATGTATTTTATATAATGATTTTATTAAATATACTTTCATAAGAAAATAAATCGATATTTTATTGTACCATTGTTAACCTTTATTATCCATCAATAATAATGTATTAATACATTAAGTGATCAATACATTTTAAGCCATTTATATATATATATATATATATATATATATATATATATATATATATATATATATATATATAAACATAACGTATGTTGAAACGTATGTATGTACATAAATTTATGTATCTTGTATGATTTTTTTATTAAAACATAACTCGCAGAACTGTATATAGAATTACAAACGCTAACCGAACAGCATTACATTATAAAACATATTGTTAATATGGTATATATTCCATCTCGTAAAATTTCAGTTAGGAATGTTCATTCAGCGATAAATCGTTACGTGACGTCTCGCTCTTTCGTCCTCAAGAAACAATACACTCATTACCGTTGGTCGATGTATGAATTTTTGACGGTCAACAGTTAAACCATTAAGTATTCAGTATATTTTTTTCGGTCTTACTACAACCATGAATCACGTCGGTTTCAGAAAATCTGATATAGAAACTATCTAAATCAAGCATTCGCACTGTGTAGCGGATGACGTAAGGTCTAGGAACTACGACGTTTATTCACGTTTGCCGATGTATAGTGGGTGTGTAAATGGCTGCGTGCTCTCGATCACATAGAAGGATTTCCGATGTCTGTCTCAATTCTGCACACAAACACATGTGCACACAATACATACACACACACATACATTATATATATATATATATATATATATATATATATCGGCCTGAATTCTCGATAATTTAGCTCATGATCGATTAAATGTCAACCCGGAGACCGCCCACAGTTATATACCACAACTTCGTTTATGATAAAAGTCGACAAACAAGTAGCCAGCAGCGCCCGTCTCTCGCATTTGTTTTTATTGACACGGATATGTGCGCCAAAATGCTTGTTTCTGTAATGATTTGCCATTATACGCAGACGTGACACTCTGTTAATAATATTTAACAACTTCTTCGCACTTACACAAGTATGTGTGTACGCATCTAAATTCGTTAAATGAAAGCTAGACAAATCGAACGAAACCAATCCGCAGTGCTACAGATAAATAAATGAAAAAAAACGCCGAAAAAAGTAACAAAATAACTGCATACACAATCTAAAAGTGGTCAAGCGAATGGGCTTGTACCGGATATGTGCTGAATAGTTTTAAAAAGTAATAGTGACCTGCTAGACTTCACATCTTTTGATAGTCGTAAATTCACTTTAGACAAAAATTAAATATTGCGGGTCAAGAAAGTATCTGTTTGATAGCAAAATGAAAAAAATAGAGGCAAATTTAAATAAAAAATGTTCTTATTGAAATGGAGTGCGAAAATTAAACAAGTTACATCACGACTATCGATTGCTTAAAAAATAAAAAAATATTCCGGACAACATAAATGAATCATAAACAGTTTAATGACTGGCAAGACTATAATTCATTTTGCAAAACTGTCAAAGTTTCTGTTTCACCTATTCAGTACTCATATTGCATAATTAAACCCACTTCTTATATATATATATATATATATATATATATATATATATATATATATATATATATATATATATATGTAAATGTATAATACCATCATCAGCCTCTTTTCATCCACTACTGGATAAAGGTTCTCAAAACTTTCTATTTCAACTGACCCAATGCCTTTTTCTTCCAGTCCATTTCGACTTATTACATTCCCTATTTGATCTATCTATGATTCTCCTCATGGACCTATTTATATAGATTTTCAATATATATAGACATGGATAGATGAGATAGAGATATAAGAAAATTCAGTGAAATGGATTGAAAGAAAAAGGCATTAAATCGATCGAAGTAGAAAATTTTGGAAAAGCCTTAATCCAACAATGAATAGAAAAAGGTTTATGACACTATAAACAATAGTTTATGCAAATATATTTCCATAAATAAAAAAATATATTATTTTGTTAAAAAAAAATAAATTTTTATTTTGATATCTCTTTATATTTACGTACATAATTTTTTAGAAATTTTTCATAAACTGAATGTAATAAGAATATAAGTGAAAAAAAAGATCATTACAATTGTATTTCATTACACTTATTTATTTTAAAGTACATAAATCTCTTTTTGTATTATCGTTTATAAAAATAGAGATTCACATGTAAATGAATTGAAGCTCAAATCTAATACCAAAATTTGAGTAAAAATGAGTAAATATTTGGTAATTTAATTCTGATTACATTATAAAATAATTATTAATATTAAAATAGACAAATAGATAATGGAACTTACTGTAACTATTTTAATAGAGAAAAGGCAACTAAGTAAATTAAATTTAAAAAGTAGTTCAAAATATTTCAGTTCAAATTAAATGATTATAATCAAACAATTAATACAAACAATTCGTTAGATTATGAAACATTTAATAGTTAATGAGTATATAAAGATAATGAAGTTTATATTAAATCCGGTTTTGTGGTATACACTTTTTTACTGAGAGAGAAAACATTTTCTAAGAGGAAAAAAAATAATATATTTCTGTCTTGACAATTTTACATACTTCCTAAATAAAATAATCTTTTAAAAGCACTATCGAATATTTTACAACTGTTCTTTTTAACTATTAAATATGAAGAAAACTATTACCTACTAAAATCTCTTCGTAAAAGCAAATTTTCTCATACGTTACTTAAGAACTTGACCTAGACATACAGTTTAATGAGAATGATATAATAGTTGTAATCAATTAATTTGTAATAAAAAAAATCATTCAAGACTAGTATTTATTTCTGTACATCTTATAGTAATAAAACTAAGATACTATGTAAAGAGTAAATATCTTGAGTTTTTATCGAATGTATATTTTTAAAATCACGTACAACACACTTAAACTATGTTTATACCTTTTTAATTTATTCATCGTAAAACAAAGTGACGACAATTTGAACTCTTCTGCATTAATTAATACAGAAATTTTTCAAACATGACGCAAATAGATATAAATGAAACTGTGCAATGACACAAGCAACCACACGCGTGACCTCACTTGCATAAACTAATATGCAAATGCTTTTTTAGTACTTTCCCAGAAAATGCAGTCCATGCTTTGGTTAAATGAAAACAATTGGTTCCAAACACAATTGGTATCATATACATAAATAGAACTTTGCGTAGTCATTGTCGAAGCAAAAACATAAAAAAATGGAAGTTTACAGGAACTAAATGCAAAAGAAACATTTGCTTCTAATTTATTTTTATTTATGTCGACAGTTTTTTTCTAAAAAAAACGTTGTTTATATTTCAAACAACTATAAATCATGTCAAGTAAATATGAGATAATTTTCTTTATATTTCTTTTGATTTTGAGATTTCTGTCATATAAACAGTGAACCAATCGTTTTCCTTTACAAAAAATATCAATTGGTAATCGTGGATTCAAACTAATGACCCAGATTAGTCATCAAGGTTGTGTGCCAACATCTTGACTTAACCTGCTCCGAATTATAATTAATATTAAAGAAAGTAATATGATAATCGATAATATATCCTGGTCTTTATAGAAAATAATTATAAAATGTATTTTATATCACTTGTAGGATGAAAACAAATCGTTTCAAAATAAATATAATTGGAAATCGTTGCAAATGACATGAAAAACATTACTTGGCACGCTATAAATATTTAAAAGATTTATATATATAATTTCCTAGAAAAAACGTTAATATGTTTTATATGAAACCGTTGACCTGTTTCAATAATTTCAATATTTATTTTCAATAAATCTGAAAATGCGCAATTTAATAATATATACTTTAATTTACTATTTTCTTCATACAACACATCTAAATTTGCTGAGACTGTCTAAAATCGACTATAAATAATATATAAAGTTCCCTCAATCATATTTATTATGATTTTAATATTCTTATAACAGCATTTACAATCGTGCAAGCCTTAAAAATGGTCATATGACTATAAAATAAATAGTTTAATGTTATTCCTAGTTATTTGCACGATTCTGTAAATTCGAATAATACCTTTTCGATAGAGTAAAATGTGAAATGAATGTTCTTTTTATCCATGAATGTGTACTTTCGGATACCATTCAATTCGGTATCAATATTCTTTAACCATTTGAACACTACATTTATACTACATAGTATAAGTGCCCGTTAACAGACAATAGTTTCTTTATACGTAGCACACAATCGTTGGAATATCGATTCATTATAGACTTGTATGTGTTCGAGTAGACAATAAATTTCCATAAAAAATATTTCATAAAACATTTGTACTTCATTACTGAATTTTTATAGTACAGCAATAGTTTATTGAACTATTATGTATTCTATTGCTTGTTCCTTGATCATTATTTATAGTTATTGTATATTCAATAAAGTATGTTGGATCAAACATTGAAAATAACATAGACACGAAGGATATAAAATCTAAAGATAATACTACAATAGATATTTTACAAACAATTGTTTCTTTTTATTATATTTAAAATCACGAACAATCGACAATTTGCAATGATTTATTTATAGAATTTTCATATTTACAACCATGTTTTCTTGTATGATTATACAATTGCAATCGAATGAATAAATTAATTCTTTGACTTTTCAATTAAAAATAATATCGCTAAACAATTTTCCTAATTTTTCGATCTTTACTAGGACTGAATTGATTTTTTTCTACATAAAAGTAATAACTAAAACATTAATAAAAAAAGTGATATATTAATTGAAATAGTGACAGGCATTAATCGTTTTTTTAACGTAAAAGTATTTATAAATGTTAATATATTAATAGGTAATTTAATAAAAAACTTTTTTCATTCAATGATATTTATATTAAACTGACAGACTTGTCATGAGAATTTTTCAAATGCCCATTCACTTTTAAATTATATTCTAATATAGGATTTAATTTTAATACATTTTAATGGACAAGATCTTTTTTGTTATCTTTAATTTTGCAAATATACCAAATGTTTGATTATTCTAACACTCTCTATTATCAGTTTTAATTTTTTGCATATTATATAAATGTTTGAATTTCTATATATAAATTAATTAAGTACAATGTATGAAACTAATAACATTTTTCAATGATTATTTTCAAATTAGGCAGTGTACTGAACTAATGAATAATGTATTCAAATTCTAGTTCAAACCTATAATACATTTTTTTTTTTGTAAACTTTTGAGAATATTCTAAATAATTCGAATGGCAAACTTTAAATACCATTTTATCAAAATAAAAAAAAGTTGATTAACAACAAAAATATATGTTTTGCTTATTTTTTGTTCAAAGAGCAAATTTAACATTTTTTGCACATTATATAAATGTTTGAATTTCTATATATAAATTAAGTATAATCGACCAAAAAAATGTATGAAACTAATAACATTTTTAAATGATTATATTTTCAAATTAGACAGCGTACTGAACTGATGAATAATGCATTCAAATTTTAGTTCAAACTTATAATACAATTTTTTTGTAAACTTTTGAGAATATTTTAAATAATTCAAATGGTAAATTTCAAATACCATTTTATCAAAACAAAAAAAGTTGATTAACCACAAAAATATATGTTTTGCTTATTTTTTTGTTCAAAGAGTAAATTTAACTAACAAAAAAAAATGGTAAATATCAAATAAATATTTAATATATATATATATATATTGTTTGTTGAAATACATTTTATATTTTTTTATGAATTTAAAATTGTTAGTTTTCATAACTTTGACAATTTAAACAAAATGGCATTTTTAAATAATAATTTTTGTGTTTATATTTATTTAATATGCCATATATCAGCTAAACGATCTCAAAACATAAACAACTCCAAGCTTTTTTCAATCTTTAAAAGGACTTAATAAAAAGATGAATATATAAATTAAGACTGAAGTTTTCTGTTTTGTTAAATTCTTGAAAATAATTTTACATTTTTAAAAATAAAAATTAATGAACCAATGAAGTAAAATAAATATCCCCTACAACCTGCATAATCGAAAAAGAAATATTAAAAACCAGTAGTGTGAAAAACATGTAGATATTTATATAATAAATTTCACAAAGCATTTCGAAAACAGTTTGGCTTCATTTTTACAACTTGACATAAATATTTTCAAAGATAAACTTAATTTTTTCAGTGTATTAAAATACGACCAAAGTAAATGGAGACTAAATAATGGATTATTTATAAATATAAAATATGTCAATATTTTTTTGACATATTTCTGTTTTGACTTCTCCTTATTAGAGTAAAATGTAATGTTATTTTTTATTTTTACATAATTTTTTTAAACTTTTTAAACGACTTATATAAAGTAATAATAAGTCTAACTATTTGTAAACGTCGATTTCTTGCCATATTTTATGTACTATTTAAAAGAAAAAGTTTTTTAAATTACATTATTTCATATTCCATAAAACGAAGAAAAGGAATTTCAATTACAATAAGTCGTCTCATTTGTATGCACCAAAGTACTTAAATGCATCACAAAAAAAAAAAATTCCCACTACCCGATGACGTACTTTCACGCATCGTTATGCAACGTATCTTGTATCTACTCATCTTACACATATTAAAGTTAATTTCTGCACCGTAATGTGGTAAAAAAATAATATTTATGTAGGAATACAAAAGAAACGGAAAGAAGAAAAAGGTAAAGAAGCAAGGTTTCTGCACGAAATGCAAAATACCTTTATGCATAACTTCTCACTTCCGTAAATTTCGTACAAAATAAAAGAATTTAAAGGTCGCCGCTTTGAAGCATTTCGAATGCATTGTTAGTAATTTCACACAATGTACAAGTAATAGTTTATTTTTGCAACTGTACCTTCGACTTGATTACGTATATTTTTTTCGCGAATTTGTTATTATATAAATATTTTTTTGTGCTAGAAACTGTGTTAAAAGTTATCGTGACATTAAATCACGTGTAACGAACACATTATTATTATTATTTGAAACTTTTACTGCAAATAATAATAAACGTTCAACAGTCAATTATCTATTCATAATATACGTGGTGGAAAATTGGCTAGTCATTATCGAATATTTTTCCTTTAACTGTCTGAAAACTGAAGGTTAAAGGTCTCGAGCAGAAAATAGACACACGTGTGTGTATGTATGTATGTATGTATATATATATATATATATATATATATATATATATATATATATAATCAGGTAGTAAAAATCATTTATTACGACAATATAAAGTCGATAACGTCAAACAAGATGAAATAAAATAAATTAAAATAGTAATACTTTTATATATAACGTTTAATAAATACAATTCGATACTCGATTCGATGTATACAAGTAATAAATTGTAACGAATTTTTTCGTGTTTAATTTAATTCATATACTGAATTGATTGTATTATAGAATTATAAATAAATTGAAATGTTTTATCAATTTTTTTTAAAAAAATAACAGCAAGTAAAATAATAATTATGTACATTAATTGAACATTAGCTTCAAACACTCTAGAAACAAATTTAAGGGAAGGTTCCGGTCTAGAACTTTAAAAAAATCGTTTTTTTTTTTACATTTTTCACTTCTTTGATGTTTGAAGAATGTGTAGTTGAAAAAAAATTAAAATTTTGAAAATTATCAAAGTTTCGAAAGGTGATAAAGGTCGCAAGGGTTTTAAACCTGACTACCATATCGGCTAATGTAAAATTTTAAAAGTGTTTTTCTCGAAATATCATTTTTCGAACTAGTGGGACAAATATCTCAAAAACTAATTGGCCAATTTGAATGATTTTTTTTTTAAATTAAAGATTATACTTTTTGATAGGCAGTGAATTTTTAATATATCGAGTTTATTTGAATTTACTTTTTTTAAAAGAGTGTGAAAAAATCATTAAAAAAAGAAGTTTGATTTTGAAATAAAAAAACATTTTTTTTAACTTTCGTAAGATTACTCTTAGAAATTTTATGTACTTTAAAAATATTTTTGTTTTTTTGATTTTAAATTAATAGATGAGGAGTTAGATGGCTCACAGCCAACAGAAAATTTTTCAAAAGCTACTAGAGCACCGTTAATTTTTTTAATATATTCATATATTACATTATTATGTTACTTTTTTTTGTGTAAAATATAAATAATAAAATACAAAAACCCTAAATTATTATCTTGATTACTTTTTATAAAAAAAATATCCAAAAATGACATTTTTATCGTTCTAGACCAGAATTTCCCCTTAATAAAAAATGCACATGATTGGTCCAACACTAGTTAATTTATTGTTATGCAATTTTATAAAAATGCGCAATAACCACTTATTGATCATTTTTTCGCTAATTTATACTTTATTATATTTTTTTTACAAAACTGTACTTTGGAAATGATACGATGGTTATTGAAATTCGTATTAAAAAGTGGATAATATATTATTAAAATTTTATAAAATTTTTGATTTTAGAGTGTGATTAATTTGTGAAAAATAAAATTACTTAAATTTTACAATCTTCTATTTAATAAATAGACAAGATTTTTAAAAAAATGTATTTTTTTCAAAATATTCCAAGTTTGTTCTATTTATCTACAGAATTTTATATATGCGTAGAATTAATGAGTTATCGTATATTAGATAGGGATTAATCAAATTTTTTGATAATTATTTTTGTGTCTGTAATATATTTTCATATTACACAACTTTTGCTTCAATATAAAATTATAAGTGAATAATTTTCAATTATTATGATTTCAAAAATGTGACTTATTTTTCATTTTTGTCTATAAAAAAATAAAAAATAAATAACATTCTTTATTCAACGTTTGTTTAATTATTTTTTGTCTATCATAAAAAACGGAATCCAAAATGTTATGGAAATTTTAAAAGAATATGTATACTATAAGAACTATACAACACCAACAATTCATACTGATGCAATATAACGCCACAATATACCACCAAACACCTTGCCAAGTACCTTTTCGAGGTTGGAATCTCTTGTATAGATTAGCTAGTACGTATTAAAGACTCAAATCATATCGATTATATTGATTTAGATATTTAAGAGTTAATACAAGTACACTTATGATTCATAAAGTGGATTCGATGTAAAACAAAGACAACTTAAGCGAATTTGTACGATAATACGTTTCAAATTAGCTTATAAAAATCATTGAGATATTCTGTAAATTATATAATAGATGACTTCAAAAAATAATAAAAGACCAAATAATAAATCTTAACAACATACTAGAGATGAAGAATGGGAAACGATTTTATAAAAGATCACAATTTTTTTCAGGAAATCAAAACTAAAAATATTAGTCTAGTGCAAGGACAAAATGTCTATTATTTGAATTAAAATAAATATTAAGATCTGTATACATTTTTACCGAAGTTACATTTTATTCCTTTTAATTTTTCATGATTTAAATAATGTATTTTTTAAAAATATTATATAATTTTACTTTTTATATTTCTCATATAACTCAATATAATTCAAAAATTTTATTTTTTATAACTTTGTATACAATCTAATAATCGCATTATAAATTTATCATTACAGCAATTTTTCGTGGAAACCAAAAAAAGTTTATTTTTATGGCATTGTCCATTAACAATATTTAATTTCATTTCGAATACAAAAAATTATACAATATTTTCAATGATCCACACCTCTTTCTTCGCTTAAATTAAACCAAAAATGAAATTTACGGCAATATTTTATGTGCAGTAACGAAATTTAAAATGAATATCAATTTCATACTAAAATAATTTAACAAATGAAATAAATTTTAGATTTTTTTTCAAAATCAATTTTATACTGAAAATTTGTATATATATATATATATACATACAAACATGCAAATATGTAAATTTTTATGAGAGCGCACATTCATTAAATGACATTTATTAGCCATGAATTTAATTGTAACGTCGTCTTTTCAAGCGAAAGAAACTGTTATACGCGGTTGTTTTTATTATTATTTTATGTTATAGTATAAAAATAATACGTTCTAGTCGAAACCAGATACTATCACACTATTTTTCCACCATAACAATGGAAATAACAATGTAACTCACATGGAACATTCCAATAAAACGTGCACATCAAGTAAGTTTCTGACAAGTTCGAACAACACCTCGACGAAAGATAAGGTAAATGGAGGATGTATTACGAAATTGCATTCATTAAATGTTTCTCATTAAGAACCGTGAATGCAACTCTTGACTATTAATGACTCATGGAGGAAAAATACACTATATATGTTGTCGATTGAAGTGGTTAAACTGGATAACATTTTTTCGTTAAAGACTTTATTTTTGAATGAATGCATTTATAAAAAAATCTTCAAGATATTATATATTACTAAGAATTCGATTTAAGTTTCATTTTTGTTGATTGTATTTTAGTTACTTACATTTATTATTTTATATCGCTTATTAATTATTCGACATATACATATTTCTTAATATATACTTTTTGCATGTAAAAAAATTTGAATTCTTAAAATATAACAATTCATTACTTAAAACTAAAAATACCAATAAAAAATAGCATATTTATACACATCATATAAAATTATAACAATCTAGTTTTTTAATTATGACCTTTCAAATTAATCTTTATTTTTTTAAAAAATACAATTTTGTAATTTAGAACATAGTTAAATTTAAAATAAACTTAATAATAAAATATTTATAAAAAAATGTTACCTTGAATGAAATTCAAAAACAATCTAAATAAAAAATGAAATTCATGAAATATTTAGAATATTAAAAATTATTTTTTTATGACCATAAAATTAGTCAAATACTTGTTTTTTTTTAAAAAAATACAAAGTGATTAAAAAGAAATAATTATAAATACTTGTAATTATTTATATATCATTTTATCACAAATGTTACGCATTTAATCTCAAAGAAACGTTAAAAATCTGATTATAATTTTACTTTACATTGCTACGCATATTTATTTACTTATTGCAATTACAGCTTCTAGATATCTGAATTCCATAATATGTTCGATAATAACGCCTTTCACTTTCAATTCGCAATGTTGATATAGTGAAACATTTTGTCTTCGTGGTTGATACTGACAAAGTTTCTAGCAGATTTCTTCAATTTACTAAATAATATTTAGGAAAGCAATTGTAATAATATATTTGGAAAGTCGTTTCGTTTTCTCTTATTAATCAAGAATTATTTGTTTGTATCAAAATGCCATTTTCGTACAAAATAAATGTTATATGTGAATTCTGTTTAGATCTTTTCTAATCTACTGATATTTTTAGAATATTTTAATTTATTACTATTTTATAAATCTCCGTAAATTATAAGAATTTCGTAACTGTTACTTTAATATATCATCGAATTTTTATTAACTTTTTTTAATCTTTTAAAAATATGAACTGTATATTTTTTTGAACGACAATCAGTCATTTAATTTTTTTTTTAAAAAAAGTAAGAATTAAACACAAGTTTTGATTAATGATTACATGTGAAATTGATATCCCTTATTTATCATTTTTCAATGATACATATTAGTATAACGTGCCATCGACAAACTATTGTGAAAAGCATTACATGACTAAATATAAAATTTCTAAAAACAGAAACTAAATCTTGAACTTTGATATTAATTAGACAGTACTTTCAATAATCGCAGATGATGTATGTCAGAAATGCTGTCAATTTAGAAGGTACTAAACAACCGGCAAATCTTCTCAATATCTGAATTATGCGAGTGTTATAACGAAGCATATGGAAATAACTCGAATATTTCCGACAATATTATTCATACGAGCTTATATATAAACACAATCTGCCTACAGCGACCTACAATCTATGTCTTGAGATTATTAACAGTATATCTAAAAAGAAAATAATATAATTACGTTATCTGTTATTTCAGATTTCGTATTTTCTGCACAGATCTAATAATAATTATTAAAATTGCATATCGAAAATATAGCATATAAATTTCACAGTGAATACGAATTGATAACAGTGTTGTGTTGAATAAATACTTTTTTTCTATAAATATGTGTCGCCCCGAGCTGTACATTTTTTGATACGAAAAGAGGCCAATGCTTATTTCATATGAAATACCTGTAGAAATCATTGCACAATCAATCATGCAGTTTGTATATTAGTTTCATATTTCTTCAACCACGCGCAAACGTAATATAAATTAAATTTAATACAAACACAAATATCGTTATATATCATCATCATTATCTTTATAATCAGTGTTGGATGAAAGCTTCTTCCAAAACTTTCCACTTCGACCTATATAATACCTCTTTCTCTTTCAACCTATTTCCATTTCTGAGCAAATCTTAAATTTAAATAAAAATCAAAATGTATAAACAAAATTAATTATTTTTTAAATACAGGATTGTTTAAAAAAATTTGGCTAATATATAGTATTTAAATATTTGTACATAATTGTTCTAGTTAGAAAATAATTATTTATTTATATGTACTAATATTTTAGCAATTTTTTAAATTTAGATTATGCTTTAAAAATTGTAAAAATCTAAACATACCAACCAAAGATTTTCTTATTGAAATTCTTATATATTTACATTACAAAATGAGATTCGAATTTAAATATATTATTTATTAGTTCTACATATTAATTAAACTTGATTTTACTTAAATGTTATACAGCTGATGTAACAATAATTAAACTAAATAATGTTATATCATTTATATTTAAAATAAATTTTATATGCAACTATTAACTAATTTTTCAAAAATTAACAATTTTTTAAAATGAAATTACTTAATAAAACAACAAAAAAAAATCATATTGGAGATTAAAAGATTGAATTAACACAGTTCTAAATCCATATGAGATATTAACAAGTTAAAACAACTTGAATTTGCTATATAAGTAATATAAATACAATTTTGCATCATCCACATATATGATGAAAATTTTCAGACATGACACAGATATAAATTCGTTTTTAAGTAATTAGCAATGAATACATTTCAATAATAATTTAATTAGATGTACATATTTATAATTAAAAATAGTATTTATAAAATATTACGAATTAGAACGACTGAATAGTAATTTTACATAAATAACAAACAGAAAATACAAATTGGCAGTAACGACAAAAATTGCATCAATCGAAAAAAGTTGAACAGGTGAACAATAAGTAATTTTTGGATGGTTTAATAGAAAAAAATCTTGTGGTGTTCACGAGTTATTTTTTTGTTAAAAGGTAAATAAGTTTAGTCTCAAAACCAATCATGCATAGAGTACTATTTTCTTTGCTATTTTGATTACGTTTGTCAATAATTACATTGTATCTGATACTTGTTCAAATATTTGCACTAAATGAGTAATTTATTATATTTTCTATCATTGGTAGTTGTATATATGAAGTTATATATTATATACGCATTCAGATTATATATATATATATAAACAGGTGTACATTTTTTTCATAAATAATAATTCAAAATACTGTATTTAAAATTCGAAATAAATATATTAAAAGTATTATAATACACTTATAATGGACATTTTGTATTTTTAATATAAAGCCTATATTGCGAAACGAAATGTATCTGACCTGTCTCTTGTCTCAGATGTTCTATATTCTAATTCTGAATGTCCCGTATTTCATGTTTTCCACTAGGTAGTTTATACAACTTATAGCCCACGCACAATAGGAAAAAATACGACTTATCATCAAAACATATTCGTATTTTATATATAAACACTCAATATACGTATGTATAAATGAGTTTATATATATATATATATATATATATATATATATATATATATATATATATATATATATATATATGCATGAAAACAAGTAAATGAAGTAAATATTTTGAGAAAAAAATCATTTTTGATACTTAAATTATTTTTTCATGTTTTCAGATGGAAATTAATAAAATCATTGAAGAGAACATTTTATTAATAAAAAATAAAGAAGTATATCATTCATACAAGTTTTCGTTTGCACAAATAATGAGTGATGTGTAGTACCATCAAGATTATAAGATATTTATAATTTGTTAACAAAAAATTTAATTTTTTATATTTAAAATAATTTATACTTGAATATCAGTTTGTTTTATTAGTTCTATTATTTATATTTGTTATCTATTGTATGTAATTTTTTATAAGATTCTTATTAAAAAATATACAAAATGAAATAAAAAAAATAATCTTTCCAAAATTATGACAATGTTAAAAACACTGAATTTATAATTTTGTTTCTTATCATAGATTTTATTAATATTTTGTAGATAAAAATATAATATATATGCACATTCGAAAATTAAATATATGATTGATTATTTCTACATGTAAAATCAGCATTCGATTTTTTTAATGTACGGAATTTCAGAAAGTTCGCTAGCTGAAAGGTTAAACAAATAAAAACAGAAATGTCAATAAATTAAAAAAATATTATATGAATGAATAAAGTGAAAAACTTTCCACTCGATTAAACATTAATTATCAACAATAATTTAAGATAATCGTTTGAATTAATTCTGATTTTCTTAATTGACTTTTCGAATTGATTATGAATGTATCGAACGTAAAATAATGGATTTGTTTACGAGCACATATTCATTCAATTTATCAATGTGTTAGCACAGAAATTGGAGCAATAATAAATAAATATATATATATATATATATATATATATATATATATATATATATGTAAGTATGTATGTATGTATGTGTCTGTGTGTGTATGCCTACAAGCATGTATTTTCTTAGTCACACACCGCTATTTGACTTTGAATTTATATTTTAAAATGATAATTATTTTAATGACGTTTATGTATATACGTTTTTAAGAAAAGTAAGTCAATATCACTTTCGAAGGATAGTTCATACGAAAAAGTAAACCTCAATGATTGACAAATATATTTCGTATGTTAGATAATACTGTATCATACAAATTACATTCATTAGTAATTAACATTTTATTTCATTAAATATAATATCTTATTAATTAACATATTGTTCATATTTATAATTTGAGTTTGTCGTCTTTTATCTTAATTGAGATCAATATTTACATATTTTTTAAAATTAGTCAGTTAATTACATTTGAAAAGAAAAACAGAAAATGTAAGTTAAATTTGGGTAGATTTTTGTGTGTTAACGAATTAATAAATTTTGGTTATCTAATGATACTTTATAATTGACGAGAATCGTAGCATTCCAGACTGAAACAAATCGAAAAATATATATAATAAAAATATTCTGCAAGATATTATTGATAGTATTATCGGCTTTTCTTAAAACATTATCGTGTGTAAATTATATGTAAATACAGATGATATATGTAATTGGGATCAATTTATGGTTTGTTAAGTTTTCATTTGTAGTTAATTTGTATTTATTGTAGTTAAACACAAAAGTTAAGACACTTCCTTACTATATCAATTTTGCTAGATGTTACATCACGAATATACGACGAATGTAATTTTAATCTTTATTAGGGTATTTATAGTCTATATTAGGATTAATAACATCATTTTTTTTCAGTAATAATATTTATTTGGAATTTTATACATTCAAATTTCTATCTATTTATATATATATATATATGTAGGTATGTATAGATATGTATATGTCTATATATTTATAGGCATAGGAAGATAAATCTTTATCACAAAAAATACAGGAATGTGTATACACCGATACACTATATTCGTTCATTATTTCTGTTAATGCAGGTGGTTTAGTATATGTTAGCCTACATTCAAATACTGACCTAGCCAGGAAAATTATGTTAGAATGGTCAAAATCTTAAAATCGACTGTTATCTGTGTTATCGTAATTAAATTTATTTATATACACGTAAATCATCTCATATATATAAAATTTGAATATCGTGTTTTTTTTAAAAAAAATATAAATAAAAACATAATATACGTGGGTGGTAAATATTCATAACCTGTGCAAAACAGGAAACTACAACGGACGGATAGACTACGACGATGATAACTGGACGAGTTGGTGCGGACGTGTGAACAACAATATTTGGTAATTAAATTCTCGAAAATAATAATACTAGAGAATCGAAACGAGCGTTGTTTACGCGTGGAGAATTCCACGCCACGAAAACATCGAGTTCAGTAAACAAGACAGATAGCAGGGGCCCCACATATTATGGGGCGATCGAACGAAACCGTTGAATCATGTTTCAAGGAAAACAGAACCGAACGTGCGGTGTGCGATGTGTTTACATCGATTCGGCGGCGGGCGTTCGTTCAAAACATCGATTTACTAGAAGTTAATTGTCGCGACACACGACTACATTGTATCGTCTCGCGCAGGGACAACAATATGTTTTTGTTTATTGGGAGCAGACAGACGTCACGCAACAACACGACGGCGTGGCGACCGCGCCCTGCGCACACCGTGCAGACAACTTACCGAAACTAGGTTTGGGTGGTTCGCCGTCCCACAACTCCTCGCCATGCTGCAAGAACAGCATGGGTTTCAGCCACTCTTCGAGCTCTTCTTCAGAATCGAACACGACGCTAAAACAGTCATCTCTCGTGTACAGATCGATCACGTGCTTGTGTTTGATATCTTGGCGTCGATTTCGATTGATGTTGAAGCATGTTTTCAACACGATCACACGCTTCGGATTTTGATTCTTGCGCCACTTTTTCTCGTCGTCGTA
This sequence comes from Neoneuromus ignobilis, assembly GCA_029203775.1. NCBI lineage: Eukaryota > Metazoa > Arthropoda > Insecta > Megaloptera > Corydalidae > Neoneuromus > Neoneuromus ignobilis. Next base: position 31,934,967 of record CP092092.1, on the reverse strand, counting down.
GTATTCGAGACGAGCGAGACGATCAGGCGTCTCGGCGCGCAACACGAAGAATTTCTTCTTCATCGTCTTTTGCTTGCGCAAATAGCCCGTCTTGAGCACTTCCCCGACGGCGTTGCCGTTGGTTTTCACTGACGACATGTTGTCACACGCACGTCGCGTACTCACTCCCATTCATGCATTGCGTCACTACCCACGGGTTCGTTTGTTATGGCCGATATCGATCACACACTCGCGCCGTTATCCGCCGACCACCGTTTGACGTTTTTATAAATGTATATATACATATATATATACACAAATAAAAATATATATATATGTATATCTGTGTTTGTATTTTTGTTTTCAACGTGCACACACGCACACACACCGTCTGTCTACCGACGACAAATCGTCAAGGGCACTAAAACAATAATTCGTGCGCAATACTAGAACACATCAACATTCCGGGTCAACGAAAGGCATTTCCTGCTCTCTGGTCCGCGCGGCAGATCGAGCAAAAACAAACTGTTTACTCTGGGAGGCTGCTGCTAGGCCAGACGGCCCTCAGCTGCATTGCTGCCGTGCGACGTGTGAAGTCTGCAAATAGCTGAGGCCGCCCGCAGACACAAACAACAGTCGTCTATCTCACTCAGCTGCATTCGCAGACGGAAAAATGCGGACCAAAACAATGGTATTTTGGACCTGACGACGATGCACGCGCACTCGGCCAGACTGACAGAAAGATGCACAAGTTACTGCACGACAAACACACACGACCAGCACTGATACGATTATGCAGCGTTTATTGTGAACGCTACAACTACTTCGCGGCGAGACACACCGAGCACAATACGTATTACGTCCATCTTGGAAGGTCGGTCATGTGTTGTGTAGACGAATACGTTTTTAATACGGAGACGAAACACGCGCACGGCGCGTACCGTGAAACAGTGAGACAAGACAGCGGGGACGTGCGGCGTTGCTCAAATCGTACAATGCATAGCACAGAAAGTTTGTAAACAACAAACACGCAGGCGTCGCAGTAGTATTCGATACCGCAGCATATGTCTATTGTGCCTTTTACACGTCTCTATGATTTGTAACGTCATGCATATCCATGAAACAAACAAGTCGCAAACGTAAACATCGAGCTATTTATCGTCGTCTTTGCCCACTACTACAATCTACCTATGTATGACACGCGCGGCCAGTGCAATTACTTATCGTAATACAGCGTAAGAATAAAGTAATGATCGATAATTTACACACACACACACTCTCATACACACGACGGGTGTATGCATTGCCGTATTAACTGTGTCGTATTTATTTACAAGCATCGTTGTTCGACAGTGGAAACATGCCATAGCATTTTTCCCGCTTGAATAATGTCTATTGTCGTTTTATTAACATCTTGTTAAGCGACATGAACAAAAAACCATTCTGAAATAATATTCATTTAAATATTTCCCACGAATAGTAATCATCGAACACTATTCCCGGCTTATTCCGTAACGGGAATACGTTTGAATACGACGTATATACGGAGGGAGAGAACAGGAGCAACGTACGCCACGGGTCATTCATTCGAAGCGGCGACCTTACCCCACCCCGTATATAGCTTATGTGTGACGTCATTACTGCGCCGGATTTATAGTAAATTATTTCAAGTTCTATGCAGGTGTCTTCGAATGAAATGTTTTCACATAATACATAAATCATATTAATTGTTGATTATTGTTATTGTTATACATTAGAAGAAAATTAATGTAGTATAACAATTAAAATATTTTATTTACATAAAATATTAATTATACACCATTTACGCAAATCATGATAAGCAACATTATTAACGTTTTGCGTCACAATTATATTTTATATATTTAGAATAATATTAAAATGGTAATTTTTATGTATACGTTCATGCGTGTGTATATATATATATATATATATATATATACATAAATTTAATACACACATACATATATATACATATATATATATATATATATATATATATATATATATAGATATATATATATATATATATATATATATATATATGTGTGTGTGTGTGTGTGTATGTGTGTGTGTAATAATCCTTTTATAATATTTTATGTATTAAATTATAAAAAAGGAACGATATAACGAAAATGAGTCCAAAAGATTACAATTCCAGTTCCATTTTTATTATTTTTTTTAAAAAAATAGACGGAATAATATATAATGTCGCCATCTATGACGTAAACGAAAGAATACTTTTATCTTTTTTGGTTTATAACATAACTAAAAGTTTTGAAAAGATTGCATGTGTACATACATACATCTTAATATATACATAAATATTTGTAAATATATATATATATATATATATATATATATATATATATATATATATATATATATATATATATATATATATATATATATACATATAATAGGGATGAGGTAGGATTAAAATCAAAACAAGTAAACTAGGAATTTATTAGAAAGGTGTATATTAAATCTAATAATTTTAAATTTGTTTATCTTAAGAAACTAATATATATATATATATATATATATATATATATATATATATATATATATATATATATAAACAAATCTATATCATATATGCTTCAAACCAAAGTATATGTCGTTATAAAGATAAAAGAGTAATACAATTATATCAATATTACTTTTTCCTATTTCCTTGAAATGTGTTAAAATATACAATTTAAATATCAAATTTTCTAACTAAATGAATAATTTTTTAGAGAAAAAAATATTTGGCAATAGAAAAGTATACATTTTCAGATATATAAGAAATTTGTATAGAAATGAACTTTTATTTAAATTTATTGTAACTTCAAGTTGTGTTTATATGCTTTATAGTTAGAAAAATGAATGTTTAAAGTAAAGTAGATTGTTGTGTAGATCAACATAATGTTAATAATGTATGTGAAGGAATAAAGTTGTCATTAAAACAAAATGTTTGTTTTTATAAGATGTATAAATTATTTTCAAATTTAAGGATACAAGATCAATAGAATATTCAAAAAAGAACTTGAGAATATTAAAAACGCTTAAGAAATAATGAAAACTTTCTTTATTTTCAATAGTTAGGAGATTATTGAGTTAAATGAATTAAACAATCAATCACAGAGCACAAGAGAGAATTTAGTTACTGACAAAAATGTTTCAAATTCAGTGTTTGAATATATCACTACATTTCCATACATATCTACATACACACACAAATACATACATACATACATACATGCATATATATATATACATACATTTATTATGTATAAACTAATGTGTGTGTGTGTATAATTAAATTGAATTGAAGTTATTTTGGAATATCTATGTATTAAAAAAGACAATATAAGATTATGATCCAAACAGGATAGATCAAAATCATTTTAGAATTTAATAGGTATTTGATTTATAACTCTAATTAGAGGAATTGAAGAAGTAATGACAATTATGGAGGATAAATAATATATTAGATTTTAAAAAATAAACTTAAAACTTTATTCATGTAAAATAATAATTATTCAATAAATGTTTGTTTTGGAATTGTGGCAAATTCACTTTTATATAAATTAATTATCACTCTTTAGTACCACAATAAGTGATTATTAACTACTTTATAACATCTTGTGGTGTTGGAAGTGATAATTTATTTGCATATTTTGTGAATACTTCTAAAGAAACATTTTTATTTTTGTAGTCTTTAAGTAAATTAATATTTTTTTGGTTTTTTAAATGACACTTTATAGAATAATATATATTAGGTTGGCAAATATATATATATATATATATATATATGTATATATATATATATATATATATATATATATATATATACATATATATATATATATATATATATATATGTATAAATAGAAAAAGGCTCATGTGTTAGCTATCTGATGAAATTTTCAGATTGTATATTAAAATGAAATTGGAAATAAATAATTACTAAATTTTAATTATATTAACCTATTTCAATTAATACCTAAATAAAATAAATTGATTAATATTTTTCAGTATATATAAGAAAGAATATAATAATATTTTCAGTTTATCATATGATTGTGTACATATATATATATATATATATATATATATATATATATATATATATATATATATATATATATATATATTATATATATATATATATATATATATATATATATATATAGTCTCAAATGAGGTTGAAGGATAATAAAGAATAGTAAATGATAGTAAGAAAGTAAATATATTTCTGAACCCTTTAATCTCATTTGAGGCATTCTATATAATCAATAATATTTAATTTATAAATATTTTTATTTAATTTGAAAATATCATACTTTTTAATTTTATTTTTAAGATTCACATATAGAACTTACAGTTAAAATCAACAAATTAAAAAAAGTAACATAAAAATCAATTTATTGATTCATTTATTTAAAAAATTCAAATAGCTGTTGTTATTAAAACCTGTAAATTAAAAGAAAAACCCAAAAATCAATTTATTTATTTATTTAAATAATACAAATAAAATTTGTAGTTATAACCTGTAAATTGAAAAACAAAACAAAAATCAAATTATTTATTTAAAAAAATACAATATTGCTTATAATTAAAACCTGTAAATTAAACAGAAAAAAACATAAAAATAAATTAATTTATTTATTTGAAAAATATAAATAAAAATTATAATTAAAACCGTTAAATTAAGAGAAATTATAACGAACGTTGTTTGTTTAAAGATTTTTTATTATACAAATTAGAAAACTATATAATAACCTTAAAGATATATTTATAAATAGTAATTTTATTCTTCTTTTAGCTATGAATTCTCTTCTTTTAATTTACTTCATTTTAATAATATATAAATGAAAATATATCTTGAACGAAAATAACATCTTATTAAACATAATAACAATTATGCATTTTAAAACCATTTATAAATATATATATTATATATATATATATATATATATATATATATATATATATATATATATATATATATAAATATCTCCCTTCCGCCTTCTGGTCTTTTGAATTCGCAGCTATGTATATAAAAATATAAAAATATAGCGGAATATATATATAAAGCGGAAGGGAGATATATATATATATATATATATATATATATATATATATATATATATATATATATACTACCTCAATTTTAATAATTTAAATTTTCAATAAATATATATATTTGTAATTATTATATCAATATAATAATTACTGTATTTAATTTTTAAAATTATAGACAATAAATGGTAATATTAAAAAAACAAATACTAACCTTTATGTTATAAACAGAAAATTTAATATATTAATATATAATTTTTTAGATTTCTAAAAACTAATAAAGCACTAACCTTGCGAAAATAAGAGTGATTACGTCTTTATTTCACAAAAATTAACAATTTTTCACTATATTATATATATTTTTTTAAAAAAACTAGACATTTCGAAGCATTCTACACATTTTATACACAAAAAATGTAACAAACAAAAGAACACAGCCACCTATATCTCTTTTAAATAATATTGTAGAATAATATTCATTCCCCTTCCTCTACTTACATGTTTTTCAAATGAATATGTATTAATTTATTAACTAAACGCATGCTTAAATAATATATATATATATATATATATATATATATATATATATACACATACACTACATAATTTAAATTATTTAGTAAATGCAATTTGTAATATTTATTTGTAATTATTATACCAAAATAATAATTATTGTATTTAATTTTTAAAATTATAGACGTAGGTACAAAATTTATTAAATGATAATATTAAAAAAAGAAATACTAACCTTTATGTTACAAAAAGAAAATTTGGTATATTATTATACAATTTTTCAGATTTTTAAAAACTAATAAAGTACTAACTTTATAAAAATAAAAGTGGTTAAGTCTATATTTTACAAAAATTAACAATTTTACACTACATTATAGATTTTTTTTTAAAAAAAATTGACATTTCGAAACGCCAAAAATGTAACAAATAGAAGAACACAGCCATCTATATCTTTTGTATATATTATTCTAGAATAATGTTCATCCCCCTACCACTATTAATACTTTTTTCAAATTTGCATTATGAACTTATTAACTAATACACATGTTTAAATATTAATATATATATATATATATATATATATATATATATATATATATTAATAATTTAATAAATATCTTTATTTTTGTTTTCTGGTTAACAAGGCTGAATCATGTAGTAATAATGCGAATCAAATTATAAAAATCACATGAAATAAAACATTTAGAAAAATTATGCATTTCTATGAATATCTTAACGTTTTAATCAAAAATCTCATTACAAAAATAAAATATTTGATTAATGTATCTTATCTATTGTTATTTACAAGAATGAACACAAGATTATAAAATAATTGTAATATTTCAAATAATTCAAAGTAATATGAAAATATTCATGTTAGGAATAGCAAAATACTATAATAGGAGATTAGAATGAATTCAGAAGTAAATATCAATTGTAAATTTAACAATACATATGTTAAATCTTATCTGTGAATAATAAAATTTCTAACTTTGAATTGAAACTTTTTTAAATATACATCAATTAAATATTTTTTTAAAAAAATCGTTATTCTATCATTATTCTAAATGAAGTATTCTCAGTTCTTTAGTATTTTACTGAATCTATCAATTATTAAAAAATAATATTAAGTAATTAACAATAGATTTGAAATTTATATTTCAATGATTCGTTTTTAAATTAATTGTCAGATTGTTATTGACCTAATGTTAATAATAATTTTATTTCAGGTTAATAAACATTGTACATATACATATAATGTATTTTTATTCTCTGAAGCGATTTACAATTAATAACAACTACAATATAATAATACAAATATAGAAATAATAATAAATAATATATAGATACTAAAATTAATAGTTACGTATCAATAGAAAAATATTGCCACATTTCATGGATAAACTTTATAAAAAAATACATATATTTATTATTAGAATTTTTAATACTATCATACCATTTTGTTGCGCAAAATGTAAGTAGTGTTGTTATTCTTACTTAAGATATTCATTTCCATAGTTTAAAGAAGTGTTCAAAAATCTCTGATAAGATTTTTGACATCATTTTTTTTTCATATACATTTAGATTATGTATAATAATTATATATTTGCCATTATTAATAATTATTCATATATGAGATATAATATTAGTGTACTAGATAAATATAATTTTTTTCTGATATTGTAACAAAAATTTTATTTTTTATAAATATATATATATATATATATATATATATATATATATATATATATATATATATATATATATATATATATATATATATATATATGTATATGTATACTTCACATATTTATGTATATTGTTATTTTATATCATATTTGTGTTATATTCTTTATAGATATTTTTATTTTGATGTATAATTTCATAATATTAATTAGTTGCATAATTAATTTATCTAAGATATTTGATACTTAACTTGTTAGTTTCTGAAATTAAAAATTGTTTATACTTTTATTGTATTGTCTGTATCCATATTTTTTTTTTATAAATTTCATATTTCTTATATATGTATGTTTATATATTTAATTACATTTTATGAATTGTACATGATTTATGTTCAAGTTTGTCTTTATAAAAATCATTTCTATTTATTTGACTGATACACGCCATTTACATTGTCTATTTCATACTTCAGTTTTCTATTTATGATATCACTGTATAGTTTTCAAATCAACTGATACTTTATTTTAATTAAAAGGGTTATATTTCAAAGTAATGGTTTTACTTGCAAACATTGTTTATGTTTATTTTATTGTTTATTTATTATCCACTGTATTTTATTCCTCTCTGTTTGATCGGTTTTTATTGTTAAAACATATTTAACAGAATGTTTTTATATTCACACACACATATAGATATATTATTTTTAAGTATGTTGTAGGCTTCCTAGTTAAACACTTTATTTATTACAATGCCGTTTCTGTAATAAGACAGTAAATAATTAAAAAAAAAGTATTATAATTGTTCATCACATGTCTGTTTCAGTTCTGTTCTGTTTCAGCAATCTATCATTCAGTTGGCCTGGGTTCTGTAAAAACTGCACAACTTTTGATACAATATCAGACCGTTTTAATATATTTTTAGGAAGACTAGACATTCTAATAATGCTACTTTCAATAATAAGTACATGAAAATTTAATCCAATTTCAACTGATTCATCATTTATCAATTGTTACTATTTTATTTTAATTACAATGAACTTAAAATCTTAATGAAGAATGTATAGGCGTCGATTATATAATATGTTAATATGTTATAAAACAACTAAAATGATTTAAATGAGATTTCTATTGCTGCAATTAAAATTAATAAAAGCCTATTACTAGTAAATATCTAATAAGCATATTTACATAATTATTATTTTGGCAGTTAACTCTAATTCATATTATATGTTTCATTAAAACTGTAAAATTGCAAATTATTGACAATTAATATCTTGAAAATGGTGTGTAAACAACTGTATTTGAAGTGTTGTGGATAATAGACCTGTAATAGAAAAACGAAAACAATTAGTACAGTTTTTATTGATTAGTAACTTTGAAAAAAAATATTTTTTCTTATTTTGCTTTTATTTTAATGTATATAATTTATTATTTTTTTTACTGATAATCTTTTCAATAAGAATTTATCATTACTAGCAATTATTAAAATGGAAGTTTAAAATATGTTTCTAATTCAGTATTATATTAAGTAAAGTAATAAAAAACAGTAATTCTATAGATTTGAGGATACCATAAATATCCTAGAATTATTTGATATAACTAAAATAATACTTAGACTTGATGTTAAAAATAATCTACCAAACACCAATATAAAAAATAAAAATTTTAAATTAAGTATTACTACAAAGTATACTCAAATCCAAAATGTTAGTTAAGTTGCCTGCATACAAAATTTAAAAATGAGAGTTAGTATAATTTGCTTATCCATCAAACCTTTTTATTAAAGTTATTTACAAATGTCTTCAAAGACATTGAAAATTAATTGTTTCTATTTGTATGTTCGTATAAACAATTTGACAATGAATAAAAAAGTTCTTACACTGTTAGCGAACGTGCCAAATAACGGGAAAACAGCGTCCGGCTCCCTTCACCGCCAAACACATTGACTACATCTACAATCATATAATACAAAAATATTATATATCAGTTTATTAAAAAAAAATATAATGTATGAAATGTATATGACAATAACGTATAAAATAAATATTTATTCCATGGATATATTATTATCAATGAAATCATTATATTATTTCAAGTTTATGAAATCTGTTTTATATATAAATGTATATACTTTTTACAATATTATTATAAAAATATTATATTGTTTATTTCAATAATAAATTTACTTTTTAAATCAAATAAATTCTAATGAACAACGCTCATACTTTATTTTAAAATAAATTTTCAATTATATCTCTTAATTGAAGTTAAATAAGTATTCATATTTATTTATTAAAGAATATGTGAGTAATGTGGACGCTGTCATTAAAAAATAATGTTTTCATTTATAACAAATCGTTTTTCTTTTAAAATACACATACACACACACTTATATATATAAATTAAATAAATTAATTTTTTGAAAAAATATTAGAGAAAAATTTGTTAAAAATTCATATATATATAGTTAGGATGTCGATAATTCTACTTAAACGAGATAAAAATATTAATCTAATTATCGAGAATCTTAGATTATTAAAAGATGTCGGTGTAAAATTAAATGGAAATTTTGTATAATTATATTTATTAATTATTATTTTATTATAAAATTAATATAACACGATGCAAAAATATTATTTGAAAGATTTTTATTTTAAAAAATAAAAAGCAATATTTTTAATGTATAATGTGTTTTGTCTATAGTGAATTATGCGAAATTCTGTATAATTAAAATTAAAATTATCAATACTTTCCTAGATTTTAATTTAAAAGAGAAAAATATAATAATTTTAATAACATTTATAAAAATTAAAAACAAATTAGAGGTTTGTTAAAGTATTTAAGATTTAACAAACGTGAACTATTAAGGTAAATTGTGAAAAATAGTTTCAAAAAAATATTATATATCAAAAAATTTTTTATAAATGAACCATTATTCAAATATTTTAAAAAATCTTGATCAAAATATTTAATCATTATTTACAATTCATTTTCGTACAGTTGCTTAAAAATTATATATGCTATGTACAAGCGAATTAAATTTAATACTAGCAATTTTAGAATACTTTAATAAAGAATATTGGTATTTGAAATATTGTTTCATTCAAACGTGAAAATGTAAAAGTGTTTTTCTGTAATCAACACTAATATTTTTTAATCTCTTTTTCTCTCTCTCTCTCTCTCTCTTTCTATATATATATATATATATATATATATATATATAAATTTATAGGTTATTTTAAGGAAACTTATTTTCATTGAATTTAATTTTTTTTACAGACATGAGAATAATTTGCATAGCAATTCTATTAAATATCAGTAAGCTTATTTATATATTTCTAAATTATGTACATATATACAAATTATAGACAAGTGTTTGAAACGTACTGTTTCTACTATTAGACATAAATGAACAATCATAAATTCCAACTATCTATAATTATATATAACGGTTTATGCATTTTTAAAAATAGAAAATGTATATGCATTTTTTATATGATGGTTATTTGAGATAGATGGAGGTGCCTACAGCTAATTAATATCTTTATATACAATATATATATATATATATATATATATATATATATATATATATATATATACATATATATACATGTAAATTTCTATTGTATTAAACTAATGAATTGATATTAAATGACACTGCAAAAAATGAAAACTGTGATTAAAATATATTATAAATAAAGTAACTACATTTGTCATAAAACATTAATACAACATAAAATATTTTTACCTGCAGAAAGATTGTATAATATTTAAAATACTGTTTTATATATATATATATATATATATATATATATATATATATATATATATATATATATATATATATAAATGACAATTTGATTGGATTTAATTTATTTTAGTTATTATTTAAAAAATACACTGAAAAATTATTTGTGGAAATATTTTCCTCAATTTCGAAAAATTTTTTACTTAAAATATATATTTTAATTTTTCAATGAATAATGATTTTTTTATGAAACTTTTTTTCAAAAAAAAAACTGATCTTATTTATTAAGTGTAATCGCTCATAAAAAATAAAAATTAAACTGTTTTAATTTGTGTTTAAATGACATAATTTTTTAGTTAAATAAAAAAAACTATTATCAGTTTGAGGAAAAATTATCACTAATTTTTATACTTGTAACATTAATTAATATTTATGAAAATAGTTTTGCAAAGAAAACATTTTACAATAACATTGCTTGTTATTATATTATACAATTTTCTAATAATATCATTAACTACAGATTATTATTTTAAATATGGATGTTTTATTAAAAAAAATCGACAAATAAAATAAAGCAACAAATATTGAATATGAATTCAAATTTAACTCATAGGGTTGTTATTACTAAAAATAGTTTGATATATATATATATATATATATATATATATATATATATATATATATATATATATATGTATGTTATCAGCAATAATTATTTCTACAGAATATATGAAAAATATTTCAATTTTGTTCAATTATAATGAATTATAAGACATTGAATTTTTGGGTCAAATTTGTGAATAAAAATAAAATGAAGTGTTTACTTTATATAATTTTTAAAGCAAAGCTATATTTTTATGATCAGGAAAAACTTTTCATTATAGTTTTTTATAAATATTTTACTTTTTAAAGAAAAGTTTATAATTTTTTTAAATGGGCTAGTTGTATAAATGTTATAAAAAAATATTACCACAAGAATTTGAAAGGGATTTTTTTTAAGTAACACCCACCACTGAACAGTTAGAATTCACCCTCTAATTGTATAGAAAATTTGTCATCTACCTTTCTTACATTTAAGTAAGACGTAAATGAGAATACTTTGTTATTTGGAATTGTTGTTAAATCCCGATACATTTCATGCCCACCAACAACCAAAGTCGAAAAATACAAACACAACATCCCTTCTGTACAATAAAATCATATCTCGTGCACATTTTATGTATACGCTTACCTGTGCTGTTTGAGGTTATCCTGGCGTTTGAAAGATTTGCCGCACACCTCACACGTGAACGTAATATCGGGACTCTTGTGTGTACGTTCATGGATCATCAGATTGTAGGGTTTGGTGAACCGCCTCTGGCAGTACTTACAGATAAACTCGCACTTAGCTCGCATCTTGCGTCTGAATTCGCGCCCTCTGTCCTCGTTCTCAATTTGCATTATAGCGAACATTGCGAATACGTTTTTGTCGGTCAATTATCAATTGAGATAAACAAGTATACTTTATGATCTTCAGCTTATCTCTTCTTTTTTGCCGGCGTAAACGGTTACTGTCCTCCGTTGCTTTGTTTTTCGTCGGTTTCTCGACAATTAGACGCGTTGATCCGTTGAGGATATCAGACCGATTTGTTTTTATGTACGACACGTTTATAAATGTGTTAGATATGTTGAATGATGAAGATAACCGTGAATTATTCAGTTTGGATCCGTTGTTAACGTTCTTGTCAATATGTACATGTAGATTGTCGGATATATAAGATAATATATTCTTCCTTGTATATATGATACTCAGTAAGTACTCGTGTATATCTTTATTGAATTTTCCAGTGAATGAAATCGCTTTGATTATTGTATTTGCAAAGTAATAAAATTCACTTTACTGGATTTATTTCGTCAAAGACACCGAAAGATTGTAAAAATAATATAGAATGATAAAATATAAATATATCTATTTATGTGTGTGAGTGTAGGTATTTACGACCGGTACTTTTTTTCAAAATACGTTTCCACAAAATACACATAGATTTGTCGGCGACACTTTGCGAGACTTCGATGCACTTTAATCCGAAATGGAAATTCGCTCGTCGCGATTTTACTTTTGTTCGTATCACTCGTGTTCGTCTTCTGTTGCGAAATGTCGCGGGTTTCCCACGCTGATGGACAGACGTTTGTGATGTATCTTGCAGGAGAATCTGTAAAACAGTGAAAGGTGGATCACATATCGGTTACGGGTAACTATAAAACCGTTTCTTGTACCATCACGCCGCCGTTCAGGAAAGTAGTACATCACGTTGCAATCATACGTACGCCCATATACACATTCATGTATGCACGCACGTTCAACTCATATGTGCATCACGCACAGAAGTATCGACAATTTTCAACCAAACTTCTTCAGGGCTTTGTCCCCCGATACAAATTTTCTGATTTATTTTATTCGTCGTCGACAGTCAACACTCATGAAATAATTTATGTACTAATGTCACGATATGTTTGGTTTTGTTTAGGGTTAATTTACGTACAGAAATGATATTAAATACAATTGAAAATAATTACTAATTTATTCACGACTTTATAAATAGCGTAATTTAAGCCAGAATATATATATATATATATATATATATATATATATATATAATGGAGGAGTGGGTATAATTACATGTATGTAATATAGGATATAAATTAAAATTTAATTTAATTAATTAATTTATGTTGAAAAATTGCAACAGTTTTCAGTGCGTTCTGTTTGAATTTTATGATATTATTATATATAAACACATATGAACATACACAAGTGTAGATAAACACACACATACATACATGCACACATATGTATAATATAAATATATGCTGTTTTTTTAAGAGTGATGGAACTTTAAATTAAATTACTATCGAAAATAAATATCGAAAATTGTGTCTTACCTAAAAAACATTATATATATATATATATATATATATATATATATATATATATATATATATAGACACACACACATACATATAAAAATGTTTTTAAAGGTTAGATAGAACTTTCGATAGGGATTTAATTTAAAATTCTATCACGCTTAAAAAACACTCTATATACACACACATGTACATATATGTATGCATGTATGTATTCTTATATATATATATATATATATATATATATATATATATATATTATTTTCTGAATGATATTATGAACTCAAAAAACAAATATAGTTAAAAAGGAATTTAAATAATGACTGATAAAGGAATTACTATAGAATATAGACACAAAAAAATAATGTTATATCTTGTAATTCCCATAAACAATAATGGAAAATATACAATAATATTATTAAGTAAAATTTAAATAATTTTTTTTCTATTTATCATATTCTTTAGATTAACTGTATAAGATTTTTTTATAAAATTTGAAAAATCTAAAGAATAATAATTTACAATCAAAGTCGATGTCTTTTTTTTTTAAAAAAAAAACAGAATTAAAAGGGTATAATAATAATAATGTTCAAGAAAATTTAATTCACTGAAAGTAAAATGTCATTACGCAGAACAACTTTATAAAAGATTTTTTTAATCGATCTTATATGTATAATATATATATATATATATATATATATATATATATATATATATATATATGTGTGTGTGTGTGTGTGTGTGTGTGTGTAAATGTATATGAATCGCATTATCTTCAATCCGTACTCAATATATTTTCAATATAATTTCTATTGTAACAACTAGTTTCATTTTTTAATTAAAGTAGAAAATTTCTTATAATATTATAGTAAATGAAATAACATTTAAAAGAGTTAAAAAGTTCATTATATTGGTTAAAAAGTTGATGTAATAATTATAGTATAAATATATATATATATATATATATATATATATATATATATATATATATATATATATATATATATATATATATATATATATATATATGGTAACATTAATTGAAGTCTTCTTAGCAGTGGGATGATATAAGCTGATATGTATGTATATATATAAAGAACCTAAACTTGAAACTTACTTTCAAAATTAATATGGCATATATTATATCGTGTTAAAAGGTGGGTAAATTTTTAAAGATCACGAGATCAAATCATCTGATAGAATACATAGAAACGTGTCAATCGATGATAATCATTTCATTATGTTATGATAATAAGTTCATGACTTAGCAAAATTCAATATAAGTAGGTGATCAATGCCGATGATACTCATAAAAAAATCGACATTTCTGTATTACTTAAATGTATCACGTTTGAACATTTACACTGGAATGTTTTGAAAAATGTTCAATGACTGAAAAATATAATAAATGGTTTTGATTTTTGATTAATATATCATCTGATTTTTTTTGTGTATCTTTCTATTTACTTATCTATACACACACTCATATATATAGTGAAAAAAAATGTAATTAGTTATTTCAAGTTATGTCAAATTGTTAAAACCACGCATTAATATTAGGAAATTTAAAATGTTATAAAGAATAAAATAGAAATGTAACTTAATATTTGTTATTAAACGAATTAAATAATAAATGTCAATGAAAAATAACAAAAGTTATTGAAAACTATCAATCATTGAGGAAATCGATAAAATATCAAGGATAGAAAGTTTTTGAAAGAAAGAAGTCAAGGAGATTTGGGACATCTATATTGAAATTGTTTTCAAATAATGTCAGTAATTTTAATAACATCTATTGTTAGTATCAGAATCGACCTCGGACCAATGAAGATGTATAACAAATTGTAAATTATATTTTTTTATGTTCAGTATTGTTATTTGTATCTTTTATGTTGTATAATATTTTATAAATATTAATAAAAAGGTTAATACCACTTATTTTCTGAATATTATTTTATATTATGCAAATATAATATTTATGTAGATATTTTTCAGTTTAACTTAATTTATAGTATTTTATTTTAAACAAAAGTAAATTATTATATAAGGATAAAAAATGAAAATAATTAAGAAAAGATTTTCAGCGAATAAAGAAATTATTTATTTTAAAAAATAATCCAGTTTATGAGTAATATTTTATGAAACTGATTTTTATAAACTAAATAAAAAATCTTTATTAATATGTAATTATATACATATATTCTGATTTGGAATGTTGTAAAATAAGTCAATAACGATTTAAAAAATATTAAAAAAAAAATTTGATATTTGTAGAAAAATATTAAATATAAAATCAAATCAAAACCAAAATATCTATGTTTGAAAAAAATGGATTTTTCTGTGATTTTCCATTCATCATTAATAAAATTGTATCATTAATCATTAATGCAATTGTACATACATTTATAAAAAAAGTAAATTTGTAGATTTTTTAAAGGTTTATTAATTATTGTACATTTTGTTTATAAATTATTAAAAGTACATTATTGAAGCGAATTGATTTTCTAGAACTTAATAATTAAAAAAAATTAATTAAATGACGTTTAAAACATTGTTTTTAAATATTTGTATAATTTTTAAAATCAAAGAATTATGTTGATTTGATATTTTAGTTTGAATAATTTTTAATATAAAAATAAATGAATATTAAAAATCTAATGATAAAATGAAATACTTGATAAAAAAAATAAAGAAAAGTACTGTTGGCTAAATTGATAATAAAAAAGAATAGTAACTGATTTTGAATAAAATTGGCAGTAATTTGATTGTGTAAAAGAATTTTCTGCTTTTTAAAAATATGAACATTTGCACATGTATACAAGTATTTGTAAACATTACAAGTTATTTGAAAAAATATCCTGATATGATTGCACAAAAATTGCAAGAGGATTAAAACACAACGCAAATACTGTAATTACAATCGACACAATGTTTCGAAACGTTGCTGATCGATTCAATGGTCTTAACGGATTTGTTTTGAATATTGTTTTGTACAGTTCGTACCAATAATTATATGTTGTTCAGCCACGTAGTCTTTTAATGTATTCATAATGTCACCATGTTTGTACATGTAGTTCAACAATACTAACCACTATATATTTATGTTAATTTCACGTGCAAACATTTTCTTATAGTACGAATGTCTGGGGCGTAGTTCGAAGTTTTATTGTCACATTCAATTGAATTGAACTATTGAATTAACGACAATAATAAATATGTAAATTTTATGCGTGTTGTATTTAAATATTGCTGATTTATATTCTATGTACATTTTAAACAAAAGTTGAAATCATTTAATTTTTAATAAGCATGTAATTTTCAAAAAATAAAAATTTAAAAATCAGTGATTTTTTGATACTATTTTTTTAGATATTTCACAATAGTTAAAAGTTATAATTGATGTATTAAAAAAATAAAATTCAAAATAAATCAAATATAGAAATAAAAGAAACAGGAGTGGAAGAAGATACTAAGAACATATTTTAATTGAGTATTTTTTAATCATAATATTATAACTATTTTTAAAAAAACAAATAATAAAATGTATTCAATAATATAATAAATATTTTATTAACAAACACTAATAAAATTATTTATTTTCAAATTCAAAGAAAACATTTGTTAAACTTCGTATCGATATAAATCTCATTTTTATTTCAAAAAAACATCTAAATATAAATATGCTCTTACATATGTCTTCATATGAACATGTTTTGTGTGGGTGTGTATTTATTGTTTATAAGATATTTCGTCAAAAAAAACTTTCGCAAACAAATACTTTTTGTCTGGTGAATTTATTTAGCAATATGTCGACATCGATTTTATGACTTCATCAGAGTGTATGAGGTTTAAATAATATGCACCTGTGATACATGTATTGTAATGAATCAGGTATGACAGTTGGACATAATTTGAACCGTATATGGTGATTGATAAACTCATAAAACCATGATGAAATATTATTAAATTTATTACTATTCGTTTAAAATATATGACGATATATATATATATATATATATATATATATATATATATATATAATATGCATATGTATGTGTATGTGTATGTGCTTTTATAAAACTGAAAAAATTAAACCTGCCAGACAGATTTCAATTTTTTCCATTTTATGATTAAAAATCTTTTTTCTTTAGTATTTTTTTAAAAGGAAACACTTTTTCATTTTTGAATCACTAATAAGAATTATAAAATATTCTAAATAATCAAAATCTATTCTTTTTGAATGAAAATTTCAAACTAATAATTATTGTAAGTAATAATTATGTTAATAGTTGATTAAATGATAATTTAATTTCGAAGTATTTTCTAATATTTTTAAATAGTTTTTAAAATATCGTTTCTAAAAGTGAAAATGACCACGTAATTTTTAAAAATATTAATATATGTATTTATTCATTTTTAATTAATATATTTTTTTATAAAACTGTTATTAAAAATATTATTTAATAAACAAGTAAGTGAAAAATAAAATACAGCTGAAACCAAAGAATGTATTCAAAAATCTAACTTATTTTAGAATTTTGAATAATTATAGGAGTCTTGTATAGGGTCATCCAAATGTGACGCCTAAATTTGTGTTTTATTAGAAAGAAACATGTGTATAGATTTTTTTTTTAAAAAAAACAAATCTAGGCGTTATATTTGGATGACCCTATATGAAATTTAAGTAGAGATATTTTAAATAACATTTGTATACAAATAAATCTTGAAATATTAAAGACAAAATTTTTCTAAGAGCTTATTATTTAAGTCCAAATGGAAAATAAAGTTTTATATAGAAATGAATGATTAATTTAGTGAAAGCTGTTATTTTATTTAAATAAAGTTAGAAGCTGTAATATATTATAATATATATATATTTATATACTATAGTACTTAAGTATGATTTTTCCGAATAAAAATAGACCTTCTATACAAAATTCCATAACGTTTTGCTGATATTGAAAAACGTCCCATAAAATATAATTCAGCAACAGACCAGACAATTTTTTTAAGAGCTATTTTCAGATGTATCAGTTATACAAGTCGTTGTCGTCGAATCAAACCACGCCTTCCGTAACAAATTCTATTGTGTGTGTGTGATCAGGGCGCTGGGTTTAAGTCCCGGTGACCAGCCTACACAACTGATCCGCATTATTATTACACGCGTATATAGTGCCTTTGTGTTACATATTAAGAACGCTCGAGTGTTGTTCTTTTTATATACACTATATATAGGGGCGCATTGGAGACACCCCTTTTTATTGTCAATGCATAATTATTATCTAACGTATTTTATATGCATATAATTTGTTTAATGTATTCCACGTATTATACTTTATATATATATATATATATATATATATATATATATATATATATATATATATATATATATTTGTAAAAGTACATTTGAATTATAAAAATGTTGAAATAAAATACTGAATTTTATATTGTACTATAATAAGTTTTATTTTATGAGCATATAATGTTAATATGTATTTTATAAAGCTTCATATATATATATATATAGAGAGAGAGAGAGAGAGAGAGAGGGAGAGAAAGAGATTTATGTGTATGGATTCAAGAAATCAAAAATTTATTGATGTAATAATAACAATGAAAAATGTTAAATGATTCATATAGCAAAGAGAGAATTTCATTGATGTACGATGGATATTATTAATTGAGATATCAAAAATATAAAAGGGATTAAGCACAAATTTTTGGATGGGTGAATGTATATATATATATATATATATATATATATATATTGTGGAATTTTTATAAAAGGTCTATTTTTATTTCGAAAAATTCATCTTAAGTACTATAGTATATACTCGTAAATATATATACTATAATATATTACAGCTTCTAACTTTATTTAAGGGGTTATACGCAGTTGCGAGGCGCAAAAACGACGTTTTTTTAGGAATTTTTTTTAGAAACAGTATTTATTTTGCAATTATTAATTATGGTTATTTGAATAGATCCTACTTTCAAGAATAAAATAACATGTCGATCATAAAAAAATATTGAAGTGCACCGCTCCTGCAGACGATGTCCCGAACGACTTCAAAAAAAAGGCGCTCCTCCAATAAAATAAAAGCTTTCACTAAACTAATCATTCATTTCTTTATAAAACTTTATTTCTTTATAAAACTTTATTGGACTTAAACAACAAGCTCAATGAGAAATTTTGTCTTTAATATTTTAAGATTTATTTATATATAAATGTTATTTGAAATATCTCTACTTACATTTCATATAGGGTCATCCAAATATGACGCCTAGATTTGTTTTTTTTTTAAAAAAACCTATACACATGTTTCTTTCTATTAAAACACAAATCTAGGCGTCACATTTGGATGACCCTATACAAGACTCCTACAATTATTCAAAATTCTAAAATAAATTAGATTTTTGAATACATTCTTTGGTTTCAGCTGTATTTTATTTTTCACTTACTTCTTTACACACACACACACACACACACACACACATATATATATATATATATATATATATATATATATATATATATATATATATATAAGTCAGTAGTAGAAGCATAAGTGACATCATCAGTCTTTTTCTATCCATTACTGGATAAACACTTCTCTTAAAACTCATTTCCAAATACTCAATGAAATTCCAAAAATTCAAGGAAATATACTGATGCATGAGAGATATGAAAAAGTTATTGAAACAGATGTTTAGAAAGAATAATAAAATATAAAAACAATATAAATTATAATTGTTAACATTTGTATTAGAATTAATGACTATATTATAATTTTTAAATAAAATATATAGGATCATCCAAATGTGACGCCTATATTTGTGTTTTATTTAAAAAAACTACACATATGTTTCTTTTGAATAAAACACAAATCTAGATACCATATTTGGATGACACTATATTAATAAATTATTTAACTGAAATAGAAGTACAGAGGCTATTAAAATAAAAAAATATTACCTTTATAATTATAATTTGTATTAAACTGTAAGTGATTATAAAATAAATAAATTTTATTTAAAGTTACATTGTATCAGAATAAAATGGTAGTTAAACATTAATGTCAAATATATTAATTTATTAATTATGTTTGATTTTGAACTTTAACTTATGTCAATTTTCAATAATAGAATTATTTTATCAGATGTTTAAAAAATGTAAATGTTAATAATGTTATGAAATAAATTAGATTAGCTTCATTAAAGAGTAAATACATTTTTTGTTTAAATTATGTATTATATTCTTTAAAAGTTGATATATCATTATTTTTAATAAAAGATGTCAATATATAATGGTGATAAATTTCAATTCATAATGCATTGATTAATTGTCTGAATGATTAATCATGCAAGAATTGTATAATTAATTTTAATGAAGTATAATTTTAGAAATATTATATGTAAATATTATTTTTATTTTAGGAATTAAAAATTTAATGTCATTATTTAAACAGTATTATTTTTTTTAATACATAAATTACAAATGTAACTGAATTTACAAGTAGTAAAAAATAAAAATGTATATTATTATCAAAAGATTTTAAATTCCGATAATTTGGTGCTACAACAATCTAGTTAGAAAAACATACAAGTAAAAAAAACCTCTTAAACGATTCCTTTCCGCTTCGTCATTTGCACCATTACATATAAAAGAGAAGATAACACAATTCGCGGACCCCCTGTTTTACTAACCAACCACCTTTTATTTTGAAGGGGCGAGATACATTGATATGATTAATGATGACCCCCCGCGTTCAAAGGGAGAAATGATCGATGAAAACGGTCAGATCTGTAGGGGGGCTCGAACGCAATGATGTCTTTTCTTTGGTTTATATATGTGTGTTGTTTTTTTCTCAAT
Organism: Neoneuromus ignobilis; assembly: GCA_029203775.1. Taxonomy (NCBI): domain Eukaryota; kingdom Metazoa; phylum Arthropoda; class Insecta; order Megaloptera; family Corydalidae; genus Neoneuromus; species Neoneuromus ignobilis. The sequence goes on along the minus strand of CP092092.1, from coordinate 31,913,174 downwards.
ACTATTGCCTTTCGGGTTTTGTTCAAAAGACATCAAATTTGTGATTTAGTAAGAGCTGCGTTCAGTGATGGCACTGTAGCGGTTTTTTTTTCATGTCCGATCACCTGTGAATGGGTGAAGCTTTTGTTCGTCTCTTATGTGGTTGTCGAAACGTTTAAAGTAACATATTTCATAAGGAATTCAATATGTTGATGGATCTTATATTGCTATTTTGTAAAATAACTACTCACTACTATTCAGTAACACATTTATATATATATATATATATCAGAAAAATATTTTTTTAAAAATAAATCGGCACAAGTTTATAACTCAGTACTCATGTAAATTTGAAAGATTAAATAGATTCTATAAAAGTAATTAAATAGAAGTTATTTTTGTAGATTATTCAATTAATGTTTTAATCTCTATTTTTGTATATATTTATATATATATATATATATATATATATATATATATAAAGTACATTTCAGGTTTAATTGTTATATTAAAATGAAATTAGTCACTTATTATTATATTTACTTATTAGAATATTTACTGTTTCAAAATTTTGAGAATAAATATTTTTTTATTAATTATAATATTGTTTCTATCATACATTTAATTGTACTATTAATTTATGAGTCTCCTTATAATGTTGTTTTTTTAAGTGTGATAGAATTTTAAATTGAATCCCTATTGAAAGTTCTATCTAACCTAAAAAAACATTGTTTATCATACCATTATATATACATATACACATATATGAATATAAATAAACGTTTTTATTATAGGTTAGATAGAACTTTTGATTTTTTTCAATTTAAAATTGTATCATGCTTAAAAAAACTTTATATATATATATATATATATATATATATATATATATATATATATATATATATATAAAGTTGTTTCTGTGCTGACAATGTTTTCAGTATCTATAAAAGGCAATCTTCGGCATCAATCTGATGAAAACATATTATAACTTTCAATAGTTGTAATTGTATAATATATCGGAAGGCCAAGTAGTCTCACGCTTGTATATTTATTATACGGTTGTAATTGAAAATAGAAAATCTGCAATAACATTGCACATTTCAATACACGAATAATGGTGTGGTCTCTTATTGAATAGTTCCGTGTTCATATTTCATTATCACATGTTTCAATGTATAATGAAGAATTGTCATTTAACAGAACGAATCATCTATATACATATAATCAACCTATATATACATATATATATATATATATATATATATATATATAGATATATGTGTATGTATGTATGTATGTATATATGTATATTTAGTCATTTTTATCTAAAAACCGTGCGGATAAATCGTCTCGATTCAAAATCAAATAGTCATTGCAACGTCAATTTGAATCAACCTATGTGAATTAATACATAGTTGAATTAATTTTGTGATCTTGTTGTATAAATATACACTATGTAAAATATTCATGTCAATAGATTTTGATTTTATAAAAATGTATTATAAAAAAATAAATGTTGAGTTTGAAATTTAAAAATTTAATTTTTTATCTGTTAAAATAATATATATATATATATATATATATATATATATAGAGAGAGAGAGAGAGAGAGAGAGAGAGAGGGTCATATAAAAGTGATGCCTTGATTTGTGTTTTATTAAAAATGAACAAAAATTTTTTTACATATGTTTCTTTTTTTAATGAATTATAAATTTAAGTGTCATATTTTGATTGAGAAAAGAAAAACAATTTCTCAAGAATTGTTTATAATTAAGGTAGAAGTAACTAGACTATGAACACAAGAATATAAAACAAATTTAAATAATTAATTATGATATATTCGATTTGCTAATGATAATATTTTTATAAATAGTAAAGAAGAATCCAAAATTGATTAAGTAAAAAGGCTAAAACAAGAATATGTAATTTTTCTATAATTATTTGTATTTATAATTATTGTACTTATTTTTTCTATAATTATTTATTTATTATATTTTTTCGTATAATGGCATGGATGACAAATGAATATAATTAAAATATAAAAGGCTTAATAGTTGTCAATTGGAGATATCATTTTTGTAAATATTTGGGAAAATTGGAAAATTAAACAAAGTTCATTTAAATAAAATAAACAGAAATTGAAAAAATCACAAATATCTTTTATATATGAATTCATTTGGATAAAATGCTTCAATATTTTAATTAAAAATTTGGCTGGAGAAAAAATTATTCGAATAATATATTATTCTATCTGGTTTAAATACAGTAGTGAAAAATTGATTCTTTAAATTAATATAATGAAACGATTCTGGATTTTGATCACTAAGAGATTACCTTCATGGACATACTAGTACTCTCTTAGACAATTCGTTAATCAGTTTCTTTGAGGACTACGAAAAATACTTTACTATTATAAAATATTTTTTTAACCCAATGAGGTTCAAAGTATTTGATTACTCAAAATCTATGAGTGGTCGTATTGTCAACTAATTTAGAAAAATATAAAAAAGTTGATTCTAAAATAAACGGAAGTCAAACTGAATACTAAAAATAAATATCTATGTAAAACAATTCATAAAAATAATCGTACCGCCTTAAAATTCATTATTGAATAAAAAGATAAATCAATTTCTGTTGGTAGAAAAAATTACCTACAATTTTTTAAAAACGTATATTATTATTTGATTTGCATTATGAAGCGAGAAAAAAATTACATTCTTCTTCCAAAATCAATGCCCACACTAATAGTCATTAGTATAGAATAAATTAATAACGCCTAAACTTTATACATATGTAAGTGTGAAAATATATTTGAGAATCATTTTTATCTTATTTAATATCAGAAAGTATTAGTATTTTATTTAAAAATTATTATGAAACGAATTTCAATAATTTATTCAATGTAATAATTAAAAAAGATATTTTATTAAATATTGTTATTCGTTGGAAATGCTATATAATTATTATTGACATATAATTGTATTTGAATGAATAATTTACGATTATACTGAGTTTATTTACAAGAGGTGTTTGTAATACACACACACTCACACACATACATATGTGTGTGTGTATGTATATGTAATAAATAAGTTTAGGTTTTTTTCTAAAAGGAAACGAACGATTTGCAGACCGATAAAGATTATAATTTATAAAAATACTAAATACATTACGAAACTGATTCGATTAATAAAGATTTTACACGACTTATGTACGAAACAGAATATAGTTGAACAAATTATTGAATAAAAACAAACTACTAGTTTTGATGATACTATATTAAAATACATGTTGTACGTTTCTGAGGTTTATAATATTTCGTCGACCGATATGTGAGTAAAAAACACTCAAGGTGTTTTAAAATCCGTGTTAAGAGTGTGGGAACCCCGCAGGTTCTCGGAATACGACGTTAGGTGGGCTGCACAAACCCTTCTGGCTATAATCCGTTAATAATAAATAATGCCTTATACATATATATATATATATATATATATATATATATATATATATATATATATATATATAATAGTGTACGTCGACTTCCATATAATTGTGTCTATAGCTAGGATTCGTAGTAAATATTTTACAAGTAAACAAGTCTATTTTTAAAACATCGAATGATGGAATTTTTTGAAACAATACGATCCGACTATTATATTCAGAAACTGTACGACTTCTGAATTGCGTGACATTAGTTCGATGACCTATTGTCTTATGATTTTGAGTTAACAATAGCTTCGATGTTTGTACAATTGAAATTTCATTTCTATAGAAATTTTTGTTTGTTTGACACGAAAATAGTTGATTTATAATTCTTCTGGAATAATTTTAAAAATTCTTATTTGAGATAAAAGTAGAAAGTAAAATGGAAATTGTAAACAATTTAGTATTTTTGACTTGTTAGTCTTTTCATTTTATTATTCAAAAAGAAAATATCATATATTTTATGGAAGATATATTTTGTCATATATATAAAATTTTATTCATTATACTATAGGAAATTATTATATAGGGTCATCCAAATGTGACACCTAGATTTATGTTTTTTTTAAAAAAGAAACATGTATATAAGGTGATGTATAGGGAAACATGTGTATAGTTTTTTTTTATTTCTTTTTAATAAAACACAAATCTAGGCGTCACATTTGGATGACCCTGTACAAGACTCCTATAATTATACAAAATTCTAAAATAAATTAGATTTTTGAATACATTCTTTGATTTCAGCTGTATTTTATTTTTCACTTACTTGTTTATTAAATAATATTTTTATTATTTTTAATAACCGTTTTATAAAAAAATAAATAAATTAAAAATGAATAAATACATATATTTTTATAATAACAGTTATACTTTATCATTTTTATTAAAATAAATTAGCACAAATCAAATACAATAAATTATTTATTTTTTTAATGTTTGTTTTAATTTTCTTATATACTAATTTCAAGGGAAATTCATTATTCATAAAGTGGAAATAACAGAATGTTTTTTTTTAATAATACATTTTTTTTTAAAAAAATTGAATATTATTGTATATTACATTATTAGTTATATTTTTTATAAATTATAAATTTTTCTATCAAAAATTATATCTAATTATAATTTTTTATTAGATATTTGATAATCAATGGAAGATGATAGAATCTTCATTAAAATGAGTGTCAACGAAAAAAGAAAAGAAGGTGGTTATTAAATACATTTTAATGTGGGGGAGTGATTAATCTGAGACATTAAAAATATTCTTGTTGTGTTGGAGTAAATGATTCATTTATGTAAAAGTGAATTAGTTACAGTTCCAAATCAAGTGAATTATAATTAATTTTAAAATAAATAAATATGTTTTAGATTCAATAAGATAGTAGGAAATATTAATATTAAAATACAATAAAACTAGTTTTAATTTTTAATCACATTTCTCTCTCTCTCTCTCTCTATATATATATATATAGAGAGAGAGAGAGAGAGAGATAGAGAGAGAGAGAGATTGTATAATTAAAAAAATATTGTATATAAAAATTTGTATATTAATTATATATCTCAGTTTAAAAATTAAAATATCTGAAGATTTTCTTTAAAATTCAAATTCATTTTTGATTTATTGTAGATAAAAAGTTATAACAAGAAGAAAAATATCTGTACAAGAAGTTGTAAAAAATAATGTTAATTAAAAAAATACTGTTTTTGGAATAATGAAGTATAGAGAAAATTGGATTAGAAAGATTTTAAAGAAATTTAGTTTTGAAACTATTAGGCTGTTATAAAAAAGATATTTTTGGTGTTTATCTCAACAAAAAATTAAAAAAATATATTTAATATTCATTCTTCTTAATATTTTTCATTAGTTAGCTTTTGGTAAGTTGGTGTAATGAAATAAATTCGAAAAATAAATCGGAAATTTTACTAATAAAATGTATACTGTTTACAATTTTAATTTGAAGTCAAGTTTATTTAAAAGAAAAAATTAAAGTAATTATGAAGATTAGTTTAATTTTAAACCGAAATATTTGTATTTAAACGAAATGAAAAAAAAATACATAATTAGTTTATTATATTTGTTAAAAATCGAAAATCGATAAATATTTGGATTTTATTTCTTAATTTTTTAAAAAATATTAAATTTTATGTATTTTGAATCAAACAAAATAATTTGAAAAAATATTTAAATATTAAAAATAATTTCTATTAAAAGCTAATTTAGATCCATAAATATAATTTTATCATTTTTTTTATACTTGAATCACTTATAAATTTCTATTTAGCCAATTTGATAAATAAATTTTAATAATTCAAGTATTGAAATATAAATTTAAATCTGTAATCATTTTATCCTACGATTACAATTACAAAAACTATATTGATAAAACAAATAATTAAGTGAAATTAACTTACATGATATTTTTTTAAGTGCACTGTTGTATTTATCAAGTATTTTGTATATATAATTGATTGATTATATATAAATGTAAGATAATTTTTATTGCAGGTCATAAATAAAATCACCTTTTGAAAACATGTTGTTTTAAACGATCATTAATTAGAATAAGTGTTATCAATGAGCAATGACACTGAATTTAAATACCACGCACAGAGTAAATCACTTAACTGACTATTAATAATGAAATGTCAACAATTAGATATTAACATATTGTCATTACCAAACGCTTGGAGAGCAAATCTCAAATGGGTTTGTTGTACGAAATAGATAATCGCCTCGATGTGAGGAAAACGAGGATAGTGTTATTAGCCTACGGGTCCAATCATAACGCGTAAAACTGGTAGCCACTAATTGAAAGGGTTATATGCTACTGGTGTTGGCAGCAACCAATCAACGATGATCTTTTTTGGTTATTCTGTGAACCACTTTTGCTAAACGTTCGAGTGAGAGTGAGATACAAAACGTGCGCTGAGACAGAGACAACAACAATGATGAGAATCGGCGCCGTGGGCACGTAAAACCGGTAGCACCAATGTGTGTTGAATTTATAATAAAATGGTGCAGTCATTACTTTTTACATTTCGTTGCGTTTTGTCCGGCGAACAAGATATATAAATACATATATACATTATATATATATATATATATATATATATATTATAAATAATGCACATAAATTTAAGATAATAAAGTTGCGTTTATTTTAAACGGTTTTCAAATGACCCGACATTTGTCACGAAATCTGATAAAATGAACATAGGGTGTGAAACAACACTGACTGAACATAGCAGATTGTTTTAAATAATTAATATATTTTATGCATGGTCGTACTGCATTTCAGTTTAACTGTTTATATATATATATATATATATATATATATATATATATATATATGCATATGCGTTTCAATGCAAAATGTTAACGACTTTTTGTAATTGAAAAAAACATCTGCTTTAACGAATTATTTTTGTTTAACTGCATGCAATAACGAGCGTTTTTTACTAATATAATAACCAAATGCTCGATTTATCAAAAATAACAATTAGCATATTTTATAAACTCATTCAATTAATTCTTTGTTTTGATTAAATCTCAGATGAATTGAAATATTAACGATTATTTTTTTACACAAACACATTATTCATTTCAAAATCTATCCAAATGTGTCGCCTAGATTTGTGTTTTATTAGAAAGAAACATGTGTATAGTTTCTTTTTAATTAAACATGAATCTAAGCGTCACATTTGGATGACTCTATACTTAAAAAAATATTTAATAATCACTTATTGTTTACTTTTTCATTAATTCGAATTTGAATATTTTTTTGTCATTTCTCGATTGTCATATTGCATTAAAAGAAATATTTTTTTGAAGTATATATATATATATATATATATATATATATATATATATATTATTTAATTTTAAGTTATTTTTTGAAATATTAGTAAATACTGTCTCTTATCAAATTTTTACTTTTAATTGTAGAAACCAATAAATGATTTACAAAAAAAGAATTGTTTATGATTAGAAATGATTTATTATATGAAAAATGAAAAACAATTTGTTTATAAATTAATTCTACTTTTATTTGAAATATTAATTATAACTATTAATAATTTTACATTTATTAAGTCATTAAATTAAATTAAATAAATCATTATTGCTCTTTTAAAATCATAAATTATGATATCCATATATCATAATAAATAAGTTTTCTTACACATACACACACACATACATACACATACATATATATATATATATATATATATATATATATATATATATATATATATATATATATATATATATATATATATATATATATATATATATATATATATATATATATATATATATATATATATATATATATATATATATATATATATATATATATAATTTTTTTTTAACAGTTGTTAATTTAGGGAAGGTAATAACAAAAATTACTCTTAAATGTTTTTCTCAAAAATCATAAAATTCATTATAATTAAATATAATTAACTGACTGTCTCGTAAATTATTTTTCAACCATAAGTCTAAATAAAAATATAAAATAATCATTAACTGTTCACTTTTTGCTGTTGTATGCATTTTGATAGCCATTCTATCATTTACAATAGTTTTATCTATAATTTTAATTATGGATTTTTCATCGAAATGTGTTTAAGCTACGAAACTTAACAGTAAGTAATCAATAAATATTTTTGTGAAATCTTCTGGGATTGAGAAAAGAACTGTTTCGAGGAAAAATGAAAAATTTTAACATTTTTATAACAAAAAAATTAAATTTATTTAAACGTTTCGTTTTTTTTTCAAAAAAAATTGCTACTCAAGTATTTTATGACTATTTTTTTAAAAATATAACTTATAAAATCCTATAAAATGAATAATGTTTCATTTTATTATTATATTGTAAAAATTAATATTTTATAAGAGAATATTTTTTAATAACAACCATAAATTAATATATAGAATACTTAGATTTTTATGCAGTGATTAAATTAGTCTTTCAGTGAAATTGGTTATTTATCAATATATATATATATATATATATATATATATATATATATATATATATATATATAGAGAGAGAGAGAGAGAGAGAGAGTCATCCAAATGTGATGCCTAGATTTGTGTTTTATTAAAAGGCAGCAAAAGAAACTATACAAATGTTTCCCTATACACCACCCTATACTAATGTTTTTTTTAATAAAACAAAAATCCAGGCGTCACATTTGGATGACCTCTCTCTTGGATCTCTCTATATATATATATATATATATATATATATATATATATATATATATATTATATAAATTACATATATAGTTAGTTATGATAATAAATATTACAATAAATAGATAGATAAATAAATAGAAAATAGGCGATTAGTATTTGAGAAATATGCGAAAAAGACTGAGAACTGAATTAAAACATTATTTGTTAAAAAAACATATATAAGTTAAGGACCCTTTTGAATAATGCTCAGAATTTGAATGGTAATCCATTATGGTGTAAATGTGTGGTTATTAAGATACTTGATGAAAATTGATTCTTAATAATTTAGAATTTATTTTTCAGTTTCAATATTATATAATTTTAATAATCAAATATATATATATATATATATATATATATATATATATATATATATATATATGATTTTTATCAAAAAAAATTGTGTTAACAATTGATAACATCAATAACTAAAGAATATATTTTTTTAAATATAATTCTTGACAATAAATGTTTCTTGAACAAATAATAAACATTGAATTTAATTGTGTGTTATCTTTACATGTAATGTATTTTTCCATTTCTAAGAAACGTGTTGAAAAGCCATTGTTAATATAAATAAATGACTTAAAGTAATATTTTCTATACAAATAAAATTATCTTTTTTTATTATATATCTGTTTGAATATTGTCTATTGTAAATGAGCATACTGTTTTTTTCATATGTCGGTTTTATGTAAATACTTTTTGATAAATACTTCTGAGCGGGTATTTTTTAGAACACACTTTTATTTATTTTTAAATAAGCGTAATTGATTCAAATTATTTATAAAGGTGAAATGAATTGAACTATAGTTCTTTTTTCAAAAAAAGGATCGTCCTCTTTAGGAATCGATGAACACAAATCGATAAATTAATAGCCATCGGGTCATTAGTGACCCAGTGGTTGTTATTTCCGTACGTCAATGGGTCACCAGTGTCACAGACATCAGTCTTACTTTCTACTCTCATAACGCATTCCAGCGTTGTTAAGTGTCAGTCCTGTACGCCAACGTGACATCGATGACCCATTAACAAATTGTAACGAATCTCACAACAAACATATACTTAAGTTTCGGAAAGAACTGTCGACGGTGTTTATAAAAAAGTACACGACATATGTAGTTGTGGCGAGCTGTTGATTATCTTCGTTCAATGATAACTCGTTTTACTTTTCTTTTATGGACATTGGCGGTTATATATTTTTTGTATATCTAGAGACATCGTTCAATAAATATTTTAAAACGCAGACATTTCAGGTTTCAATTTCAAATACTGCTGTTTAAATTCTTTTTAAAATTACATAACGTATCAGTCATAATAAATTAATGAATAATTTCACTTTTTTAATTAATTGTGTTACTAAATTCAATTTATTAAACAATTTAAAACTGGAAATGAAAATAGTTGTTTATCAGACAATATACATACATAATTACATACATACATAATTAAAAAAATGTTTGAAAAATATACAAATTTGATATAAATAATATTTATTAATTTTAAAACATTTAAATATTATTTTATTAATCATATTTCGAGTAAGAATTTCATATAACTTTTTGAACTCATCTATGTTTGTTTTTCTTCTAAAACTAGTTTATTTAGTGTGGTCGAAAAGAGATTGAAAATTTTAGACATACATTTAATTCCTTATTATTATTTATTATCCTTGACTATCTTTCAATCTTATTTAAGCCATCCTACAAAAACCTTTATATATAAATATATCTTATAAAATGCTTTTATATATAAAACAAAGTAATAAATGTTATTTAAATAATCTCTATAATTTTTTTAACTTTAAAGTGTTAAAAAATATATTGATTTTTTTAAAAAATATATCACTAGAATTTAATAAATCTTAATAGTGATGAAAAATGATTTATTTTTAGTGATATATATATGTGTGTAGAGGATATTTGTAGGACATTTTTTTTATTTTAATAGTCTTTATTAAAATAAAAATATATAGTAAGATATAACTTTGTAATATATATAATGTGTGTGTGAAGATACATATAAAAAGTAACAAAGGGAGTAACATAGAATAACAACCATTCACAACTTATTTGAAGGCTAATTACTTACAAGGTTAAAGTAATATATTATTTGTACAGCATGACGTATGACGTACGCTATTAAATTATATATTTGTAAAGAAAAATCCAAATACTACGTTTGTGATAATGAGAAACGGTGTACAATTTATGAAACATATTATTATTTGATAATTGTACTTATTTTTCAATTTTAAAAAGACAATCTTTAATATTTTTATTATATTTAAGTTCCTATAAAAGTAAAAACAAAATATGAAAAATGATTTATATGAAATATCTAAGAAAATTATTAATTATAAATATTTTTTTATAAAACCGTAAAATGTTGACTTATAAAAAGATTAAAAAATAAGAAAATAAACTGTCAATTAATAATTTGCTGTCAGTAATTGATAATTTATTGACAGGCAGTAATTTATTAAACCGTGATTAATTTATTGATTTGAATATCATTTCTAAACAAACCCTTACAAGGTATTAATCATTCAATGAGAAAAATATTATTTAAAAAAGATTCTAATAGATACATTAATAATTACTAATTGCTATGGATTAATTTTTATTATATATTTATAACAATAAATGATTCATATGTGTATATTTTCAGAATTAAATTTATTTTGTAAATATTTTTACAATATAATCATGTTTATAATTTAATTTCTATTTTCTCTAAGAAAAGTGTAAAATTTTGAAAGAAGCTTTTATCCAATATTTTATTGAGAGGGACTGATATATATATATATATATATATATATATATATATATATATAAATTATTTTTTAGGCAAAATTAAATAAAAAAAATATTTTGTGAAGTGTCGTATAAAATTTTATTTTATTTTTCTATTCTTGTATGTTAAATGCTATATTACTTTTCATAAAAACTCTTAGATCAATATTATTTAATAACAATAATGCAAAATTCTTTAAAAAAAAGTTAAATACATGTGTAGAAAAATTTAAGAAATATATTTGAAAAAAAAATATAATTAATTTTTTAATCAATAAAAAACTAACAAAATAAGTATTTCGATTTTACTAAATGTTAACACACCTATTTTATTATCATATTTACATCATATATATATATATATATATATATATATATATATATATATATATATATATATATAAGTTCATATATTCATATGTGTAGATTGTTTAAATATTATTCTTGAAACAGGTGTTGTGTTTATCAAGTTGTATAAAAAACGTCCGCGTGTCTCATACAATAAAAATGTTAAGTTTTATCTAGTAATAATAATTAAGGAAAAAACTGAAAACGCTGAACAATAAATGAAATTAATCATTATAATTTTATTCATCGCAATGTAACATTTTTAGACCAAACCGCATTTTTGAAATCACTGCTAAATATAAAACAAGGCCCAGGTGAAACTGACGACATTTCGTCTATTTTTTGTATAAATATTTCTCACGTGAGTCATTATTTTTAGCTCTAGCCATATGACCCGAAAGGTAAAACCTGCGAGCGGCTAGAACTCATCAACCATGTAAAACATCTTAACACTTTCATCTTCTACACAATCATTCACTAATGTCCAATTTCACCATTTTTCAATACGTCAAATTTTATTGAAGATTCGGGTTTATTTACAGACTCGTTTTATGTTCATTCATCATTTCTTGTTTCAAAATTTTAATATTTATAAGCATTTGTTGTTGGAAGGAACGGAAATGATTTATTTATATTTTCGTGGGAAATCGTTTGGGGTTAAAAACAATCTTGAAATAATTGATTTATTTCGAAAATTATTTTACGTTTCATATAGAATTATCAATTATAGTTTGGTTTTAAAACCAGTTTTTTACCATGAAATATAAAATTCATTCCTAAAATATTTTTACGACAAATAGTAAATTATTTAGATGTTTTTATTAAAGTTATTTTATAATGTAGTTAAAATAGAAGTTTTTAAAAAGTAGTTTTAAAAGAAAATAATCACATTTTGAACGAAATAAGATATATATTTTATAATCATAAATTTAAATGATAACAATCATTAGTCGTTTAATAAAAAGTTTTTTTTAATATATATATATATATATATATATATATATATATATATATATATATATATATATATAGTGTCAATTTAAGGAAATTAATGGCAATAAAAACACTTTTATAATTTTGTTATAATGAATAAAATATTAAATTGAGTTAGAATTTTTCTAATAATTTTAAAACGTTTTGTGATATTTTTTTTGTAATAAAAAAAAATTTTGTATTAATTTTTACCTTACAAAATTATTATTTTAACTTTATAAAATAATAATTTTATAAGATCAAAATAATTTTAACCTCAAAAAAATAATTGATTTGTTTATATATATATATATATATATATATATATATATATATATATATATATATATAAAAGTGTATGTGTGTATTTTAAATAAAAATCAAAATAATACAAAATTTCAACCCAATATTTTAATTTAAAGAAAAAGTATTACATTTAAAATATATATTAGGTTGGCAAATATCTCCCTTCCTCCTTCTGGTCTTTTGAATTTCGCAGCTATGTACAAAAAAAAAAAAAAAAGCGGAAGGGAGATACTTGCCAACCTAATATATTAAAAATAGTGAATATTAAAAAATAGGTATATACAAAATTATTAAAATCTATATTTCTATAATATTGGAAAAACAGACGATTATTTCTTAAGATTTTTAAAAACATATACCTAAATTAGAAAATAAAACAATATTTTTTTCATTTGAAATAATATATTGTAGATAGTGATTTTAATTAATATTGAATTAAAAAAATAATTAAAGAAAAATTAAATTTTAATATTCATAAAATTCACTGTATAAATTTAATATAAAATTTATATATATATATATATATATATATATATATACATTAAAAAAAGATCATATAAACAATCCAGTATGGAGTAAAAAATAATTTACAGCCAAATTTATAAAACTTTGATATTAAATATATATTTTTCAAATGATTGAAATTGAGAATGAATAAATATCCATTTTTGTGAATATATATATATATATATATATATATATATATATATATATATATATATATAATTAGTACATATGTTTAAATTCTTTTTATAGTTCTTTTTTATGTAAATATATTATAAATTTCTTTATAAATAATTTGTGATTTTTAGAATTGTTTAATTTGAAAATTATTTGTGATATATATATATATATATATATATATATGTTTTCAAATAATTATTTTTAAAAACAGAAAAATTAATGTAATAAATCCATTTGTGGACTTCTTTGTAAACTGCCTTTTAGAAAATAACATTCAATGGATTTTAAAGAAACTTAATAATGTTATTTAATACATGTATAAAACTTGCACAGATTGTTAGAACAAATGTCGGAAAAATAACCAGAAAAAACACTGTATAAAAACAAATAGCTTAAGCAATATAATAAAAATAAACAATCAAATTACAAGGTTGTTGTATCTTTTCGTTATTACATCTAATAAGCAACGTTTTTATTCGTCTTAAACATAAATACAATTTATATATTCATGCAACTTATGAAAATGATGTCTACAATGTAATAAAATAAATTATTTTATATTCAGAAAAAGTTAATAGGCTGATTTAATTTATTATTCGTATCAATGAGTTCTTAAATAAATTATTGTAAATATGATATCATACTTTAAAGAATTTCGTCATTTAATTATTGATATATTATTATTTATTTTTATAAATTTTGTTAGTTTAACTATATATATATATATATATATATATATATATATATATATATATATATGTATGTATGTATGTATACAACATATATTAAAATTTCTAATTCTGTGCACAAATTTCACGCCACTAAAACATTAGGCCAATCAATTCGAAGAGAAAAAAAAACTACACTGATCACAGTTTCTTTCGATTATTATTAAACGACCTGCCTATACGGATGAATAATTTGGTCAAACAAAATTGAAAGTGTCGACAAAGACTTGCTATCAATGTTGTCTACAAATAAATAAAACGAAATAACGTATATACGAGACAAGAGGTGAACGGATCTGTTGTAAAACAGAAAACGAAGAAGAAACTTCATCACGTCGACCAGTATTGCTTGCTTACCGACCGGCGGGTCATCTGGGCAACATTTTTACCGACGGCATCGTCTCGTGTTCAATATCATGTCTATACATTAAAATCATTTCATAGATAATTGTCATTAAGTTATGCATGGATAATCAGAAATTATATTCGTTTGGTAATCAAACGACTGTGAAAATGATATATGAAGAATATTTTTGATTATTTGTATTATATTTTTAAATAATTGTATATATATATATATATACATCAAACAGAAAATAGTTGCTTTTATTACAACATATCAACATCATCAATATTTAATCATCTGTCACATGAGTACAATTATTTATCTTCAGCTACAATGCAATATTGTTATTTTTATTTTACCTACTTTAAATTTTTAATGATTATGATTATATTTCATTTTGTAATATTGTAAAACTTTGTCGAGAGAAAATAAGAAACTTGTATACTTAAGAATATGGTTTGGTTGATGCAGCCATCCAGTTTATCATTCTTTGAATTGTCATGGAACAAATTTCGATGTAATGTTGAAAATTTTATTAAAGTATTTAGTGAGTATATGAATTTTTCTAGAAGAAATCAAATATTTTTTTAATGAAACTGAATAGGAAGATTGTTTCAAATATCAAAACAAAATAAAAGAAATTTGTAAATAAGCTTGTGTTAAAAATTCTTTTTCAAATATTTAAAATTTCGATTTTGTATTGTCTCTCTTTTTCACAAATTTCCAATAAAATCTCCCATATTTTTATTCTTTTAATAATTCATTTATGTATTTTATATACAGGAATTATTATAAGAGCAATATTAAGAATGTAAATATATTATAATTAAATAAAAGTGCTATTAATGAAAAGTAAAATATAAAAATACTAATCTGTATTATATTTTATTATAATTTCTTGCTCTATCAATGATAGCATGGCTATTAAAATACACATCAGCACATAAATTAATTTATAAGTGATAATTAAAATTTTTTAAAATCTTATGTTGTAAGGAGTTAGTAATTTATCTGCAATAAAGTGAATTTAGTATAATAGGAAAATAATTGTTATTAATTTGTACAATCAACTAAGTAAGAAAATTTGTTTTGATTTTCAAGAGAATTTTTTATAAAATAATATGAAATTTTATAGTTTGGATTTTTTATTAAAAATTTAAAAAAAATATTGTTTTAATAATAAAAATAAAAATTATAATAAACATATTTATTGGTTTATGTTCCATATTTTTTTGTTGTTTTATAATAACAAATATAATAAAAAAAATCCATATATATCAAGTGAAATTTCAAAAAATAAAATTGAATGCACAAATTTACTTAAATATAAGAAACAACATAATATTGTTTTCTGGATGATTTATATAAATAGAGGTGTTCTAAAATTCTTGAGAAGAAAACCTAATTTAATTTTTTTTTTTAATAATATGAACATCTCTCTCCCCCTCTCTCTTTATATATATATATACATTCACAAAACCAAAAGTGTTTAAAACATATTACAGTTTTTACAACTTTATATTGACTAATATTTTTATTTTGGGATATGAAAAAATAATTTTATTTATATGACAAAACCTCCTTGTGTTTGAGGTAATTACAAATACATATATATATATATATATATATATATATGTTTGTATGTATGTATATGTAAGACAATAAATAATATCCAGCTAACAAAAACACTACATTAGAACTAAACACGTAGTATCTATTAATAGATTTCTTATATAGATTTCAACAAGTTTATACAAGTTTATTTTCTGGTAACAAAGGTATATTAATTACTACAAGTTATGCAGCAGTACAAATAATTGTCCGATGTAGTTCAATTTTTATTATTATGAGTTAAACTGTTATTTTTATTACAGAACGTGCAGGATCTTCTCGTCTTGCTTTCATGAGATTCTGTCTGCGGTTAATATTCAACAGATAACAGTGGTTTGAAATAATTCCATATATTCCAAACGACTGTTGAGTTGCAAATCTTACGCGTGAAGTTTCTAATATATTACAATTATATATATATATATATATATATATATATATGTACACTGATCCAAATTTTATCCATATTCTAATATTTAAAATATATTATGACTGAACAAATATCTACATAGTACAATATTTTATTTTATTACGATTTGAAAGTATAAAAAATTGTATTTTTGTTATTTTTATATTAATAAAATTTATTATTTTAATTAAAAAAATTATCTATGGGATAATATTTTTTTGGAATTTACCAAAAGTAATGAATGAATATTGTAAAGATAAATTATAATAAAAATGAAAAATAAATTCACTATGTGGAAAAATATGAAAAAATAAAAAATTTAGTTACCTTTAATAATATTTTCCACTGTTAAATTCCGCTAGTGATATTTTTAAGAATTGTGTAATACTTTCTGCGAACTGAGTTCGCAATAAAGTAGTATTAAAAATAATTTCTAATCGTTTGTGGGAAACTCGTTGTGGTTTTAACAATTTCTTTTTTGAATTTATATTTATTTGTATTGTGTGAAAGATAATGTGATGTCAGCTATTGAATTTATTTTTATATTCCGAAAACGTGCACGAAATTTATAAATAGGTGACCACAAAACGTGTATATATTTGTTTGTTATCAACCATATAAATAGGTTTCTACTTTTGTAATTATATCTGATTATCAAGTATTTTTTTATATTTTTGAATTTCCAGAAAATGGATTGAAAGTTTTACTAGAAATATTTTTTTTTTGATAACAATATATTATTATTTTAATACGTGCAATTTTTTATTTATTCATATTTGTTTAATATTAACAATAAAGCATACTATATGACATTTTGATCATGAAAAATATTATAAAAAAAATGTTTTTTGCAAATACTTGAAAATCAGTAATAAAACTTTAAAAATATAAAAAATTAATAAAATGAGATACTTTTTTTAATTTAAAATTTAGATTACTTTATAAACTTTTTAAAAATTAATAAACTTTCTATAACAACTTAAATATATATATATATATATATATATATATATATATATATGTGTGTGTGTGTGTGTGTGTGTGTGTGTGTGTATGATAATAAAAAATAATAGTTATAATTTTTCAACATAATTTTAATAACGACCTGTCAAAGATTTCCTATTAAAAAAATATATAAACAAATTTAAATCAATAGGTGATCCAAATGAACCTGAAGTATATAAATCTGGATTGAAGGTTACAACCTTCATTCTCATTTAGACCACCTCATATAAGTAAATTTATTGTCTTTTAACGTTCATAAATATTAGCTGTTATATTAATTTATTTTATTTGAATTTTTTTCTAAAAAATATGAAAAAACATTGAAATTCTTTTTATTTATTTTGTAGATACAATTTTAATATTTTTCAATTTATATTCAAAATACAAATAAAACAAACATTATGAATTCACAACGAAATGAAAATGTAATAGTTATGCGGATATTCAAATGATTTGGAACCTACGCAAAATATTTAAAATAATTTAATTCTGTTTAAAAAATTTAGGAACTGTAAAATTGAATATATAACAATTTAAAAAACATATCTGTATAATAATTCCAATTTTCACTTTTCATCTTCCATACAAAACAATCTATGTACTTGTATGTTTTTTCCTCACAAAACTTTCAAATCTCTGAAACTGTCACATTGATGCGGTGACAGAGCCTCACCCAACATTGAGAAATTTCAACACTTTATCTAAAGTTTATTGCAAACGAGCGGTATCTTTTATCTTTTATTGTGTGTTGTCAAATTGGATTATAAAATATATTCTAAGTATTTTACATAGAAATTGTATTAATGTTTATAAAAGTTTTCTTATCGTCTTTTATACTCCAAATAAAGATTAGCGATGACTTGTATTACTTAATATTTACAATGATATACTTTTATTTGTTTATAACATTCCATATTTATAAATAAAACGAAACAATGCATGGGTATATTTATTGTACATTTTAAATTAATCGTTACATTTTTATTTTGGAGAAATATATTCAGAATTTATGTTTAATTAAAATTTTTAATTTTATATTTTATGAAATTATTTTAATACAAAAATAGTTCATGTCTTCATATATTTATAGAAGAATATATAAATATGATGAATTTTTATTACAAAAAAAGTGCATAAACTTATTTAAAAGTTTTTCGTATGAAACATTTAATAATTAAGACTGTTTTATTATACTCATATTTTATTTTTTAAATTAATTTTATGATTGATGAAAACTGGCAATACTCTAAAATGAGACATAAAACAGCTTGCAAAAATTAAAAAAGATAGGATATATATTTAATATTTCTTGTTATAATTTTTAATTTCAAATCTATTATATAATATAAATTATAATCTCTTAAGCTGTACAGATAGATATAAAAATATATATTTATAATTAATAAATAATTCATACATTTATTTATTTTGATATCTATATCTAATTATATATATATATATATATATATATATATATATATATATATGTATATTATATATAAGAAAAAAATATTATATGGATAATAAAATTTATTGTTTGGAAATTTAAATAAATATGGAGTGGTCCAAATGAAATCAAAATATTTATTGATTGGAAAAATAAATAAATATGATCTTTTAGTCCAAATGAAATCACAGTATATTATAAATGATAGTAAATATTTGATTAATTATATTTATATATATTATACCTTATATTTATATATATTTGAGCCACCTTTATAATATTTATAATTAATAAATATTTTACACACTTTCACTCATTTATTTATTTTGATATCTATATTTATTTATTTATTTATACACACACACACACACACACACACACATATATATATATATATATATATATATATATATATATATAATATGTATTTTTGTATACAAGAAGAGAATACGAACGATGGATAATACAAATTTTTGATTGGAAATCCAAAAACATAAAAAGGCTCAAAAAGGAACATATAGATAGATGAAAAAGAGACATGAGAAAGTTATTTAGTGTGAAATGAAATACAAAAATATTAAATAACTAAAATTGGAAAATTTTGGAACGATTTTTATCCAGCAATGGATAGACAGAAGGGGATGATGATGTTATTTACAAATAATTTTAAGCTTATATATTCATTGCTTGATCAAGACTTATTGAAAAAAAATTAAGTTTAATAATCTATAAAATATTTTTTCTAATAAAAATTAAAGTTTTTTAATAGGTGTATTAAAATATACTAAATAACAACAAATTAAGATATCAAAATCAAAGTACTATATTAGTAATTAAATTTAGTCGAATTTCATTCACAAGCATTTTTGAAGAGAAATTCTTTAGAAATATTAAGAGGAAATATTGACTGGAGAAATTCAGTTTCTTACGAAGTTAAAAAAAAAGTATATAAATAGTTGATTCAAAAGATGAATCAAAAGGTGAGTATTCGATTAACAAATTTCGTTTCAAATATTCAATAAATTATTTTACAACGTTATAAACTGACTCAACAGTATCTACCTCATTGTAAAAAAAATACTTGTTTAATAAAATGGTTCATAGTTCCGGATTCAAACTCACGACCAATTACTCATTAACTCGTCATGGTAACGACTACTTCGTTCAACTTGAATTTCGATATCAGTACAATCAAACGCACATATTGTGATGTATTTATATAACTATTTTGTAAGTTGATTTAATTATTAGTCACTGACAATGAAGAAATTCCTGTAAGAGATGTCAGTAATAAGTATTGCTCATACAGCCTGAAGCTGATGTGAGTAACGAAAGAATAGTTGTTAATATTGTTTGGTACTAACAACTGTAATAAATTTTAGATGATCTTTTGCGAAACACTCCTAATTGTTATTTAGGTTACTACTGATCGGTGACAATATTTTAAACGTCATAAATAATAGTGAAACTTTCATCTTACAAGGCTTGGCGGCTAAGAAAGTGTTACTTAATTTTCTTTTAAAACTATGTATACATTGAAGTATTGATGTTTACTTACAAAAAAAAAAATATGAAATAAATTAAAACAGTTAATTATTATTATTTTAGATAATTAAAATCAGTTATAAATCAGAGGAAAATAGGATAATTTATATTTTATGATAACAGATGTACAATAAATAAATGATCTATTGATAAAACTCTGTATGCAAATTTAAATAGCTTTAAAAATTTAAACCAAAAAGATATGAAAAACAGCACATATAAATGCGATATGATCTAGATTCGAGAGAAAAATATTAACGTCACGTTTCCAGTGCTACTATTTTAAATGACCGTAGTAAAACACATATATAAACGACATTTTATGAAGTCTACTGTTTCTAGTAATGGAATTAAATGTATATACAGCAGGTTGAAGTTTCATGTCTATATGAAACTTTAATGGCGAATTTTACAATTTATTAATTACATTCAATTATCTTTTATGGGAAATTTCAAGAAGATTACTTGTAGAGTTTATTGAAGGTTGTTAGAGAGATTCAATTCTACACAATACGATTGTAAATAGTTGACGTTACAAAATATTACTTTAGATAAGTTATTTGTTGATAAAACATTTTTTTTTTTTGTTCAGGATGATTACTAATCAGTAATATTTGAATTTTTATTTTACTTTATTGATTAGCTAAATGTAGAGATTAGCGATTTATGTAGCCTGAATTATATTTATATATATATATATATATATATATATATATATATATATATATATAATGTTTTTTAAGCGTGATAGAAATTTACATTTAAATAAATTTAAATTTCTATCACGCTTAAAAAAACACCTATATATATATATATATATATATATATAGAAAGAGAGAGAGAGAGAGATTTGTCATAAAATATTTTTATAATTAATTTTGTAAGAAAAATTTGTAAAGATCTAAACTTTGCATTAAGAAAATTTAACACAGTAATTTTATATTGAATGAAAACAACTTCAATTTAAAAATATGTAATATTGAATAAATAAATAAACTGTTTGCATCTACTACATATTTCTATTAATGATTGAATTGTTTTTTTAAATTTCGATTTGTAAGTGAAAAAATAGAATAATTTTGATAAGAAACATTTTACAGTATGGAAAATTTAATCAAGTTAAATGTTGACTTTTTTTAAAAATTCTAATCTAACGATTAGAATTTTTATTTAAAATGTTTTATATCATTACAAATAGTTTCAACATTTATGTTTTACACTTTTTGAAAATGAAAAATGTCGATTTTTAGATAATTGTTGCATTTATACTGGGTGAAGATAAAAGGATCAAAAGTAGTTGTATACAATCTGTTATATAGAGTCATCAAAATGTAATGCCTAGATTTGTGTTTTATTAAAAAGAAACATGTGTATATAGGGAAATATGTGTATAGTTTCTTTTTAATGAAACACAAATGTAGGCGTAACATTTGGATGATCCTATATATTTATCATATTTAGTTTCATTAGATTTTCATTTCTTTCAATTTTTAGATTATTTTTATGGTACGAATTTCAAAACTATGGAAAACGTGAAAAATGCATCAATCATTTTATTGATTGAAAATTTCTACAATTTTTTTATAATGGAATCAGGAAATGTTTAAAAAGTGGCAGGAATGTATAAATAGTGATATGGATTTTTTTGAAATTTTTTTTTATATTTTTTTGCATAGGAAAAGTTTGTAGAATTTTTTTGCAAATAATTTACATATCTAAAGTATATATATATATATATATATATATATATATATATATATATATATATAAACATATTTTTATATATCTATTAAAATTTACGAAATATTGTATATAAAGTTTAAAAACAAATTTTCCTGATATATAGGGTCATCCAAATGTGACGCCTAGATTTGTGTTTTATTAAAAAGAAACTATACACATATTTCCCTATATACACATGTTTCTTTTTAATAAAACACAAATCTAGGCATGACATTTGGATGACCTTATATTATATAACAGATATATAAATTATATAATTTATATAACTCCTTTTTATCCTTTTATATTCACCCAGTATAAATGCAACACTTATCTAAAAATGGATTTTTTTTATTTTCAGAAAGTGTAAAACATAAATGTTGAAACTATTTGTAATGATATAAAACATTTTAAATAATCGTTAGATTAGAATTTTTTAAAAAAGTTAACATAACTTGATTAAATTTTCCATACTGTAAAATGTTTCTTATTAAATTTATTCTATTTTTTTTTTTTCATAGGAAAAGTTTGTAAATTTTTTGCAAATAATTTACATATTAATATATATATATATATATATATAATATACTACTTACAGATCGAAATTTAAAAAAACAATTCAATCATTAATAGAAATATGTAATAGATGCAAACAGTTTATTTATTTATTCAATATTACATATTTTTAAATTGAAGTTGTTTTCATTCAATATAAAATTACTGTGTTAAATTTTCTTAATGCAAAGTTTCTTAATGACTCTACAAATTTTCCATAAACATAAATTTGTTTTTAATAAAACACAAATCTAGGCGTCACATTTGGATGACCCTATATATCAGGAAAATTTGTTTTTGAACTTTTAGAAATTCTGATGAATAAAAAGAAAATAATATACCATATATAAAAATAGTCATTATTAAAATGGAGCTTTATTTAAAAGATGTCAAATTTAGTGTTTTTATTTTGTTTCAGTCAAAATATTGTTTTTTTTAAAAAATGATTTTTATTTAAACAGGATTTTTTATTTCCAATTATCTCCAACATTTATTTGTGAACTTTGATAAATGAATAATAAGATATTACGAAAAGCTCTTAGATATAATTGTCAATTTCGAAACGGGGAAGCAAGTACGATTTTTGAAACTACACCCATCGACTCTTCTTATACAAGGGTTTGTCTTATTTTTTTATTAAAAAACTCTATTACGGTTAAAAATAGAAAGCTACAAAAGCAAAAAAAGAAGAAAGGCCAAGGCTCTGCATGGTTCGTTGTGCTATGGTCTAGTGTACGTACGTATGATTTAATCCGACGTGTTCAGATATTTAGATGTTTGAAAACAGATACGCGGGATCTTAAAATATACACGTAATTCATCGTCAAGTGATAATTATCGTCAGAATTTCAAAACAGTAGCGAGTGATCACGGCACGATGATCACATTGTGTGGACGGTATACAACAAAAGTGACCGAACTTGTTTTGAAAGAACAACACAACACATATATCTACGTACGTACAGGAGAAACACGCGGACATGTACACAAGAATATATATATATATATATATATATATATATATATATACACTCAGAGTCGAGTGTGTGAGTATATATGTACATACATATACATTAACATACAGAAGACACCGGAGAGTCCAGCACGGGCTTACTCTTTGACTTTGTGTCTACTGCTTTGGGCCGAGAAGGTGAACTTCATTTTTGACTGCGGCACGGATAGATGAGACACACCGACAACGTATAGACAGACACACCGACGTGCGTCCGACTCTATTTTTTGTGTACTTTTCACGAAATAAAAACAGTTTTTATTTTTTTCATCGGAATGTGGTGTGCGTTACCGACTGGTTAATATCCGTGGACCAGTGTTGTTATGTGCCACTTTTTTATTTTCGTTTGCTTTCATTGCTCGTTTTATGTTGAAATATTATGTGTGTATTGTGTGGTTTTTTCTTCGTTTGTTCCGTATGACGCGCTGTTACCCGGTGAGGTGTGATTGAGAAATGGTAATTGTTTGTTTCGCGGAATATGAGGTCTCGTTTATAATTTATTCGCGAGATTTTAGAGTCGAGCGATCATTTTTTTCGTTTTTTTTTTTTGGTTCACTCTTATTTTTCACACTCGCATACATACACGCATATGTGGAATAACGATAAGCTTTTCTAGGAAGTACTATGCAGCAGGAAACTGAATATGTTTTATACGGAATTTTAGAAAACCACAATAGAACGATAATGAAATGGTCTATAAAAAAATTCAAAGCCATTAATTTTAGACACTTTTGCCGACTTACACACACATGTATACATATATAAGATTTATAAAATAATCCAATAATCAAAACCAAATACGAAGAAAAGAATGAAAAAAATAATAATAAATGCAATAAAATAACAGCGGTTAAAACTCGTTGACAAATTGTATATTTAAAATTTGTCTACTTTGAAATTTCCAGATTATATTATAATACAAGACCATAAATTATAAAATATTGTTAATTTTTACTCATTAACGATATTATAAAAGTTACAAAATATGAAATATTGAATAGAATTATTGACCAGTATTTCATATTTAGTAATGAAATGCAAACGCATAAAAAAGTAATAATTATTGAAAAAAATCCCAACAGATTAAATACGAAAAAAAATCAATAACTATAATTTATGCAGATTGTATTGTAATTTAGTACCATATTACACACATTACTATTATTGGATGACATAATATAAAATATTGTTATTATTTTGCTATCAAATATATTTTATTTAATCCAAGATGAATGGGTACTTTTAAATTATTACATTTAATTTAAATATCATTGAAACTTATTTGAATATTAATATTTATTTATTATAATACTTTATATATATATATATATATATATATATATATATATATAAAATAACATTTCAACTAAATTAAAAAGTAATCATATTAAATTGATTTATAAATTAAATTAAAAAAAACCGTGACTTAAAAAAAGAGTTTTTCTATTTCTAAAACAATTAATGAATTTAATATAAAAATATATTTTATTTTATTATATATATATATATATATATATATTAAAAAAAAAAAACTAAAAATATTAAATATCATATTTCAGTTTAAAAAACAAGACGGAAAGGAAAAAATCGAACGAGTGTTGTTAAAGATCAACGTATTTTTAGAATAATTTTACATGAATTAATATAACATTTTTTAAAAAAATTAATATGATTTATTTTTCAAAATTTTATTGTGGTTTAATTAAATTTCTAGCCAATTTTTGCCATATTAAATTTTATATATATATATATATATATATATATATATATATATATATATATATATATTGACTTTTTATTAGTATTCATGAAATTCTGAATACTAATTATTTATTTATATCTCTTACATACGACAACTTCACGCACGTTGCATTATCTTTATTATAAATAATATAATTTTCATTGTCATATTTATTATAATACGTGTATAAAAAATATTGTAATAGATATTATTAAATATACAGACGACCTTGTTTGTTCTCATTAAAATACAAGGTCATTGTATAGAATTACACATCAAAAAATAAATATATCTAAATATCTAATAAAAATTTAAACGTATTAGTTCGACAAAACAAGTTTATTGCATTATTTTGAATTTATCACATTACTGTTTGCGAAATAATGAAAGAGAAACATAATAAAACTGATTGTGGTAAAAAATCAATATAATAAATTTTAGTAAATATTTATTAATTACATATTTACAGAAGTAGAATGTAAAATATTTATTTAAAATGTTGTAATTAGTATATGTTGTTTTTTTTGGATACGAATGTCAATGAAACGTGTGATTTTTTGGTTGTAAACATTTTTTAATTTTTTGTTTATATATATATATATATATATATATATATATATATTCCCTTAAATTGAGGGTTGAATAAAGGGTTAACAATCTCATAACAACTCTCACGGAACTCTGATAAGTAAGGATTTATTGAATTAACATTGTCAGAGAATCTAAATATCTAAAGATCTTTAATACTGAAGAATAGTAGTAGTGTGTATGTGTGTGTGTGTGTGTTTGTTTGTATATATATAACAGTCTAAGATACAAAGGAGACGATAGAACTTTTTTCTATATTTTTAAAATAATTTTCCTATATATCCATTGGATCATCTATTTTGCTTATTAAAAAGTAATATCAATAGAAAAAGATTTATAGTACTATAAAACATAAACTAGTGATATCTATTGCAAAAATTCTACATGACTTTTCTGATAACCCAATGTTTCTTACTAAGTAATAACTGTCTTATTTTTTAACTCTTACAATGGATACAGATGGTTAAAGAAATTAAAAAAAAATACAAAGATCAATAGAAATAATTTAACTGATATAACAAACTGTTATGTTAATAAATACACGATGTAATAAATGTGATGAAAATAAATAAATTGAAATAATTTGTTGCTTTGAAACTGTGGCTATTCAAATATTTTAACAGAAAGGCTTTTAGGATGATGGTATCGCCATTGAAATGCATTAACCGATATAATTATAGACTATATAATTATAAATAATAAGTGATTATTGAACACTTTA
Organism: Neoneuromus ignobilis; assembly: GCA_029203775.1. Lineage (NCBI taxonomy): Eukaryota > Metazoa > Arthropoda > Insecta > Megaloptera > Corydalidae > Neoneuromus > Neoneuromus ignobilis. The sequence continues at coordinate 31,885,938 of CP092092.1, read as the reverse complement.
AATTATTGTGGTGTTGGGGTTAAAATTCATTTGTGAAATAATTTGGTTAAATTATTAAAAATAATCAAACTTGTCGATTAATAAACTTAGTACTTCAGAGGGAAATTAAAAAAAGATTTCAAAATTATTTGTTTATTGAGTTTTGTCTAGTGCTTTCGACCAGCATTAATTAAATTGTCTAGA
>CP092092.1:31718255-31880755 GCA_029203775.1 Neoneuromus ignobilis | reverse complement strand
ACACAAAAATTTAATAAATATTTTTTTAATTAGTAATTATATTTCAGTTTTACTTATTTTATTTCAGTTATTATGTATAAATAAATGTAAAATTGTTTTTTTTTTAAATATTCATTTAAAATCAAAAATCATTAATTAAATTAATTTAATGGAGATTTTTAATGGAGAAGTTTTTAGTCATGCAATTTATTATATTTTTATTTAATTTACTACACTAGTTTATTAAATTATTATGTAAGATATAAAAAATCAAATAAATAGAGTATTTACAACTAGTTGAAGTTACAAAATGTTAATAGTAATATTTTTAAGCATATTAAAATATATTATATTTCAATTTAAAAACAATTAGATTTTGTCAAAATTATAAAAAAATTATTAAATCTATATAAATATTATTAAAATGGAATTCAGATTTTTAAATGTGATAGTGTATATATATATATATATATATATATATATATATATATATATATATATATATATATGCATGATTATATATTCGTTAATGTGTGTACGCATGTTTGAATGGGGTTAACTTTTCCCAATGTGTATTTTCTTCTAAGAAAAAAAAGTAGTACACACAATATATTATATGATAATATCGGTATGTAGTCTATACCATCATTGATGTCACCTATATAGTTTGTAGTAAAATCTCCACTCTCATAAAACCGCAGACATTAGTCACACGAGCTCCCAGATTACACATAACGTATTAATCATAGACGTGTGCTGAACATAAAATCTAGGAAATAGCGCACTATATATGGAGAATACAGTACAATAAACCAGTTGAAACTGGATATTTTAATATACTGATATCAACTACTAGACCGATCTATGATCTTTTTTTCCCTACACACTGTTTTCTTTATATACATAGTTTATATCTATGGAATTGAAATGATTATATTTATTAGTTATAGAAATTTTAATTAAAATTATATATATATATATATATATATATATATATATATATATATATATATATAAGAAACAGAAAACGAAGTTCATCTAGCTAAATAATTTCAAATATTGAAGTATTCATTGATGATTATCTACATTTTTTTGATTTTATTAAAAAAGAATCTTCATATCCATAATAATATTTACAAACAAGGTACTAAAAATAGAAAAACTTTTGAAACTGTCGTAAATTCATTTTCATACAAAAGAATTATCATCCTATATCTTGTGGTGTTGGGGGTAATAATTTATTTATAATAGGAGAAATGTTGAAATGATTTTATTCAGTATGTTTAATACCCCTGATATACTTGTGAAACATTGATACTACATAAATTTTATGTAATATCAAAAATATAATTATAAATTTAACTTATAAAAAATAATATTTTAAAATTGTGTGAAATTTAATTGAATATTTTTTTTATTCCATTTCAAAAATTTTCTTCAAATTAATTAAAATATTAAGGTTATGACTAATATCTAAAATTATTTTTTTAAGTATAGGTTTATCTAAATGTGACGTCTAGATTTGTATTTTATTAAAAAAAAACTATATACTCGTACATGTTTCTTTTTAATAAAACACAAATATAGGTGTCACATCCAGATGATTCTATATAAATAAATTCTATATATATATATATATATATAAATAAATTCTATATATATATATATATATATATATATATATATATATAGGGGTGGCTCAAATGTGACTGAAGGATTTAGACAGATTTACTTGCTTACTATTATTTATTATCCTTCAATCTCATTTGGGTTTCTCTCTCTCTCTCTCTCTCTCTCTATATATATATATAGAGAGAGAGAGAGAGAGATAATAGGTGGTAATAATAAATTAAAAATTGTTATAATAATATAATGCTAAATAAAAAGTTATATTAACTGCACATTATTTATGAATATATATTTTTAAAATTGTGTTGTATTAGTTTCATTTGTAATTATAAAAAAATCATATAGAAAATATTAAACCAGTAAAAGGTGTATATTTAATTAAGAGCTCTACAAAAAGTATTCATTTATATTTCTTGTTAAAAGTTCATTTATATTTCTTTTTCTCCAGTTGAAATGTAATTACTTAAAAAATAATGTATTGTTAAAAGCTACTTTTTGTTATAACATTTTTCATGTATCAAATATCTAAGTATGAATAGGCAATTATTGTGAATATGTTCGTAAAGTATAAATTGACAGATGCCTTTTAATTATTTGTATGTATCATAATTATCGCAATATATTGCAGTATAGATATATTACTAGTAGAGGTTTTAAGTATGTTTATTCTTAGTTATTTAATTCAAACATAATTGATTATAAAAATTGATTATGTATAGAAAGTTAATCATTTTAATTTCTTATATTTTAAACATATTAAAAATTTAAACAGATAATTGATTTTCTATTTATATTAAACTTGATTAAAATGTAAACACACAGAAAATGTTTAATATTTTAATAAATTAGAAACATTACTTAAATTAACTTATCTATCTACCTATATATCTGACTGAATCTATATTTACTTATATATATATATATATATATATATATATATATATATATATATTTACATAGTTAATGAATTTATTCTTATTTTGTATATACACAAATATATATATATAAATTATATATACACTAGTGTCCAGTTATGTAAAGAATATTAATAAAGTAATTATTTATCAATATTGGAAATTAATTTTAAACAAAGTACATATTACAACAGAATAAAGTTTAAATATTCAGTGATTACTTATAGTTATCTTTAGATTTTCAATCTGAAATAATTTTTGAGTAAAAAAACTAATAAAAGAGATTTCTTACCATAATAAACAAATTTAAAATTGAAAGTATAAATTTCAATCATTTTATCACGATAATTATTATGTTCTGCAAATCACAAAAATATTTTACATTTTTTAGAATATGATTCAGTATAGTCGAATTTTTTTTTAATTTATTAATTCGAGCAGTTGGACAATCAAGTTTTTTGATATTTTAAAGATATTATTGCAGTATACATTTTTTTAATAAGTTCTTTATTTATAATTGATAATTTTGATAACTGATTAATTCTTTAACATTAGAGCATCCATATATGCAATTTTTAAAAATAAATACATTTTTGATCATTACCACTTTCTCTTGATTAGTTTTTTTCTTGAAAAAGAAGCAGATTAATTTTTGTTCTAACATATTTCAATAACCTTTCAATCATCGTCATAATAAAGTATTACAAATTTTATAATATTGTGCTTGTATGAATATATATTTCTAATACAAGGAGTTATACTGTTAATAAAACTGTAAAATAAATATGTCTTTGAAATCTTATTAAAAATTATATATTATTTTTTGAATATTTAGAAAAATAAGAAAATTCATAAAATTGTGTATAGAATTTTTTTGAAAAAAATATTTTTTTTGAAAAAGTCTCTCTATATATATTGTTTGATAAAATTTATTAATTAATCCTAATAAAAAGAATAACGTTAATCTATGAAGTTAATTCAATTTTAATAAATTATCATTTATAATTATTTTTGCATAGTAATTAATTTTTTCCCAAAAATTATTATTCCCAGACTTGTAATTGATGAATTATGAAACTATTATTTTATCAATTGAATAAAAACGAATCTACAGAAACTAAAAATGATAAAAAATATGACAATAAATATATTGATTGTTTAATTACAAATATCTATTCGACATTCTTTTATAAAACATTTTTTTAAGAAAAACTTATGCAAAAGTATTTTTAGAATACGGTCATGGTTATTATGTATATAGTAGAAACATTCTTGTTTGCTTATACTTTTATGTGAATTAATCTGTCGAGTTTAATAAATTAACATTTATTTTTAACTTCATAGTTCAGTAAGTAGATTAAAGTAATGTATTAAAAATGAATAAAAACTATCCATACGTATACGTGTAAATATATAAAAATACCATACGATTATTAAAAATTCATTCATTCGTTCATTCATTAAAAATTGCTGAATGTAAAGCTGTCAAATAATTCAATTCGAATGAATACTAGTAGTTTATAAATGTTTTTGAAATTATTTACATGTACGCTTTTAATATATTCATTATATACGTCTATATTTTACAACAAGTATATAAATGATTTGTAAGAAATATAAACGGTGTATAAAATCCAGTTTTATAAATAAAAGTATTATTTTAATTTTTTAAAAAACTCGGTTTCGTAATTAGTAAAAAGAATCTGATTACATGTAATATAAAATGATCATAAAAATGTAAGTATCGTATAATATTTGGTGGTATAAAAATTTTAATTTGATGTATCATCTTTCTTATCAATAATCAGATTTCGATGTAAAAAAATAATGTAAATTTTATTTATAATATTTTAATCATAACAATATTATTATTGTAAATAATGAATTGTTTTCTTGAATTGAAATATCTAAAAAATCATTGAAAAGAATATTTTTTTGAATAATATTTATTTTGAATACTTAAAAAAATTTTTTTATATGGTAAATTATTTAACCTATTTTTAATACTTAATTTTTTTTAACTATAAATTAATTATTAAATAATTTTGTAGAAAATAAAAAATAATTCGTATCTCAATTATATTTTCAAATATCGAATTTTTTTTATATTTATAAAATCAATTTTTAAAACTGCATACATTAATCATAATATTTTTAATATTGACAAATTCATCGATTTAAAATTTATTATTTTTTATTTATACGTGTTTGTTTCATAAAAAATACAATTATTTTCAAATTTAAATAATTACTTCAAAAAAAAAAATAGAACTAAAATTCCATAGTCAAATATCAGTTTACCTATATTTTATAATATATTGATTTGTTTTGAGAATATTTATTGGATTATTTTTGAGTATATAAGAGTAATATCAAGAGAAAAATAGTTTGTATGAGGTTATATTTGTACTAAATATGTTTAATTAACGTAAAAACATTTTAAGTTAAATGACAAGTATTTGTAGTAAAATTGGTGTATGAATAAATCATTTAGTAAATTTTAAAATTTGATTACAAATTTCAAATTAAAAAATATCAATTGTATCATAATAAAGTTGAATAAAATTGATTTTTTTAGTTTTATTATCACTTTGATGCAATTTAAAATAAATTCGAAGTAAATTTTCACTTTAAATGATAAAATAACAAAGTTATTCTATAATTATTTAATTGACATTTGAATGATTTTTTTGGGTAACTTCAATAAGATTTTTTAATTAAAATATTTTTCTTAATAATGAACGATAAAATAAATGTAATTATATAATTATTTCAATTGTGTAAAAAAAATAAATGATATGTAATAGAATAATCATAAAATAATTTTATAAAAATTAATAACAATACACTTACTATTTTTAAGAATAATTTATTAATATTTGTAATAATAATTTTATCATCTAAAAACATATTCCGTTAAAAATTGACTTTTTAAAGAAATAAATATAAAAAATAACGTTTTAATATTTATAATATAGATAAAGTTTCATTTATAGAAAAATAAGACAATTTTAATATATTTAACTATATGGAAAAATAAATAATTTATTATAATTTTGTTTATGGATTAAATTAAATATATATATATATATATATATATATATATATATATATCTTATTAATATTTTACTAAAATATTTCACTCTCTTTTAAAAAATATTATTTTACACTTGTAAATATAATATATTAAATATAAAATGAATATTAAATTACTATTGTAAATCATTTATGATTTTTAAGTATTGTTGATAATTTGATTTAAATAATTACTTAAAATATCAATAAGAATATATGTATATGTATGTATGTATGTATATATATATATATATATATATATATATATATATAAATGCATTGAACAGAATAAATTTGAATAAAATTTATTACTAGTATATTTAAATATGTTAATTGAAATATTAGAAAATTATAAAAAAAAATACCTTACATTTTTACATAAAGGAATTACCACTGCAATATCACTAATTGTGGTGTTGAGGTTATAATTCATTTGTGTAAAAGTGAATTCACAAAGTCCAAAAACATTTTTTCCACGATTAAAAATAATAATTATTAAGATTACAAAATATTTATTAAGAAATAAGTTCATTTTTGTCAAGCAATAAATTAAATGGATCTATAATATAGAGAATATTCTAAGTAAGTTATACATATTAAACTATAAAATAAGAAATTCTTCAACGTAATATTCTATTCTGAGAGATTTTGATTTTTTAAAAAGTATATACATATATTTGACTGTATAACATGTATTAAAAATAGTTATAATTTTACTTTATTTAATTATTGTTAATTATTTGAATGAAATAGTTTATATATATATATATATATATATATATATATATATTTATATATATATATCACAAGAATAAAAAATGAGAAATATGAAAATTTATATACAGAAATTTCCTTTTTAAATAAGTACTTAGTTTATTATTTTACATTTTTCAATAGTATTTAACATTTTATTTTTTAAAAAATATGTGTATTATAATTTTTTGTACCAACAAACAAAAATCAGTAACTTTTATAAAACTGTATTTAAATATAGAATAATTTGAATTTGATTAGTGATAATTGTTTTAAGATATACTCAACATGATTTTTATTTAAAAAATGTACTTACAGTATTTATGTCTGCATATGTAGAATGAAAAAAACTATTTAAAAAATAAGATATATTTAATTAAATTATATAGAGTTAAAAAAATAACTAGATACATACATTTATCAATTGGTTTTTCTAAATTTTGTACTCGATTCAATTGAAACGATCAAACTTGACAGAACATTGTTTTATTTTCCGACATTTGAATCCATTTATGATATTTTATTCGAGCACGATACGTGTATTGAACGAAGTCGAGATTGCAATTCCATGTACATATATGCAAATAGTAATGAAACTATCGTACGATTATCATAAATCCACCCTAATTAAATGGTAAATGCGAGGCAATCTCATGCGAGACACACTGGCAGCAGGAATTGACCTGCACGAACAGACGCAGCCGCCGCCGCATCGCGTCTTGCTACCGGTCTTACGTCACGCCATGTGCTACTGTGTTACGCTTGCGCACAGTCAACCTGGCCACGTGCTCTACCCACGGGGTAAAGCTGCAATCTTGTCTGACATTTATATGAATTTCTTGTTGATTTTGAAATTACGATTGCCGGCCGAGCAACAAAATTCGTTTATTATTATTATTTCTCGAATGAAAGTTTTACGATCGCATTAAATGTCTTGCCGGGATTGAAATTTCGTATTTATTTATCGTATTTTTAATATTCTTTATAATAATGTTTTGTGTGTAATGCACGAAGAGAGTTTATCGCTTTTTTCGATATTCTCTACGAGATAAATCATTACATTTTAAATTTCATTTTTATATACGTATACTTTATTTCTAATCATTTAGGTAACATGTTTTTATTTCAATAAAAAGTTTACACTTACTTATAATGTCTCATTTAAAAAATAAACTATAAAAAAATGAATTTTAATCAAAATCTACTATTAAATATTTAAATACAATCAGCTCTTATTGTGATCAATTAATTATCCTTTTATTTACTCAAAATCGATTTAAAACAAATTTCCTAAATCATACATAAAACTTGTAAAAAATATATATAATAAAAAATTTCACAATTTTGAAATATTTCAAATAAAAAATGAACCTTTTCAGTATATTCATATTTGTACTATTGATTTGATTGTATTTTCTACATAAATCAATTATTTACAAAAAAATGTTTCCAAATATTGTAAAAAAATAATCAACATGTATAAAAAATTAAAAAAATAGAAGAAAAAAATTATCTCGTTTTGAATTTTTAACACATATTGTGGATTGCAACTATGAAATTACAAGAATATAAAAAGTATTTTTTTTAATAATTTCAAAAAAGTGAAATAGTAATAAATTTAATTTATTAAAAATATTTTAATTTTCAAACATAGATATATATGTAAATTAAATGATTTTACTACTAAAAAAATCGTTGTAATAAAAAATAAAACGGTATTCATCTGCAATATTTCAAGTTTGATTTGGTTTGGAATATGTGTTATAAAATTGTAGAAAAACGACTGTAACTAATTACAAATATATTTTGATTTTGGTGTATTAGTTATTTCAGAAATTTCTTTTTTATAGTCAATTTATACAACTTTTATATAATAAATATTTTCTTGTTTAATTTTAAGGATGTAAACTTGAAAATATTTATATTTTAAGTATAAAAATATCTTTCTAAAAGAATATAACAAAAATGTATATAAATTCTTATTTGTTATATCGTCAACACATTTCAAGATTGTTATTAAATTTTATATATTTTTTAATCTTTTTCACTGAATTAAAAGTAATTATATATATGTATATAAAATTTAAAACTAATTATTGGTAACTATGAAATTAATCAGCAGTTAAAGAGATAATCTGCTTTTGATAAATGCTTTTTTATTAACTATAAAATGAATTATAGTTTATTTCATATGATAATTTTTCAACAGATGATTTTTATGTTTTCAAATAGAAATCTTATAAAAAATATGTAAATAAGCAATTTATAAAAAGTATTAAACTGGAATTTAATATTTTATATAAGTTGTAATTTATTCATTTCTGTACGTATTTCAATCTATTGAGATACAATTTGCTTTTATAATAAAAAAATAGTATAAATATTTTTCATTTAATAATCGTGACGGTTTTTTGCTAGAATATAATCGATTGATTTCCGTGATGTAATGTAAAAAATTCTAATTATAAGCATCGATGTAATATAATAAATCAGAGATATATTTTTATATATAAAAAAAACAGCAACATACAATTATGGTTTATCGTAAAAGATCTTTAAACAACTATAAAATGTGCATGCATATTTACAATGATATAAAACAATAACTACTCACATTATGATCCTGTCCAACAAAGTATCCGATCGAAAAAAAGCCGAAAAATTAAATAAAAACACTTTTATAGAGAGACTGGTAAAAAAACAGCAAAATAAAATACGAATTTATAACACACGAATCGTAGACAAACACTTGCCGGACAAACAGTCACCCTCAGGATAAAATATGAGAAGTTATTATGGCCGAATAAGTCGAGTAGAGAGCGGACTGAATGACTGACCTGATCTTAGCTCCGGGAGAGTAAAGTCCAGACGACTTCTGTATGTTGGAGTTGTTGGTAGCTCGGCTGCTGTAGGAATGAGCCTCTGAAGTCTCTATAAGACATCTCCTTGTGCCTCCGAAGGCGTCATAGGTTAACGTCGTCCCGCACCGCGACTCCGCAAAGCGATCTCTGTCGTGCACGAACGTCGACGTGCACGTTTTGTCGGTGAAGGACAGAAACAGTCGTACGAACAATGCATCGCTGAATCCGTCTTTCGCGCACGTACGATCGCCGTTGTCGAAGAAGGAATTTATATAACTTGTCGTATATTTGTCACCTGAACGTCTATATTGTCCCACACGATATCATCTTTCTCGTTTCTGCAACTAAAAGAGATGACCGTTTATAACGAGCGAGTGTCGGCAACCGCGACTCTTTGTTCTTGCAGCCGCGCGGAAAAGGTGCAACGAAGAGAGAGCGCGGTCAGCCCGAGCGTTTCTATATATCACGGCCGTGAGGTCCATTCGATTATTGCATTTCGTACAGGTGTCCGGGTGCGCACTAGCGAGCAGAGCGACTCTAATATGTCTACACCCACCAAGGCATATATCTTAGGTAGCAGGCAACTCCTACTTTACGAATAAGCCCTATAAGAAGTCACAAGTTGATTTTTTTTTGTGTTACGAATCTGTTCTTGTCTCGCCGCCGCGTTTGTTTCCGAACGGCGGAGCGATTTTCTTTGTTCAACTTTTAAATTCTTCAATTAACATAGTCCTTTTTTGTGTCCTCGCATTCTTATGCATGCCGCGTCTCTCTTCAGCTCGTCGGACTGAGTGATGAGTTTTTTTTCTGTTCGTTTTTCGGCATCCGTGTTACGCGTTCGGTGATCTCCTTTGCGCATCCGGCCTCCGCTTATATTATCGTTGTCACGGACGCCGTCTCACTCTCGCTCGGCGGTCGCCCGTTGCCGCCTCGTCTCGCTCGTGAGAAGCACAAGTCGTCCGTTGCTGAATGGACATAACATTTCGCGTAACTGATCAGCCAAATATTTCAATCTTGTGGCATCCGACTTTCACGGGCCCGTTGTGTGATTATCTTAAAGAAATATCTTTTGTCTCCGGCGCTTAGTCTTATAAGCCACCACGATCGTAAAATTAATTATGATTTCATTTTCTGTTGTTTTGGACATTTGTGGGCCTACCTACAGCGTGGAAACATTACCGATGGAATTGACATTAGATGTTTTTGCTTTCGACAACGGTTTTATTACGTGCTCGTTCTCTATAGATATTTTATTTTATGTTTTCGACGTAGAGAAATATCGTTCCGTTCGTTAAACACATTCACTCGATGCGTACGCCTATAGATGTTTTATGTTATGACTAACAGTTGATCACTCTGGGCATTAAAATTCTTCTTTTCATCGTCGTCGTCGTCGTTTTCATATTTCTTAATGCATGCACATATATCATAACGCACATAATTCCAGAGTACGTACGCGAAAAATTGTTAAGGCAGTTTTATTTCATACATAAAATGAGAAAACGATTTTATTGAAAAGCTTTGACAATCACACTAGCACATATACATACATATATATGTGTGTATGTATATGTATATATGTATGTATGTATGTATATATGTTTTTATTTTCTACCTTGTATTTTAAAATAAATTAAAATTAATATTTTAGAAAATGTTTTAAATAGATTTTTTGAATATAAAATACAACTTAAATATTTCTCAAAAAAGGGTTTTAGCACAAAAACTGTAACGTTTATAAAATACTTTAAAATAACAGTGAAGTAATATGTGCTATTGTTAATCTAATTTTTTCATATCAAATTAAAAATGATCTGTGTTGGATATTAAAAAAAATATTTAGAAAAAATATCTAGAGTTTAATGTATGGAAATGTCATCTGTATATTTAAGAGAATTAATATGTTTCATTTAATTAATTTTTGAGTTTTGTTAGAAATTGAATACATAAATATAATTAAAATAAAATTTATCCATTTTTTTTCTAATACATGATATTTTCATGTTATGAAATTGGTAATATGAAACGATTTAAGAGATTTCAATGCTTACGTTAGTTAAATAAAAAATATATGAACAAAATAGATAAGCACGTTTATAGAAATATATATATATATGTGTGTGTGTGTGAGAGAGAGAGAGAGAGTATGTGTATAGTTATTAAATATAATATGAAATATTTACTTTGTGTATGAAAAATATAATTTCATATTATAATAAAGTAAAAAAAAAACATTTTTACCTGATATCTATATTCAATTATGTGCAAAAAAGTTGTAAATATTTTTTCTAATTGATTTAAAATAGTTTTAAAATTTATATTTTTGCGGTTAATTAGAATTTCTTGAAATTTTCAAATATTAGAACAATTTACCATATTAACTGAGTAAATGAATAAATAAAAAATAAATACTTGAATAATAAATGTACTGGTTGATTTTATTTAAATTAATTTCAAATTATGTGTAGTGTTTAATTAGAAAAATAATTTAAATAATTATAATTGTATAAATTATATCACATATAATCAGATTATTTTTTACATTTAAAGTGAAAAATAATACTTAACACAAATTTATTATTAAATATAACATTTTTATGCATAATAAAAATATTTTATAATATAAACGAATTATTATTCCAAACACGACAGATATTTAATCAGTAATTATTTAGTGATGGTTTATTTTGAATATCATAAAAAACGATGATTGATTACATTAAATAAAAATTATGACATTTGGAGTTAGTGACTCATGCAAGTGAATTAAGTAGTATAAAACTGTAATATGACAATATATAATTTTTCATTTTTCAAACAAATCAGATAGATTTGTTTGTTTACAAAAGTAAATTAAAATTTTAGTGAAATTAATTGGTTAAATTATTGTTCGAATTGTAATGAGCATAAATATTCTACATTTATACTTACGTACACACACACACACACACACACACACACACACATATATATATATATATATATATATATATATATATATAGGGTGTCTCATCAGAAGTGTTAAACTTAATTTTTAAATAAAAAGCATTTTTTTAGTAAATAATGATGTTTTTTTGAGTAATGACGAATGTACGTTCCTATGGGACAACCTCTCTCTCTCTCTCTCTCTCTCTATATATATATATATATATATATATATGTATATACGAGGGTTATTTGATAAGTATGGTAAAAAGGTAAGAAAAACTAAATTGAACAATTTAATTTAATTAATCAAATAAAACAATAAATAAATTTACCATACTTATTAAACGACTCTCGTATATATATATATATATATATATATATATATATATATATATATATAAATAGATAGATAGATTTACAGACAGATGGATAGATAGGTAGATAGATAGATTTGTGGGTGTATCTGTATGAACATTAAATAGAACCAAGTTAACGTGTAATGTGATTATATGTGACTATATAATGATATTATAATATGATTTATGTAATTTGCTATAAAAAAATCAAAAGTTTTCTTTTTAGTAAAATTTACAATAGAAATTATACCATATGTTACAAATTTTGAATTTTTCCAAATAAATAATGAGTGTTAGGATAACTACACATATTACCGTAGAAGAATTATAAATAAAAATATTTTATTGTGTTAAAAAAAATTAAGAACATATTTATTTTCTTCGAAAAAAATAAACACTTGATTTAATTATAAAATTTTCGAAAAAATGTCAAGTAGTTAAAGTTATAATATATATATATATATATGTAAGTATATATCATTATTAGCCTTTCTTTATTCACTACTGTATAAAGGCCTCTTTTAAAATTTGCAATTTTGACTTATTCAATTCTTGCACATATGTGTATATACTAGGATCGTTTGATAAGTATGGTATATTTATTTATTGTTTAATTTAATTAATTAATTTTATTAAATTTTTCAATATATTTTTTCTTACTTTTTTACCATATTTATCAAAAGACTCTCGTATATATATATATATATATATATATATATATATATATATTATTTATATTTTTTTGAAAAGAAATTCTATATGACAAATAATATATTTAAGAAAAATGACTAATTGTATATTTACATATGTAAGTCAGTAATTTACTCTTCATTTAAGAAAAATAAATACATACTATAATAATAATATTTGCAGTATGCATCAGAATATTAAAGTAATTAAAATGTATTAATTATTTTATTAACATATGTAAAAGATATTAATAATATTATAGAGCAATAAGAGATTTAATAACATATATATATATATATATATATATATATATATGAATAAAAAAAATATATAATAAAATATATAAATGAATTCACTATTTAAAAATATTCTTATTAAGCAATGTTTATTCATATTGTAAATATTGTTTGAAATTCTCGAAAAAATAGGCTATAAAAATAAAATATCATTATTGTACTTCCCAAATTTGTTAAAACCAGAGATGATTTAACCAAAAACATATGATGACGTTATCATTTCTCATAAAACTCTTCAGAAATTCAGATTACTTCATAATTTCTTTGTAGTTCTAGAACATCAGATGTAAAGCAAATATCGTTTTGAAAACCGACATTGTCTTCTTTAATACCGGAAAACGAATCATCTGTACGACACTAAACGTGCAAGTGTCGCATTCCTGTCGAAGACGTGCCCATAAATCAAACAGGAACATCGACAAGCAGCGCAATATTGAACAAATAGACATTTCATCGTGTCAATTCAAACATCCGAAATACATGAACATATTCTTTTGGAGGTTATCTCGTACAGGTTCTTTGTTTTGTGTCGAAAACAATACAACCGAATTGCCGACTCGTTCAATGTTATAACTTAAATAAAAAAAAAATCTCTATATTTTTTTCCTTATGCGATTGATTTTTATTGCGTCATAGTCTGTGTAAATACTTGCGTTTTTTCTTACTTATTTATAAAATAATATTGTACAACATAATTATATATATATATATATATATATATATATATATATATATATATATATATATAATATCAAGTATCAAGTACGAATGAAAAACTTGAGATTCATTGTCGATCATAATGGAATATTTTTTGAATGTTACATCTGGCCAGAAGTCTACTTGAAAAAGTTGATTTCAGTTTTGTTTTATCTTTTAAAATATTTCGAAATCTGCATACTCAAGTTTTTTACCATCATTTTATTTGAATATTAAATTTAATCAATCGTATTATTACATTGACAAGCGATATTGTCAATCATTGTTCTTTAATATCATATTAAAGAATAGGGGTTTAATTATCTGCTATAAAATTTCAAAAAATGTCAAAGAGGCCAATGTTAACTTTTTTATTATGATAATATAAAACTGTCAATTATTATCAATAAAGATTTTTTTATTTTATGTTCAGAGGTAAATTTAAAAAAGAAATGTATGTAAAATAAATTTTAATATTTTTCATGTCTAAGAAATAAAATTTACTTTGTTAATATTTTTTAAGTGATTTTTTTCAATGTATTTATTCTTGTAACTAATAGATTTTTTTGATTTTATTACAATTTAATAATGAAAATAAAATTCCAGGACTATAATTATATATATATACGAAGGTCGTTTGATAAGTATGGTAAAATTATTTATTGTTTAATTTAATTAATTAATTAATGAAATTTAATTTTTCAATTTAGTTTTTCTTATTTTTTACCATACTTATAAATCGACCCTCGTATATATACATGAAGATAGATTAATTCATTATTGGATGACTATTTTTGCCAAAAATTTCCATCTTCAGAAATGCAATGACTTTATATTCCATCTTACACATATAACGATTCTTATTTTTCTAACCTATCTATCCATATGTCACTTTTTGACCTTTTTTATATTCTGGATTCTCAATAAACTATTTTTTTGTCCATGGATGGTCTTTTCTTTTTCCATATAACTGATCTGTATCAATTTTCATTCTCATTATCATATCTATTACTTTGCACTTCTTTCAAATCTGCTTGTTTTTATTCTTATGTCTATGATTAATTCTTCCTATGTATCTTCTAATATTTATTTGTGTTGTCCATAGTCGTTAAATTAATCTGGTGTTAAATATCTATACTTCATTACCATAAGTGAAAACTTTTTTTAAAACTTAGAGAAAAATTCGATTTTATAATATAATAATTTTTTCCAAACTGACAATTTTTTATTGATATTTTTCTCCTTACTTCATCTATAAATATTCCTTTTTAATTTATGAGTTGTTTATATATATATATATATATATATATATATATATATATATATATATATATATATATGATTGCCTACATGGCTTTATATGCATGAAAATTTTTACCGACGTTGGCAATTCGTTGGCAAAACGTCAGGTATGTGAGCTGTCAAACTATACAGTCAATAAATCATGGCTGAATCATTCGCGGATGTAATTTACCCATCATCTCTGTTGACCGCGTCTAGCATCTCGTTTTCAAATCGTGCAGATTCAATTCTTAACTCATAACACAACTGTTTAATTGGCTGACATGTAACCGGATATACGTCGTCGCATATGAAACTCTCGTATCAATGATTTCATTATTACCGAAATTAAATTCTCGATTACGAACAAACGAACAATACATACGTTTAGGTCAGGTCAAATGTAATGAAACAAAGTTTTTTTCTGTTAGTCACTCTTTTACTGTCACACTCTTTACTTATTACTCAGTCTGCTTAACGATTATAGTTTCATATTTTATATATATATATAAACATTTCTTACGATTTTTTTGGAATTATGTATCTTATTTTTTTTAATTATAAAGTTAAGATTCTTGAAAATTTTGCCTACAGTTATTAGAAATATTTGTTAAAAATACGAGTGAAGAAATTTGAAAAAAGAGAAATTATTCAGGCTATTAGTTGGCAGATAAATCGTTATTCAGTTTCTTGAAAGTTCAATAAAATTATAAAAAAATAAAAAAGGGTTAACATTTTATAGAAAAAAAAACGTTGAACAATATTAAAGGAATCATCAAAATAAACTACTACTGCATCATCAATCAAAAAGGAAAATTGATGTGTCAGCAAGTGTATGGTGAATACGAAGGATCATTGAAATTTTGTAAAACATTAAAACGCGATAAACGCAAAAAAATCTTCGGTTATTTTATCATATTTTTTGCTGTTTGAGAAACATTATATTTCCTAAATAGCAATTGGACGATGAGATAAGAGGATAATTTTTTTTTTAATATTTTCTGACGGAAAAAAATCAAAGTGGATAAACCTGATGGATTTAGTTGTAACTTTGGAAGCAGATATTTTTTGAATTTGACTTCATACCTCATTTAGCAATGTTATTATATGAGGAATAGTGTTATCTTTAAGTGGATTGAATATTATTTTTTTAAAAGGTCGAAAAAATGCTGGAAAAATACAAATATTTTCTAGACATAAAAATTTAAATCTAAGTGTATTGTGGAAGGAGAGATGTGGATATTTCAGCAAAATAATACTATCAATAATATAGTTCAAGAAAATAATATGAAAGTTATGTTGTTGGATCCTAACATAATTGAATAAATTTTAAAAAAATATTATAAGACAAAATCTAGTACGATGATGTGGATTCTCTGAAAAGGGTCATTAAATTTATTTGCAACGAGGATATATTTTTACTCATGTATGTGTATGATTGTATGTTTTTATTCAATATTTAATTAATATCCAAAAATGAATTATTTTCGTGTTTGCAAATTAAAGCACGTAATAATTCGGTTATTTTTATATTTTATGTAACTTATTATATGTTCAGATCAATAAACCAGCTTGTATAATAGTCATTATTTTTAACGAATTATAATAAAGATATTCAAGTTTTTCGCCTACATAAACCGTATTGTAATTTAAAAAAATATTATGAGTCAGATGGTAAGAACGAAATTAATTTATAGTCATGTTATACTATTATTTTTCTAATAATTACAGTTATATTCGAAGGTAAATATATTTTGACCTTATTTATTTTTCTTCTATAAATTTTGCAAATATTTAAATACGTTGTTTACATATGTGTGTTTGTTAAAACGCTTTTATATTTTATAATGCACTGCTATGTAAATTATGGAATGGCCATCGAAATATTTATCAGCGTATTTAAATTGAAAAAGAAGTGATTATTGAAAACTTATAAAATATTATATTGAGGGAAGTGATCCGTTTGTGTTAAAAAATATATTTTCCATAGTTTCAAAATGAATAGTTATTTTTAAAATATTGCAAAGTAACTTATTTAAAAATTCAGATTTTCCAAACTAGAATTTATGTATAACTGCGAATTATTTAAAAAAATAAACTATTACAATTGTTATTTTCTCTTGCTAAGATAATTTCATATATGCATTATTTTATAATAAAATAAAAAAAATGTTTATAGTATTTATTTGTGTTAAAATATTATTAGATTAATTAATTAATTTTCGATAATTTTTATAAAATATGTTTATATTATAAAAAATAATTTAAATTTAAATTTTAGTAAATATATGAGTTTTTTTTTGTACTGTGATATTCATTGCAATATTTTAATATATACGAAAAAACTATTAAATACTGCTGTGTGTATGAATGTATTTTATGTAATAACAATTCAAGCTTTAAGTACAGACGTAAATTCGTTAAAGTTAAAATTAGTACTGAATTTTGCTTGTTTTTAAACGTAGATTATTTGATATTTGTATAATAATAATAGGTTTACAAAAGCATAACTAAGAAATTTATTTTTAAATGACGTAGTTGGTTAATTTTCAGTTTTGGTTGGTTTTCTCGTCATAGAATAATCGTTAAAACGCGATATGATCACATTTTACACACACTATGTTTATAAACAGGCTCGGACCGAACATCAATAATTAATATGTTACGAATTATAATTCGCCCGTTGTGGTATTAAAATTTTGTTACAGACAATTTACTAAACTATAATTTAACATTTCTCACATAAATCATATAGAATTTTCTACAATGCTTTCTAACGTTGAAAACCACTAGTTAGGTCCATTCGTGTAGGTGTGAATTTTATTGTTTCCTTAACAAACAATACCTTTCTTCACTTAGTAATGTAAGATAAATTTTCAAAACATAAAACAATAAAGTTGCACAAACCCACATCGAAATATCTAAGTAAGGTATCCGGATATTGGACAAATAACCTTAGAGTAGGTTTCAGACAACATCAATACCGACAAATTCGATTGGTTATGATAATAATTTGTACATATATTATTTTTTACAAATTCTCAATAAAATGCGAGTTTTTAAATGTCAGCGTAGGTGGATTACATACACATACAAATAACATTAAAACTGATTTCGTGTTTCTTGTATTTATTTATTGGTTTTGTAAAACAACTCACTGTTTTTTTATGAAGACTGCCATTATAATATACGGAAATATAAATAGATTTCAATAAAACACATTTTTTAAGTATTTCTAGATTATGATTTTGTATTGTTTGGATTGAACCTTGACCTTCTCAATTTTCGAAATTTTATAACAACTTGAACGATTATTCTTCTTGTGAGACATTTGTTAGTTCTTTATATATTGTTGATTTTTCACATAATAATAAATTTTATATTGATATCCATTCATATAATTCAAACGTTTAACATTTGATTTATATAACTTTGATTTAAATAATTATGTATTTTATAATTTTTCTATATTAATATTTAATTGTGTATGTTTTTAATATTTTCATATATCAATTTGAAATATATTTTCATGGAAAGTTTTTAATTG
This sequence comes from Neoneuromus ignobilis, assembly GCA_029203775.1. NCBI lineage: Eukaryota > Metazoa > Arthropoda > Insecta > Megaloptera > Corydalidae > Neoneuromus > Neoneuromus ignobilis. Next base: position 31,861,750 of record CP092092.1, on the reverse strand, counting down.
ATATTTATAATAAAAATAGTTCATTTTGATCATTAACAGGTATTAAATTGGAAGAATTATATTAAATTAAATTGTGAATAATCGAAAATCATTGATTAAAGTTCAATCTTTGGTAAAGATACTCGATTTTGAAATGATATTTATCATCATCGTCCTTAAAAAGGATTTTAAGATTAAATTAAAAATATATCATTGAAATAAATAAAGATTTCAAAATTGAAACTTTAGGGATCGGATTTGTAATCATAAGAATTCGAATCATATATATATATATATATATATATATATATATATATATATATATATACAGGATGTCCCATAAGGAGCACACAACTTAATTTTTAAATCAAACGTATCTTTTTTGAATGAGAAATGATGTTTTTTTGAGCGATGATGAGTGTGTGCTCTTGATGGGATACCCTATATATATATATATATATATATATATAATAACACTAATTTTTAATTATATGCGAATATAAAACACGCTAAAAAAATTATGCAAATCCAAATATATTTACAGTAATTCATTACAGCATTTCTTGTAAAATTTACCTTGCAATAAAGTAACAAGTCAGAACCAGGTTTGACAATTTCAATTACTTATATACGACATGAAGAATTATTATTTTATATATTTCGCAACATGTTTTTTTTTATTTTAAAAACATGCTGAACTGCTAACTTAAGGACATATTTTTTCAGCGATTATTTAAGAATTAAGTAAGGTTTATCGAATTTCTTATTTTTAATGCGTCAGAATTTTATAAAATATATAATTTAACAAAGTTTATTATTACATACGATATTTTTTTTAAAAAAAAATATTGAGTTAATATTTTAATGATTTTTTCAAATTTTTTCAATTGAAATAATAATGAGAATTTGAGAAAATTATTAATTATGTAAATCGGTTACTAGAGACAAAGTTGTAAGATATTAAGTTTTAATTCTACAATGAAATATTAAAGAAATGAGAGAGAGAGGAAATGGGAATAAATGATAATATAATATAAAAAAATAATAAGGGGTTGGTCATGTGTTGAAAAATAATAAATATAATGATAAAAATTTGTATGTTTGTATATAATTCATTATTATAAAAATCACAAAAGGAACATTTGTAAAGGAATTGAACACGAAAATAAAATTGTGCTGTTGCTAATTTTAAAGAAATACTTATATTATGAAGTTGAATATTCTTCTATGTTAGAAGAAACAAGTTTTTGATCAATGCATCCTATCTGTACTCATTTAAGGTAGTGAAACGTGGGTTTCAAAATTCCACAATAATTCAGCTTATCCAGACAACATAGAGAAATATAAAAATATGTATGTTAATATATAAGCAAAAAGAGAAACGAGTGGATTTGAGAAAAAAGTTACAGAAGTTAGAATAAGATGGGAGTAAAAAATTTAAAATAAAAATAAGCTAGTTATATAGCAAGAAGAGAAAACTATTGATAAATTATTATTTATTTATAATATAAATTTTAGTGATAAAAAGCTCTGATATTTCGATGTTTCAATTTTATTTGCTATTATATTGCAATACAATATTTTGTTCTTTGCTGGACTAGAAAAATTATTGATTGGGAATTCAAAAATAGAAAAAGACGAAAAGGGATCTATGGATAGATAGAATGGAAAAATAAGAAAATTTATCAATGTAGAAAGAAGAGAAGGATATTATATAAATGCAATACAATTATTTTTTATTTATAATTATTATATATATATATATATATATATATATATAAATTATAAATAAAAATAATTATTGCAATTCATTTCTTAAAAGTATAATTAATTGAATAAACACATTATTTGTATAAACAATAATAAATAATTATTTTTTTTATAAATAAATATAGTAAGAATATTTAATCTTATCTACTAAAATAATTCATTCATGTATAAAAGTAACTTATATGTACATATAATCATCTTTAGCTGTTTTTGTAATTTTTTAAAAAATTATTAACTACAACAGTTTCTTTTTTGAATCTCTTTACACTTACGATTGAAGAAAAAAATATTTGATTAATTACACACGAAGAGTAATTTAATTTTTTTTTAAAAATACAAAGTTAATATTTCAAGTTGTGATTTTTTTTTGTAAGTTGTATTTTATATGAAAATGTTTTATACACAAGTAAGTTTCATTTTCAAGTTAAAAATATATATTTCTATTATTAAAAAAATATAATAGAAATATTTGGTAATTTTATTAAAAATATCATAAAAAAATAAATAAGCTTATTTATGTTTTTTAAAAATTTAATAACTGAAAAATAAATATATTTTATATATATATATATATATATATATATATATATATATAAAGATAGAGAGAGATATGATTAGAAAAAGATAGATAATAGATTATAAGTTTAAAAAAATGTGTGTCAGAAAAAAAAACACATTTAAATTTCCATATTAAAATGCACGATTTATAATAAAAGAAAATGATAAATGTGTTTTTTTTTGGTAAAACAATAAATGTTTATTAATTATTGTTCAATTTAAATACAAATTTTGAAACTTATAAACCACTTGTTCCAATTCCATACGATTTTTTAAAATTGTTCAATAATATTTATTGTTTATTTGATTTATTGATGTGTATTTGAATCATTATCAAAGTTCAGAACAATAAAATATTTTTAAATTTTTTTAGTATAGTACCATGAATAAATTGGTATGATCATCAAAATTCATAATAAAAAATAAAGTATTAAATTATAATAAAACATTTTTTTAAAATCGCTTGGTATTGAAATAAATGATTTATTTATATTAAAGTAAATTTGTCACAGTTTCAAATTTAATATAGGGTTTTTTTTAAGCGTGATAGAACTTTAAATTGAATCCTTATCGAAAATTCTATCAAACTTAAAAAACACTTATCATACCTTTATATATACATACACACACATGTATACATAAAACCGTGTTTTTTTAGGTTAGATAGAACTTTCGATAGGAATTCAATTTAAAATTCTAACACGATTTAAAAAAAAACACCCCATAGTAACATTTTTTTTATTTAAATTTAATCTATCTTTCTTAGATCGATTTTTTTAATCATATTAAACAAAAGTTTTTTTTTTAATTTGAATTGAATTTTTAAATATACAATTTATTATGATTAAACACTTTTAATTGTTCATAGTTATAAAAATTCTAATTGTTTTATTAAAATTTTGTTAAGAATGATATAAAGTCATCACCTTATATACAAATATATATATATATATATATATATATATATATATATATATATATACAGGTATATATGTATTTGTGCGAACATAATCTGACTAAATGGAAAAGAAAAAAGGTGCATCGGAAGCATAGTGCATGCGCACGCCTCTGGCGATGGAATATGCATTCCATAATTGTCATTTATCAAAATAGCCGAGCTTTCTATCATCGCTGCCATAGACGACTACTCGACTCCTACACATATTTATCATTCCAGTTGTTACGAATTGTCCTGAGGGTGTTCCCAAGAGACCGAGTGCTCACAATCATTCACAGCGGCAAGACTATGTAACAACGTCCATTCTATTTTTACCAAACATGAATATATTCTTCACTCTAATCGGTTAACATCAACAATAATTCACGAACGGAAATTCAATGAATAATTTCAACGATACGAACACGTTCTCTTTTTAATTACTGTTCATCATTTGAACATTTTGTGTACTTTTATTGTTTTTATTAAAATATGTTTAGATTATTTGTTAAATGTATTTTAGTGAAAAGAAACGTTAAATAGATAATTTGCCTAAGGCACAAGACGACCTCGCTATGCCTCTGATTATAAATGTATATACATTTTTTATTATTTAAATTAAGTATTTAAATAAAAAATATTATTAAAAAAGAATTATAAATGAATATACAATTTCTATTTGTTAGAAAATTAATGTTTTTTACCTTCAATAATATTTTGTTTAAGTTATTTCAAAACGCATTAAAACTAAATTTTATCTGGCATTTAAAACAAATTATTTAAAATTTGATTATAGTAAAAATGAAATCATTTCGAATTAAAATTAATTATCTTTTTTCGTTCTATTAAATGAACGTTTGAAAATTTTTCTACATTTTTATATAATTGTATTAAGTATAAATAATTATAAATGAAAATTAATAAAAACCTAAAATATAATAATGGTAATATAAAATAAATTTTTAGATTGTAGAAAAATCTCAATAAAAAAATTAAAAATAGTACAAATTAAAAATTGTATTTATTATATGTACTCTCATAAGTAATGTTGTTTTTCAGAGTCAAAATAGCATTCGAAGAAATTTTACTTCAAAATCACCCTCATTCTATAAAAAGGAAGTTTTGTAAAATGACATTACTTATGGGTACACCTAATATTTAGGGTTCCTTATTAATAAAAAATGAATATTTATAAATGTAATAAACAGAATATTAAAAAAGGAATGGTGTTATTTCGAAAGAAATTCTTTTATAATGTTCTAAATTTTTTATATTTGAAGAAAAAAATTATTAATAAATCTTATCTGTTATAACATATGATAGTGAAACTTGTGTTTTAATTTTTAAAATAATTCGAGACTCCAGATAATACAAAAAAGTAGGTGAAGATGTATGTTAAGAATAACACATAGAGGATTGCAGTAAAATCAGAACACCAAAAAATACTTAAACATTTTCATTTTCTGGAAGATGGATTTAATTTCAATTAAATTAAATTCAGACATTTTATTTCGAATGATGATTTTTTATAATCTATCGAACTTGTTTATTTTCATAGTATATTAATATATGTTTTGAATATTTCGATATTGACAGGCGTTTTGTACTGGTCCGATTAATCGATGCAGCAAGTTACTCTCGCACGGTCTCAAAATACTTACTACAGTCCCGTGTAGTATGGATTTAATGTTACAAACTTACGGGTTATACCTGGTCGTAACAGAATCTAAATGCAGTGTAGTGACAGTGGGACAATTGATGGTCGCATCGTGGGTGTAAGGAGTGTTTTTATTGTGGTATAAGAAGACCTACCGCTTGTCTGTACTTATATTAGGTTGAAAAAGGTACAGTCAAAGACTGGTTACTTTACCCTTAGCAATTTGCAAATTAAGTATAATTTTTTTAATATCAAAACACTCAACATTTATATAACAACATTTATATATATATATATATATATATATAAAAAAATATATATATATATATATATATATATAATGTATAAATAAAGGTTAACATATAAGATTATAAATTTCTTTATTGGAAATGATGTCAATAAATTAGCGTTATTTATTCAGTGTCTTATATTAATGCACATTTTGATTATTAAATTTTCGTACTGGTTTCTATATTAATCAAGATATGATTTATAAGGTACTTAAAATAAGGTTTACTGGTTTAAGATTGAAATATTGTTCATATCGTGCATCAAATACATAAATATTTTATATATATATATATATATATATATATATATATATATATATATAAAGAGAGAGAGAGAGAGAGAAAGAGGTATAAAAATATTGCTTCATTTAACCTCTTTTCCAAAAATAAATATTATTTAACATGATAATTAAATTTATAACTATGTTATGAAAGAATATGAATAATTTTCATAATTTTATTTTATTAGAAATATTTATTTATTTTTATTATTAACATATTTTTCGAAATGCCAGTTTCTATAAGGTGGTCTAAATGAGACTAAAAAATTGTAAAGAATAATAAATAATGGTAAGCAAGTAAATATATGTCTAAATCCTTCAATTTTATTTGGATCACACTATATAAGATACAAGAAATGTATACAATTTTATAAAAAAATGGTATTTATTTTATCCATTTTTAAAACTTTAATTTAATGACTTTTCATGTATGAAATTGTTTTCTGCTACTGAGTTTTCTGTATTTTTCATAACCATTTTTCTCTCAAATATTAGTTTTTCGATTTTTTAATCCAGTAAAATATTTCTGTCTCTCATAATTTAGGTATTTAGAATATGAAGAAAATTTACTCTGTACTAAAACAACTAGACAGATTTTTCACTTCATTAGATACGTCTTTTTTGATATTTAATATTTTACAACTTCTTAGAACTTTTTTTAAAAAATAATTATTGGATTTTTGATATTTGCAACTCTAGTATTCATAATAAACAAATTGATGAAAAAATTTCTTAAAACTTATATATAATTAAATTTCAATTAATAAATACAATAAATATAATTAAATTAAAATCAGTAATTATTAAATTCCTTCAATTTATTCAATATTTATGTACGAGTATAATTTATAAAAATAAATTACAATTCCTTAATCATTTTTTATGAAATATGTAATTTTGAAAATTAAAAATATAATTTTTAAAATCGAGCTTTTCTAATATAAATTCAAAAATCATATAAAATATACGTAAAATCTTTAAATAATTATTATATATATATATATATATATATATATATATATATATATATATATATATGTAAAATTTGACAATACATTCTAAAGCAATAATATATTAAAATATAATACAATAAAAATCTAAATACTGTTATTAAATGCCAGTATTGTATTTTAATATACAATTAGTAAATACATAGATATATTTATATTTAATGTTTATATTAATTTCAAGTTAAATATTCTTCGAGATATTTTAAATAATTTTATGGCAACGTTCGTTTATTTCCATAATTATAATTATTATTTGTGACTAATTAAAACTTTTAGTGAACTAATAATAAATTCATTTTGACATTGGGTCTAAATCTAATATTATTTATAATTCTTTCACGTAAATGGTATCAGCAAGGGGTCTAATAATTTATATATGTTGAGAAATATACCTACTACAAAAATGTTAGTCTTTAATATTTGTATAATAGTACTGAATTTATCCTGTATTTTAGTATTAACAATAATATATATAGATTTTGAACAAGTATTTCAAGTAATAAAATATTAAATAAATTATTTTCGTTAGTAGTAAAGAAGAAAGTATGCTACTGATTATAGATTAATGTAATTGATATTTATTATTTTATTAGTAGACACTTTTTGCATGTAGTAGTGTATGGAAATATATATATATATATATATATATATATATATATATATAGAGAGAGAGAGAAAGAAAGAGAGAGAGATGGAAAGAAAGAAAAAGAGGGAAAATAATACTATAATACGAATGAAAATATAGAATAAAAAATGTTACATTTTTAAAAACGACTTTAAATTTTTGTTTTGATACTGTGGTAAATTCACGTTAACATAAATGAATTTTTCACATTCAACAGCATAACATGTTATAAAATGTTTAATAATCTTAATTGTTCATTTTGAAAAGACTCTGATATTGATTACATCGCCATCAAAATGTGAATTAGCCCATTATTGTTATAAATATTAAAGTGAACAATAAGTGACTATTGAACATTTTATAACATATTATAGTGAGGGGTGAAAAATGTATTTGTGTTAAAGTGAATTTAAATGTTATTGAGTTTTCAACATATGAAAAAATTAAAAAAAAATGATAATTTATATATATATATATATATATATATATTTGCACACATATACAGTAGAATCTCTCTAAGTCAAATTTTGTTATAAGTCGATTAAAAATTTCAGCTACTACGAAAATTTATTTCTTATGTGTATTTTTGTGAAACCTTGAATTTATTAAATAGTATAAGACAATAAATTATTTTCTTCAATTAAATAAATGTTGATAGCAGTTGATAACGTAAATATATAATATATATATATATATATATATATATATTATAAGTGCAATGTTTTTCATTTCATTATTTTTCAAACACTGATTTCCTCAATTAGAGTTTTGAAAATCAGATTAAAAGGGGTCAAATATAATAAAGTCTGCCATAATCGAAATCTCTTCTTTTGGAATTGCAATTTTAAACTGATGTCTTTCTCTCTCTCTCTCTCTATATATATATATAAAGAGAGAGAGAGATAGTTATATATGTATGTGTGTGTTTGTTAAAAAAGTTAGTAACCAATTATTTAAATTCTTTTTCTAACAGACCATTTATTTAAATGTTCTAAAAATAATATTAATTATAATTAATTGACAATGAAAAATATTTAGTTGAACTGTAACAAGATAGTTAAAATGATAAATGTTGAAAATAAATTGGATTCATCGTGATCGTTCATTTGTATGTTATGTGATTAAAACTTAATGAAACTAAAAAAGCACTGCTATTAATAATCAACTTAGTTTTTAAAGTTTACTTACGTGATTTTATATTTCGTTCATTTTTACGTTCTGTAAATTGTTTTTTTAATTAATATTATTATGAAAATAAAAATTGTTTATAAAAATAGAAAAATATTTTTCAGGGATAAGGAAATTGTTTATCAATGTTTATATGTAAATTCGAAAATTATAAAAAAATGATATTGAGTGTATTTGATCGAAGTACATTAATATTTAAATTAATAATCAAATTTAGCTATAAAAAAAATATTCGATCATTTTGCAATGGAAAATTTATTGTTAATGTAAAAATAATTCAGAAATTTCAGACAAGACAGAAAAATAAGAATAATAAGAAAGTGAAGGAAAACAGAGAATAGATTTGAAATACATACGAGTCATATACATAAAAGGGACAATGAAAAATCTGTTTTGTAAATGAATGGAATATATTTTAAAGAAAAAATTATAAAATAAGGGTTTCTGAGCTTAAAAGAATTTCTGTTAGTAATAAGCACTAAAAAGATAACTTAAAATGACACAAATTAAAATATCACTTCCTTTTATTGAAGTTTTGAAAAAATATAGTTAATTTGATAATAAAAGAATAGGATATATTTTTCATATTCAGGTTGAGATTTAAAACTATCGACAGTTATCGAAGAAAATGGATCCTTTTGGAATTTAAACATAAAAAAAATAATTTTTTTTATGTGTTTAAATTCCAAAAGGTTATGGGCCCAGTATGGGCACAATTTCATATAAAGGAAGCTGATAAAGATGAAATTGTCGGCAAAACATGTGTTAGCATAAAGGAAAATCAAGCAGTTGACACATGGTACGTCGATCCAGGATATAAGCCCAGGGATTTAATACACATAAGTTAAAGTTTGTTCAAAAGTGCATAATACAGTGACGTTAAAGTGTTGTGTAATAAATAAATTTTTTTATGTGTTTAAATTCCAAAAGATCCAAAGACTTTTTAAAAGATTTGTTTTAAAATAATGAATCAATCATATCTACATCACAAGATTTTATAAAAGTGTCAAGGAATCATTTTTAGCTTACTTTATTCATTAATGTGAATTATGATGACTTTGTCGTCGTTAAAAAGAAAGATTGCAACATTTAAAATATAATCAATAATTTATATTGCACTTTAACAGTTGTAACACTTAATTGAGTTTTCATCCAAAAAAAATACTATGATTTTTTAAAAGAAATTATATTAATGATATCTAAAATCTCGTAAGACGGTTGTTGAGAAGGATTTTTTTTATTAATTATTTTTATCATATTTTCTAATTTATGAATAAAATATTAAAATTTACTTCTTCACAAAATGATTTAATGTCTTCAATAAATCAAATCATCGATCTAAAATATGAAGTAATATTCGTTAGATGAGCAGTTTTATTTTTTATAATTGTTCTTGCTTTCAAATGATTTTACATATAGAAAAAAATATATAATAGTTTTCTATATACGGTGATCCAAATGAGACTGGATTTTTTAGACATACATTTACTTGCTTAATACATTAACCTCATTTGAATCACCCTATACTAATGCTTTGATTAAGTATATATTTATTACTTACTAATTAATAATACACAACTTATGGTTCTGTTTATTTAAAATACGTAAAAACAGTTAATACATATTAAAAAAAATATTCCAGTTTAATTTATTAATTAATTTTTCATAAGTTTTTTAAAAAATTTTTTTAGATTTTAAATCAATTAAATCGATTACTGATCTAAATTTTCGATTCAAATTGTTAATCACGATGATCTCGTGATATCTCCTCCATGTAATAAATAATGTTAAAATTCAAATATTGATTAACTGGAAAAAATATTTTTTTCTTTTAATGTTTAATTTATTTTAGAGTTTTTTTTATTTTAATTTCAATCACGTGATACTTCTATGCAACAAATCTGATGTTAGAACTCAAATGTTATATGCGAGTATGGATTAATTGAAAAAATATTTTTCAGGTAATTCAGAAATTTGTTTTTCAATATTTTAAAATTCTATAAAAATGTTACACCATAAGGAGTATTTTTATGGCTATTTTGTTTTATACGAGAAATAAAGTTATTTATTAACATAAATAGAAAAAAGTTAGTGATATAAATAATCATATTTTATCCTTTAAGTGAAAATTCAAGGATAGGAAAAGAACTAAACTTGAGATTAAATTATATTATTTATCTTTCATATGAGGTTTGTAACAACACACATTTTAAATGTATTTCTATTTATAGAAAAGTACCTACTGTCCATTTCACGTGGAAAATAATATACATGAGTGGAATTTTAACAGGACCTCGCGAATGATATTCGAATCACGTGTCAGCGTATCGTTTGCTTTGATCTCGACAGAAATTAATTAAAACTATGCTGAGAATTGGTCACGTAAGTGTTGTATAGCGCGGGCCAGTAGCAGCTGTACTACACGGCACCTACGTTACGCCTTCCAGGTCGTGGCCAAGCCCGGTAGTACCAGCATGGCGTCCCGAAGACAGCGCGCTCCTCTGCGGGAGTCGTTCGCGTCTTAACACGCTCAAGAATGCGAATGCTTTAATTGCACATTAAACTATACGCTTGATTGTTTTTAAGATGGGAGTGGGTGAGAGTTGTGTATGAGTTAACGTGGATGTTTGTTTGTTGAGATCTTGAGGTGTGTTGATTCGGTATCAAAAAATAGAATAAAAAATAAACTGATTCAAATGAAAAGTAATCATTTGAAATAAAATATTAATACGTTTATAGTATACTCGTAATTTGGAATTTGTTGGAAAATTCTTAGAAAACAAGTATTATTTTTCAGATCACTTTCATTAATTTTCAAATAAAATATATAAATATTAAAACATACAAGCATACAATCAACTGCATTAATGATATTATTTATAAATTCGTAGATTTATACAGAAATAAATATAGATTTGATTTACCTTTTTTCCTCAGTTTGATAAAATATGCCATTTTGTCCAGTTTGCTGTTGAAATATGTCTGGAATTAAAAAAATAAACGTTAAAAATGAATAAAATATGAAATATTTTTAGTCATAAAAAATAAACACTGAAAGATGAAATATTTCATTGATTTTAACAAATATATTTTATATTAAAAAAATAGATATTTAAAAAATAACGATTTTTTAATATTTTAAAGAAAATAGATTAAAAGACATATTTTTTTCAAAAACAATATATAAGCATATTAAGAGAGATAAAAAAAATAAAAAGTAAAAGAGAAAAAATAAATTTCTGCATAAACTAAAAGCTTTTTAATTTTCAATAAGAAAATGGAAAGAAGGATAAAATTTTATTTTTTTATTTTGTTACTTTTTTTAAAAAAACTCAAATATTAAATATTTTTCTATTTTTTTTTTATATTTTATAGATTATAATAATATTTTCAAATTTATATATTGCAATTATAAAAAAAACTTCTTGTATTTTTGAAAAAAATGATGAATTAATAAATTCAAATTGAATATTTTAAAAATTATCATAAATTTAAATCAGTCTTTTAAATACATTCAGTATTTATATATTTTCTCTATATTTCTGTTTATTTATATATCAGTTTTTATTATATCGAGTGGCTCAAATGAGATTGACGGATTTAATCATACATTTTCTTCCTTATTGTCATTTACTATTCTTTTTTATCCTTCAGTCTCATTTGAGCAACCTTATATAAGTAGTCGTTCAATTAAGTATTAAGTGTAGATATAAATATGTGTTAAAATTTTAGTTAAGTTAACGTTATTTTAGAAATTGAAAAACAACTTTTTGCAGAAAGATTTATAAATAATAATTTTTAATGCATATTATTTTAATTTATGCTATTTCAGTGTTAAATTTTATGTAAAATAATTTATATGCATATATCATCATCAAGATCAGCAGTAGACCCTATCAATTCCAAAACTTTCTATTTTGACTAATCTAATGCCTTCTTTCACAGTCCATTTCATATACATACACATGTAGTGTGGACTAAATGAGATTGAAGGATGTAAATCAGGATTGAAGGTTACATCCTTCAGTCTAATTTGGGCCATCCTCATTCTCTCTATCTCTCTCCTTTTCTCTACTTTTTCCTTGCACCCTCTCTATATATATTATTTTAAATCGATATAAGAAACATAATCAGGACATATAGCAAGAACAGAAAATACTGAATGGACAAACTGGATTATGGAATAGTAAACAAGAGACAAAAAAAGACTTAAGAAGAGACCCTATCAAAAATGGTGAGATAATATTGTAAAAAATGAGCTTAAAAAAAATTCAAACATGGCTGTTACTAGTTGTAAAAGTTTTGTCATTTTTATTGGAAAACCCTATAGAATCTATGCCACAGGAATGTTTAGCAGTATTTCAATATATGTAAAATAATGTGTATAATCAATTTTATATTTTTTTCATTTCCATCTTCGTTAAAGAAAAAAATTTTAAATGATTTGTGTCTACCTTATGTTTTTTTTAAATATATATATATATTAAAAAAAATAGTGATATAGATGTTTTTGTATCGTTTCATGTCAATTTCAAAAATCACGTTTCGATTTTTTGAAAAACAGGCGAAAGACCTGCAGAATACACTAACGAATAAACGAACGAATTGAGAAAGATCGTAACGATCGTCCGATTAGTTCGGCCGATCGGACAGATAATCATCTTTCATCGAACACATCCAATCTCGACAATGTAATTCCATAGACGAAATTTTCCTCGGATGTTATCATAGAGTTAAAAATAACACCGGTCCACGGGTTAGTAGATCCATCTCATGTTCAGTTTGAGTGAAGCACGTGTAATGCGGTATTATGTCTGCTTTCTCCGCGGGCTGTACCCGCGTTCGGCGGCAGCGGCAGCCTGAGCGTTTACCACCGCGCGACCGCGCTGCTCCCATGCCGCCGCTGCCACTAGCGCTAGGCCCCCGGCGCCCCCGTGACCGCGCCGAGTCCACCACGCACCAACGTCGTGGGAACTGCACAGTGGCCGCAACAACGGCGGCTGCAGAGTGAGCTAACGATATACCTACCGCGCAGAACCCACAATCGTACATCGTGTATGCCACGCGCTCGACGAACGAGGATGGAAGATTCGCGATTTCCAGACATTCTGCCACGACAATGACCATGTTTATCAAGAACGTGTTCCTTCGCTCGCATTCATAACATATGGGATAATGTGCAGGGATGAAATGAATATTCAGACGTGTTTTCAGAGAAATAAGGATTCGAATAAACCCACGTCGAGTGATGACTCGGTGTACATATTTCACGATCTATTAAAAACACATACACTCCCACACGAATGAAATACATATATATGTGTATATATAAATATACACATACACACATACATATTAGAGAACCACACAGTATTGAGTGTGAAATATTAAACTATTATTGTAGTATAGTATGAAATATGTAATAAAATACAGAAAATATTACATTTTTCATCTATGGAACAATAAGACTGGAATAATTTAGAATTCTATTAGAAAAAAAGTATTTTTTAGGTCAAATAGTGAAAATTTCATATTTTTCCATGGCTCAGTATCGTTTTATAATGCAAATTACATTGTAATGACGATTGAAATTGATTCATAATTGGAAGTGGATGCAAAAATTAACATTCAACCACTGTCTGGATAATTTTCAAATTTTGATTAAAATGAATTAGAAAAAATATTATGTATTTTTTTAATATTTCTTTGATTTGATTTATCATAAAAATGATAAAAATAAGTTAATATAATTTTTGAAATAATTTTATTTTTTATATTTAATTTCGTGAGTCGACATTTTGTTTATAAAAATAAAAAAATGTATACAACAAAACGAAATTCAAATTTTTTTACTAGAAAATTCATTTATCAATTATTAATAGAATTAAGGTCTAGAAATACAACAATCTATTCTAAACTATCATAATGTTGTCTTGAACCAATTATATTAATTCCATTATGGGTTTTGAATCGTTATTTTGTTGATACTTTGATATTATTGACAACATTTTTTTCATTTAGATTAGATTTTTTTATTAGAAATAATATTAGCATATTTTATTTTGGTTTATATAATATAAATACATTATTATTTTTTTACAATTTGAAACATATAATATAGGATCATCCAAATATGACGTCTAGATTTGGATTTTATTAAAAAGAAACTATACACATGTTTCTTTTTAATAAAACATAAATCTAGGCGTCATATTTGGATGACCCTATATAATATTTTCCATTAGATTCTTAACAATTTTTTTTTAAAAAAATAGTATTTTCATCTAATAATACTGTTTTTTCGAACTACTTAAGTTTAAATGTTATGAATTTTAAATAGGGTTAAAGAAAATTTTTAAATAAATAAAATAAAGTACAAGAATTGTTAAAAAATAGCAGAGAAAGAATTTGAATTATTTCTCAAACTATGATAATTGTAATGAAGTAAGCTAATAATTATTTATTCCAAAAAAATAAGGTCAATAAATTATTATTTACAAATGATTAAGGCAAATATTTTGGGTTTTATACAACTAATTATTAAAATTATCTAAAAAAAATATCAAACTTATTGTTCTATAACTAAAGACTACTATTAATAAAATGGAAATCAAGAAAAAAATCGATAAACAGGTGTGATAAGAAAATAAGAAATTTGATTGTAAATTTTATAGAAAAATAAATTCACAGATCATTTGAATTGGAAGAAAGTATAAGAGGCATTTATCAGTTAGATGTGACTATATATGTAGGATGGTGTTAAGTCGGAAGAAATTCGCATATTATAAAGTTTAAAGAATTTTTTTGTTGAATGCATCCTCCTGTTCTCACTTATGGCAGTGAAATATGGGTGTTAAATTCCAAAATAATTCAGCAACTTCAGACAATACAAAAAAATATGTAAAGATGCATGTTAGGAATAACATAAATAGAAAAAAAGAGAACTGAATCAATCAAAGAGAAAACGAAATTTATAGATGTTATAGCAAAATAAAAATGGAATTGTCATATAACCAGAAAAGTGAAGCATCGATGGATAAGGAAATAAGAGAAAGAAAGTTATTGATTGGCAATCTACATATATAAAAAAAACAGAAAGAGACTCATGGATAGATGGGACAGAGATACAAGAAAAATTGTCGAAATAGACTAAAAAAAAGCATTGAATAGGTCAAAGTGGAAAATTTTTGAAGAAGCATTCATGCATCATTGATAAGAAAGAGGCTGATATTGCTGATGCATACATACATTCATACATGCATACATATATATATATATATATATATATATATATATATATATATATATATATATATCCGTGTAATATGTATAGATATATATTTATATATATATATATATATATATATATATATATATATATATATATATAACTGTATGTATGCATGTGTGTAAATGTAAATGTTTTTCTATAATAAATTTTAAAATCAAAATTCTATCTAACCTAAAAAGTTCTATATATATATATATATATATATATATATATATATATATATATATATATATAGAGAGAGAGAGAGAGAGAGAGAGAGAGGGATAGAGAGGTGTTTTTAAGTTAGATAGAATTTTCGA
The DNA here is from genome assembly GCA_029203775.1 of Neoneuromus ignobilis. Taxonomy (NCBI): domain Eukaryota; kingdom Metazoa; phylum Arthropoda; class Insecta; order Megaloptera; family Corydalidae; genus Neoneuromus; species Neoneuromus ignobilis. The sequence continues at coordinate 31,845,865 of CP092092.1, read as the reverse complement.
TAGGTACTCAATTTAAAATTTTTTCACGTTTTAAAAACATCTATATATGTATATATGAATGTACATATATTTTTGAATATCTGATATTATATACATTTTAAATAAATATTATTTATTTTTTGAAAAGAGTATTATTTAAAAAAATATTATCAATTTTAAATATGTAAACAAAAATAGCATATTAGATACTTATTACTTTACATGTTAAAAAAATAATATAATAGTATAAAATAAATAAACTTTCTCATTAATTACTGCTTTTTTCAAAAAAAAATTGCTTGTGTGCAATATGTAAATTTAAAGATTTAACAGACATTACAGTTAGAATACTGCGTGTTTTCAGGTATAATAAATAAATGAGAATGGACTTTTGTGTGTGTTTCTAAATGAAAAAATAATATTGACAAATTTAATATTGAAGGTTTTTTATTCACAGAATAAATATGCATTATATTGATTTAAGCCAACAATATATTTTGTTTTATGTCTTAAGAACAATTTACGAATTAGACATTAAAATAATTTATGTGTATATATATATATATATATATATATATATATATATATATATATATATATATATATATACAAATAGCCATTTTTTATATTCATACTAGACAAAATACTCTTCCAAAATTTTCCACTTCAGCAATTTAATTTTTTTTTTATTTTTATAAATGAATTTTCTCAAGTTTTTATCTCTTCTATTCATGAACCTTTTCTTGATCCTTTCATTATTTCTAGGTTCTCAATTAATAATTTCTATTGTTCATAATTGATTTTTTTTACTATTGTAAATGTTATTTCTTTCTCATTTTCATTCATATTATAAAATTAGTAATTTTGTTTTTCTTTTCAATCCATTCGCTTTTCTTTAACAAGCATGTTTATTTGATTTTCAATATTGTCTGGAATCATTAAATCATTCTAACATTTCAGCCATATGTTTCACTATCATAAATAACAATATGTAGGATTATTGGTCCAAATTATTTTTTTCCTCAAACAAACAAATATTCAATTTCAAAATATGAGCATCTTTTCAAATAGACACTATTCCATTTTTATTTTTTTGTTTATTTCATCTATAAAAGTTTCTTGTGTTTAAAAAGAGTTGTTTTCAATATAGTTTTTATTTTTTTATTTATTAAATTTTTCTGTAATCTACAATTGTATTGCACATTATTTCTGTCTCATGGTTTATTATAAGATCAATTAACTATTTATCTATTCATTTTTTTGATTATATAGATCCGATAAGAAATAATAATATTGTCAACAAATTATACATGACTAAGTATCTCGAACTTTAATTTTATTCCTCGAGATTTTAATTTAGTTTTTGAAACACTTCTTCTAATGTTGTTGAAAATAAATTTGTCATATGACATTGTCCTATCTCACTTCTTTCACAATTTAAAATTTTCTTATTTCTTCGTGTAATTTTGTGAAGAATATAGTATTTCTGTAAATATTCATTAAAATTTCAATAAACGTTTCTTTAATTTCTTGTTTTTGAAATGTATTCAATATCACTGATGTACTAAGTCGAATGATTTTTCGTAATCTATAAATTCTAGAGCAACTGATAGTTTGTATCACTATATATCATCAGCAGCAGTAACATCTTTCTATCCAGATATAGATAAAGGTTTTTCCGAACATTTTTCACATCGACCCATCCAATGTCTCTGATTTCCAGTTCATTCTGACGAATTTTCATATATCTCTGTTTCATCTATCATACATCTTTTCCTGAACCTTTTTATATAGGATCATCCAAATGTAACGCCTAGATTTGTATTTTATTAAAAATAAACATGTGTATAGGGTGGTATGTAGAGAAACATGTGTATAATTTCTTTTTAATGAAACATAAATCTAGGCGTCACATTTGGATGACCCTATATATCTAGGTTTCTAATCAATAACTTCCCTTGTCCAACGGTGGTCCTAATTTTTTGCTACAAAACCAGCCCATTTCCATTTCAATATTTTTATTTTTCTATGATATTGGTATTCATTGATATATATATATATATATATATATATATATATATATATACTGATAATTTTTCAATATTTAAAATTACAAATATTAAATCGTTATAAAATATATGAATTATTTAAATTTCCTTCGTTATTTTAATTTTTCATTCTGCGTTAGTATCGTTTTTTTGTGTAATTCAGTTTCATAAATAGTAAAATTTATCAACCTGTTTGATTTGTATATTTCCCATCTTTATATTGTATATTATTTTAATTACATTTCGATCTTCCTAGCAATTATAAAAAAGTTGAAACATGGCTGTCATTAGCTATTAAAATTCTGATATGATTATTGGAAAATCATATAATTACATCTAACTTCTCTCTATATATTAATTGATAGGAGCCTTTTTATACATTTTTTCGGTTCAAATGATCTGTGAATTTCATTTATATAAAATTTTAAATCAAATTCCTTATTTTTTATCACACCTATTTATTGATTTCTTTCTTGATTTCTATTTTATTAATATTACTCTTTAGTTATGGAACAATAAGTTTCATATTTAAGCTTGAAAAAAAAATTAAACATGGCTGCTACCAGCTGTCAAAGTTTTGACATTTTTATTGGAAAATCCCATATATATTTGTATGTAAACAATGTAAAATTTTACTATTTATTCATGCCAAATGCTTATTAAAAGATTCTGTTCAAGTAGAGCAAATAGCACAGGTTTTTCAAGAATATAAAATTCTTTTTCAGTGTTTCAAATTGTAGAAAAAAATACTGTAAAATATATATTTTTTTAAAAAAATCTCATATTTTATATTTTTAAAAAATGAAATAACAATTATAAATATACTTGATAAAAACATACAAAGATTTCATTCAACCTATGTAGATAAAACGTTATCTTGCATGTCATTAAATAATCGACTGAAAACTACAAATATGAATGGGATTTCTATGAAAATTTATTCATTAATCCATTAAGTGACATTATATTTTACTAAGGAATTTACTATAGCAATCATACGACATTTAATGGACTCTACATGTAAAATTTGATCATTGATTCAATACGGATGGCATAAAAATTAAATGTATTTAATATAATAGACTAACATAAAATCTAGTGGGGTCCGGTCCCCTGCACGAGGGACACTCTCATACCACGCCCAGTCTAAAGACGGCCCATCTTACTTATATTGGCTCCACCTACGCCAATGAAAAAGAAGTTCTTGATCTGAACGTTATTTATAAATGTACAATAGAATTTGCATATGTAGTTGAGTTTAATTAATATGTATGTGTTTTCGACGATTTTTTTTATTTTCTGTGGTATTTTTTCAAATTACGCAATTAAATGCTCATATATATATATATATATATATATATATATATATATATATATATATATATATATATATATATAGATAGATAGATAGATAGATAGATAGATATTATAGAAGATTCTCTCTAGATATATTAATAGATATTTGATGAACTCGAAGATAGTATCTTGAAAATGTCTAGGAAATACATTATATTTATTAGAAGTAAACATTACGTGGGATATAATAAAAATTTATTGTTTTACATGTGAGCGTTCATTAATGTTCCCTTGTCATAAAGTTGTTTCTAATCAAGTTTAATTATAGTGTATAATATATATATATATATATATATATATATATATATATATATATATATATATAGGTTAATGCATTAGAGAAAATCTTGCACAATTAAATTATAAATTAAATAAAATCAATTTTTCTCTTATCGAATATTATTAATGTGAAATATGGATATTTTTTTTTAAATTTTACTACATCAAAAAGTTAAATAATGTACTTTTATATAATATATATATATATATATATATATATATATATATATATATATATATATATATATATGACATATGGATAGATAGGACTGAGATATAAGAAAATTTGTAGGAATAGACTGGAAGAATTGAATCTATCAAAGTAGAAAATTTTGTGATAGGCCTTTATTCAACAATGGATTGAAAAAGACTGACTATATATATATATATATATATATATATATATATATATATAATATTAAAAAATATGAAATAACTTTTATTGGGAATAAGTATTTGACTAAATTTTTTCTTGATTTCATTTGATAATTTTATTGAAAAAAATTCGTAGGAAGAGAATGAAAGAATTGAATAGGTTAAAGTGTAATTTTTTTGATAAGCCTTCATCTAACAATGGATAGAAAAAGCCTGAATATATATATATATATAATAATAATAATAATAAAAAAAACTATTAGTGAATATAAATATTTCACTGAATTTCTTCTTGATTTTGCTGAAAAAAATAATTTCTCTCATTCTATATTACATATCAATGAAAAAAACTATTTTTCTTATCAATGCTTAATACAAAGAAATCATTTATTTTTAACATTACAAGATTTTATAAAAATAGTGAATAATGAATTATTATTCACTTTGTTGATATACATTTCGATGACTATGACATCATTGTGTAAAGACTACATTGTAAAATTAATATTTTTTTAAAAATAATGATTGAAATTATAATAATATAATACATACATATATATATATATATATATATATATATATATATATATATATATATATATGTATATATATATATATATATATATATATATATAATATAACACTCAAAATGATATATATATATATATATGTACAAATAATATAACTTTTTTAGTTTTAATTAACAATGTAACTTAATAATTGCCAAAACTAAAATTAAAACAGAAACTGTTTTTGTAGAATAATCAATTTTTATTTATATTTTCAATTTATTTAAAATAATTTATATATATATATATATATATATATATATATATATATATATATATATATATATTTAATATATATATATATAACAATATATTCCTATAATACGATTTATATATATATATATATGGAAATATATATATGCAGGTAACCCCCGTATAACAAGGCATTCCTAAAACACGATTTCGCTCTAACAAGGTTGGAAAATTGTGAAAAATTCCCGTATAACACGACAATTTGAGAATTTTGATGATATAAATTTTGAAGTTATTCAAGAATTACTGGTGGAAGAAGAGGTAGATGAAACAAATTTAGTGGAAATAGTATCTGAGATAAATCAAATTAATTCAGAGCACAATAGCACAGATGCAAAAGTTCAAAATGTTATCCTAAAAAGCATAAAAAAGGCTTAAACTTAGCCGAATAATTGAAGTTCTATTTTCTATATACAGATCCTTCCACTGAAAGAAACCACAAAATTTAAGAGAGAATTTTATAAATGTTTATAATTGATAAAAATCTCTAAGATAAAAGCAGACAAACGACAATAACAGATTTTTTGCAAAAAGTAGAGCATAGAAATTAAGATGCTGTAGAAGAAAGATCACAAAATGATGTTATTTTGTTATAAAGAAAACGCCCTCGTTTAATACTGCTTAGCAGTGATGAAGAAGAAAACATTATTTAATATTAACATGTAATAGTTTATATCAATTATTGTTTCAATAAACATATTTCTCTCAGTTATAGAAAGAAAATAGTTTATTTTTTTAAATTTTTCGAATTTAATCTTGTTTTTTTTGTACTAGTTCTTTATTTCGTATATCACGAGTTTTTTAGAAACCTAATAATCGTGTTATAAAGGGGTTACCTGTATATATATATATATATATATATATATATATATATATATATATATATATATATATATATATATATATATATATATATATATATATATATATATAATATACACACATGTGTGTATGTATTACATATAATATTCTTTATATTATTTTATGTAAACACTCATTTCTAGAAATACATTTATATTAAATATTCGCAGCTACGATTTTTAATTAAATAAAATTTTATTTTATTTTCATTCACTTGTGAAAATATGTTCAAGAACATCATGATGTTTACATACAAGTGATTTTATTTGCGTCCATTGTTCATGAGCATGTCAATATTAACACACTTGTGAGGACAATTAATAAGGTATTGTTATCAATAAGCAAACGTGCATGGTATAGTCATTAAAATATTTAATGAATAGAACTTTTATGAAATATTAATTTATATTTTTAAAAAATCGTTTATACGAATTTTATACATTTTTTTCATTTGTACATGCTATTTTATCATAGAAAAAAGTAAAGGACATTTCAACGACCTAGAAAAGAATTTTAACTATTTTTAAGGAACACGTGTTAGGTATAATAAACAATTATCTATTTCAATATTTACATTTTCTGATAGAGCAATAAAAATATATGAACATATGGCATTAAATAATATTTACTTTATGTAATTTATAGCTAACATAAAGGTTCCTCTTTTAACGTTTGTAATATACAGTTTTATATATATATATATATATATATATATATATATCATTTTTAATTTATTAATCTATTGATTGATAAAATTACCTTCTAAATTTTGATGGTTTTTTAATCATAAGAATTTGAAAAACTTCTAACTTATTTTAAAATGCAAATAAAAAATCATTTAGAAAATGTATAAAATCATATTTTATTTTTTTAATATACTATAATTAGTTATTGTTTTATTAAGTTTCTTTCAAAAACTAGAAAAATTTCAAACACGATAAAGAATTAAATTTTTGTTGTTTTAAAAAATCATAATATAATATTGTTTCATTTTGAATATAAATATTTTTCATACTATTACAAACATAAATATAAATTAAATAATTTGGTATTTGAGGAAGCATTCAAAAACATGAAATGGAATTTTATAATTTGACACATACATGTTTATATATTCTTTATTTCGTGGGTTGATTATATTTGGACATTCTATCTGATCAGTTTCTTAGTATTTCAATTGAAAATTCTGTTAATTTCGTATTGTTTCAAAGAATCACATGATTGATTTTCAGAATTAAATTACCGACTTGTAATAAAATAAGTAAAAGTATTAATAAGTACACGATTTTTCTTTTAATTTTGAATATCAAATATGATGTAGGATATTTTTTTTCTCCTGCAAGTTTGGATAAAATAATATTTTGTTGGTTCTGAGATTTAAATTTCAATCAACTTGAGATTAATTTAAAGATTCTCAGCTGAAAATTATTAACGTTTTTACTTTTTATTTTTTAGGGGGTTAAATTAATTATAAGTTTTTAAATTTCTAATTTTAATAAATCTCAAAAACAGAATTTAATTTGTTGTATTGTATTAAAAATATGTATAAATGGACTTTGTCGTAAGTTAAATTAAAAGCATGGATATGTAATATTTGGACTGCTATATGTAAATAAAATTAAAATATTTAAAATAATTGATATTTTTGATAAAATATTAAATCAAGGATACTACAGTGGAGTAAAATGTGAGTAATTTTATTTAAATTTTCTATAAGTTCTTTGATGCTATTAAATAAGGCAGAAAATATTTTGTGGTCGATTAGGAATGTGAATAGAAAATTTTATTAGAGATTAATTTCCAAAAATTGATTATTAAAAATTAGTTAAATAATTAATCGATTATAGATTAATTTCGAAAATTTTGTTGGAGAATAATTTCAAAAATATATAAATGAATTCATCAAGTGTGTAAGGAATAATGATATCAAATTTAACATATAGAAGAATATTTATATTCTGTTAAAAAAGAAACAGGATCTTTTCTATTACATAGGAGTAATATATATATATATATATATATATATATATATATATATATAATATGAATAAATAAAAAAGTCTTAATATTAAATTAATATTTATCGAAGAAATGACACATATGCAATGAAACTAATAAGATTTACGATGGTTTAAATTTTGCAATAATATGATTAAGTATTATGATGCAAAATGTAAATAACTTGACGTTTATTTGAAGTTAGTGAACTGCTTATTGGAATATTGCAGCAATATTTGAGATCTAAATAGTTTCTGTAAAATTCTTAAAAATATTAAATACGTATAGAGAAAAGTAGTTAATTTATATGTATAAGTATATATTTTCCTGTGAGTTAAGAAATATTTTTGTTTAAGACAAATATTTAAATTTAATTAATTTTTTGTATTTGATAAAAGGGATGATTCAATTTTATCAAAATATCAATCATATAATATATAAATTTCAGTATAATTATATATATATATATATTTATATATATATATATTTATATATATAGATCATGAATTATTTATTATGTTATAGATTAAACATGAATTATGTTGAGTATTGATCAGTTGTATAGATTGTATAATAGATAATTAGTGACAAAGTAATTTAATGTTCAGAGTAATTATTTTTTTAAACAACTAATCACTTTTTTACACCACAAAATTTTATAAGTGTTTAATAATTAGATTTTTAACGTTATTACATATATTTGTAATAAAAAATTTCGAAATATGTGATTATAATACAATTATATCATTAAACCTTATAGAAAATAATGTTAAATAGTGATTAATTTGTATAAAATTGAATTAGCTATTACACCAAATTAATTATCGGAAATATACGTCATATGCAATGTTGAATATGTGAAATTATTAAAAAAATATATTTTTATTTACTAAATTTTGAAGTAAGAAATCATTCTTAAATTAATTATTAAATTATTTCTCGAATTTTAATTTTTAATTCTTGTCTATTTATAAAAAAGCCAAAGCATATTTAATTTTTCACCTCCCACAACCAAATCTATTGCTTTTTCACATATTCGATTTTTACTCAATCTTCTGTATAGCCCAAAACTATAATTCTCATAAAACAAACCGTTCAGAGTAGTGTTCATAAAAACATATTTGTAAATAATCCTCTCTTATCACATTTCCGGTAGAAAATAAATTCAATATTTAATACCTTATGACTGGGTACCTGACTATAGGCTATTTGACGTTATATTTGTTTTGACAGGTATTTGAAACTTATTTTGTGTAAATAGTAGGTGCAGTTGTTGGTAGTATTATGTTAAAATTATCTTTCCAGCCAATAATAGGGTTATTTTTAAATAAGTTTATATTTTAGTATTATCTTTAATGTTTTAAATAAATTGGAAATATAAAAAAATGTTCATTTAACAAAAAAAAAATTGTTATAATTTTAGTTTTAACTATTATTAAACAATTGTACATTGTTAATTGGATCTAAACATATGTATATTTTTTGTATACTGATAATATAAAAAGGCTATAGACTATTAATTAAAGAGTTATATATATATATATATATATATATATATATATATATATATACGTACATAATTATTTAGCTTTTAATAATTATTTTAAAATAACAATTATTTTAACAATATAGCCCTCTGACGATGATAGTGTAGTTTACGAAATGTACATTAAAAATATGTAATTATTTAATATTTTTATAAAATCTTGTAAAGTTGAGAATAAATGATTCAGATGTGCTAACCAAATAATAATAAAAATATTTCTTTCAATAATATTTAACATACAATGAAAGAGATATTTTTTTTAATGAAATCATTATCAAATAAATTCAATAATTAATTTAGTAAAATACTTATATTTACTTAAGATTATTTTTATGATTTTTAATATCATATTTACATAACATATAATTATTCATATATATATATATATATATATATATATATATATATATATATATATATATATATACACATATATATATATATTTGTTAAAAAAATCATTTCAATAAAAGATAATTTATTAATTGAAAATAATAATGTGTCTAAGTAAGAGGGTCGTTTGATAAGTATGGTAAAAAAGAAAGAAAAACTAAATTGAAAAATTAATTAATTAATTAAATTAAACAATAAATCCATTTACCATACTTATCAAACGACCCTCGTATACTTATAAATTATATATTAAGTAAGAATTCTACTTAATATATTTTTAGATTTAATATTTTTTTTAATCATATAATTTTTCTAATATGTTCATTTTTAATATAATATATATATATATATATATATATATATATATATATATATATATGTATATGTGTGTGTGTATATATATATATATAAATTTGAGCGTATTTTTACAAAAAAGAATTTCTGTTATTTTTATTCGAACTAAAAATATTTTTTTCCAACTGAAATATGCTGTCTATAAATAGATTACAAGTGTGTGATAAATAGACCGTTATATATATATATATATATATATATATATATATATATATATATATAATCTAAAATAAAATTAAACTGTGTATAAGAAACGTAGATAAGATTTTCGAAATAAAGTTATGTATAAAATAAATCCGGGAAAAAAATAGTTTACTATCAGTACGTTGCAAAGCTGTTAGAATTTGACTATTAAATATTAGTTTTACGATATCGTCTATCTAGAAGAACACATTTCGCTCGTACAGATTTTTCAGTCTTTTGTTTAAATTGATAAGCAGACGTTTACATAAGGCCCTACCTTGCATTTTTGAAATACCTATTTATTATACAGGTAGCCTACATCATACCATGCTCACGAATATTTAAATAAAGTATATATTTTCTACATGGACTACGAAATTTGTACTTTTAAGATTCGCATGCAATTTTAAATTATATATATATATATATATATATATATATATATATATATATAATTTTTTATTCACTACTAAATGAATTTATCTTTTTTAGTTCAAATTAAAAAATAATTCAATTTTTTTACGATTTTTTGATAAAATTAAATCGTCTTGTCTTACAACTTTTGGAATTTTTATATTATTAATAGAGCTTCGAAGATTTTTTTTAAAGTTTAATCTAAAAATCTTAAATAGATATATAGAGGAATATATTAAATTATTTATTTTCTCTCTGTGGTTATAATATTTTTATTTAATTTTATTTGAAAATAATATAAAATATGATATATTGTGAATTTTAATTTTTACTAAAGAATAACAATTTTTTGGTTTTCATTTCTTTTCCCATATTTATGTACAGAGAGACAGGAGAAATATTCAATTTTAGTGTACGAATATAATTATGTGAAAAAAAATGTCATTAGTGTAAATTACGGGTGGTAAAAATAATGAATACTTCTTTAAATATGTAAAACGTCAACGTATCAACTATCACGTGAAAGTTTTTTTATGTGTGTATGTAGGTAAGGAGAGGATTACAATATTTACAGGAACCAAAATAGGGTTACAAATAAACAGCCACCTAGAGCGTGATGTCAGCGGTACACAATGCAAATGGTCATCTATTCACAAGATAACCAAAAATTTCAATGGGTGGTATGTTGACAATTGTCACCAATGTGTCCGAAAGATTATCCTTAACCCCCGTTGCGTTATTGCTTCAACAAACCAACAGGTAGTGGACAAAAACATCATGAACTCAACTTATTTTATTAATATTAATACAGACTGTTACAAAGTCTTTTTTCGTAATTATTTTGTAAACGATTATTTTTGATTTACTTGTGTATGATAAATAATATAGCAATATATATATATATATATATATGTATAAATGCATATTTTTAAATTCTTTCTTGCAAAAATATTATCTGACATTAAGAACTTATTTTTCTAATAGATAAATTCAATAATTTCTTAGAATACAAAATATAATTATAAGGAAACAAAATGCAATTCTAAAATTACAAAATTATTTTTTTACAACTTATTATTACCAATAAATATTGTTACCTTGAATATCGAATATATATGTATAGAAGAAGATCTATGAAGAGATCCATGAACTAGAAAAAAAATAAAAGTGGAAAATTTTGAAACAGTGTGTGTTTGTATACACACAAATATATAGAATAGTCCAAATGAGGGGGTTAATTCAAATAATATTATGTAACTTTTGGATAAAATATATTAAATTTCATATAGTATTTAGTTGGATAGCAAAGAAAAGAAATTTAAATTATTTCAGTATTGATTTCCACTGAAACAAATTTTGATATATCATTTTCAAAATCTTGAATTTTTAAAAAATTAAATAAATGCGAATAACTATTATTTGTAATTATAAATATATACCATTAATTAGAAAAAATGTATCAAATAGATAACATGAAAAAATTCTAAAATTCATAATATGAAAATGAATTTTAACTTTGTTAAAATATTGTATCGAATTTTGAATGAATTTTGAACTAATATTAACATTTTTATTTTTTATTTTTCATCATATTTTATACTAAGAAAATTTTTGATTGATTAAAAAAAATTATTAGTTAACAATAAAATAATTTCCTTTAATCTAAATTAAATAAAATATTGTTGTTTATGAAATAGGATGTAGAATTGAACAAACGTACTGTTTAATTTAAAATTGAATATAGTGATATAATCTATATTTGATTAATTGGATATTTATAATTATAAAAATGTATGCATTTATTGAAAATATTATTTTTATTAAAAATTAAAATTCGAGAAATAATTTAATAATTAATTTAAGAATGATTTTTCACTTCAAAACTTAGTAAATAAAAATATTTTTTAAATAATTTCACATATTTAACTTTACATATGACGTATGTTTCTGATAATTAATTTGGTGTAATAGCTAATTCAATTTTACACAAATTAATCACTATTTTCTATAAGGTTTAATAATGTAATTGTTTTATAATAACAAATTTCGAATTTTTATTACAAATATGTGTAATAACGTTAAAAATCTAATTATTAAACACTTATAAAATTTTGTAGTGTAAAAAAGTGATTAGTTGTTCAAAAAAATAATTACTCTGAACATTAAATTACTTTGTCACTAATTATCTATTACACAATCTATACAACTGATCAATACTCAACATAATTCATGTTTAATCTATAACATAATAAATAATTCATGATTTATATGACTGCAATCGATTTGATTTTGTGCCTTTAAATATTCTTATTTTTCATGCTCTGCTGATCAGTTTTTTTGTAGTTGTTTCGATATCTGATAGAAAACTTTCGTCGAAACTTTCGACATATTTATTCTATTCAACAATGGCACCGCATTCTTTTAATGTGTCTTAATCGAACGTCGATGTCTCCGGTTTTAGAAATTCCTATCACGAATATATATATTTACTTGTTTTGTCGGCGTTCTGGAATTCTATGCTAATTTAAAATCTAGTTTTCATATCTGTATATCAGTTCAAACAACATTGATCGAATATAAATCACAATACTGATGAAATCTTTAAAATGGAACGAAATCATTTTTGTTCAGGTCGATTTTTACATTTAAAAATATTTAATTCTGTTATATATATATATATATATATATATCCTGTTTTATAAATATGTGATCTTAGAGATATATCCAATACTTAAAATGTTATGTCAGAAAAACCTAGGTGTTATTAAATTTCTTGTACGATTTTTTTATAAAAAATACTGTTATTAATTCTAAGATGTTTTTTACTTTCATAAAATATATATAATTTTGTACAAATATATATGCATGTTATTATAATTTAATATAAATCTTTAAACTTTTTAAAATTTCAGTTCCACAGCAATAATTCATATATTTAATATTTTTTTTCACAAATAAAAAATATTAAATATGTTGATAAAAAGTAAACATATTTTTTTAATATTTTTATCACAGGAGAGATATACGAGTAGATATATAAGAGTTTGATTATATATATACTTATATACATAAGGTTGAAATCTTTATATTTTTTCTATTTATTTAATACTGCATTATTATTTCTAAATATTCACAGTTTGTTTATATTTTTTGCAATTTATTAAAACAATTTTTAACAGATGTGCTATATATAAAAAATTATATATATATCATAATCATCATAAAAGCCTATATTAGTCCATTATTGGGCTAAAGATTCATCGAATATCATCAAATCTTTTTAAATGTTTTTTCAAGATTTTTCCATTTTTCCCTGTCAATGAATAATGTAACCCAATCCTCAGTTCCACAATATAATGTCATCTCTTCATCTTTGATAGGGTCTTTTTTTGGACCTTTTTTGTCTTTTAGTCACAATTTCATACTCATTTTTCTTCATCCTTTGTCTTCTTTACTTGCTATATATCTTGTCTATGCTCATTTTTTCGAATATATCTATTTATTTTGTAATATTAATTTCCCTTGTCTATTTTTATATCCATGTAGAATTTTTTGAATATTAAAAAATTCTTAATTGTATTCTTTCCGTGCTTCGTTGGGTTATTAAAAGTTTTTTTTTCATTTTTGTATTTAATATCTAAGTTTCTGATTCAAGCAAAATCAAGTAGTATGAAAATTAATTATAAGTTTTTTTAATTTTCCACAAATTTTTTACTATTCTTTAGTTTAAATAATACAATCAGATTTTTAAAATAGAGTCCAATTGTCTAATATTTATCTTAATTTCTATTCTGAAAAATATAATATATTCAATTAATAATTCATTCGTTTATATTTTTTTAAAAAAAATTATGATAAATAGACATACACACTGATTTTGATATGAAATGAAAATATTTTTTCAAAAAATAATCAAACTATTTGTATATATGTTCAATTTTTCTATTTTCCTTTTTTGATTAAGCAAAATGTTCCTGTATAATAATACAAACTTGACATATATGAAGACTTTCTGATCATCTATTTAACAATAATACAGGTCAATAAGTAGATGTTTCCGTGACGAATTATATTGTGTCAACTACTGGTATTCAATTTGAGTACTGTTTGGCCAAGTTCCTGGCAAGTACAATGACAAGACACTCATCTGCAGACCGTAACGAATTGATGTTATATATGACTTCTTTAATATGCGTTCAGCATACTTTATTTTCCAGGAATACATTTAATGACCACAACATTCTTAATTAGTTCGTCGTTATTGTTATAAAGTATAGATGGAACTACTAGGATGTGAACTATCGATGTTAAGTTGTGTACGAAGTAGGCAATTTATTATATCTATTTGAAATTTAAATTAGAAAATGTATACAAATATAACAATAAGTACGAGTAGAACAATGTTTTATTTATATACTTGGATATATTTAAGTTACATTAAAAACAGGAAGTTTTTTTTAGAAATACTTCAAGTCAAAATATTTAAGTAATTGTAAAGAAACTATCGAAGCCGATATAATATTATACGAGATAGATGTGAGATTAGTGTTAAGTATGCAAATTTTATGTAAAATTAAAATAATGTTATTCTAGGTGCTGACATGCTATTACAATAATTTATACCAATTAAAGTAATAATAAATTCATTATAATATGAAAATGAAACATTTTTTAAAAATATACGTATATATATATATATATATAAGAAAACCCACGAAGAGATTTATGGATGATCAGAATAAATATTTAAGGAAATTCATCGAAATAGATTGGAAGAGAAATATATTGGTTTGGTTAAAATGAAATTTTTTGAGAAAGGTGTTCATTCAACAGTGGATAGAAAGGGACAGATGATATATATATATATATATCTTGAAATGTATTATTTGTGTGAAATAAATTGAAAATTAGGCTAGTTTTTCACATTGTGATTTTGCACCTATTCAAATAAAAATTATATTTCTCATAGACATCAGAATAAGATTTCAAAAGAAGCCTTTTTGCAGGAATGAAATGATTTGTAATTAGAATAGGTTGTACATCTAAGAAATGAAATAATAAATAAATAAATGAAAATTATTTTAATACCTTGATAATTGCTAACATTTAGTTTTTGTAAAGTTTAAATAATTTTTTAATTTATAAAAATAATTATTTTAATGCGAAATATAATTATATAGAAATAACTGCTTATAAAAACACGGTAATAAAATTTATAATATTTTTCGTAAAATTTTATTTACACACACACACACACACACACACACACACACACACACATATATATATATATATATATATATATATATATAAATTGTTATAGCAAAAATGAGAAATTTAAAATGGAAATGAGCTGGTAATATTTAATAACAGAAGACCAGCGATGGACAAGAAAAATTATTGAGTAGGAATTTAAATATATAAAAGGTTCTTAAAGAGACTTATGAGTAGTAGAGATAATTTTATAACAAATTTTGTCGAAATGGAGTGGAAAAGAAAAGCATTGGATAGATTAAATCAGAAAGTTTTGGGAAAAATCTTCACCCAGCAGTGAATAGAAAGAGAATGATGATGATTATGGTGATATTTAATACGTAATCATTGTCAACATTTTTATTCACTGCTGGATAAAAGCTTTTCCCAAAATTTTATAATTTCATCGAACTAATGCCTTTTTAATCATTTTCATATCAATACATTTTCTGATGTTTCTATCCCATCTATCCATATATTTTTTGGTGTCTTTTTAAATTTAAAACTGAACTTTCCTAGTGTTTACATTTATGGTATTATTAATTAAATTTTAGAAATTCGTTAATGTTCAAAAACTAATATAGAAAATTTCGTAATCTACTTTACTTAATAGAAATTATTTTCTAGTTTTAAATTTATTGAATCGTTTTTCGGTATTTAGTATTGTTACAGAATAAATAGAAAATAAAATTAATGCAGTAAAAATTTCTAATAAATTAATTTTCAAAACTCTACTTTCAAAATTCTCAAATAAAAAAAATATTTCATAGATATTCTGTAAATTAGTTCTTTTTTATGTAACGAAATTAATTTAATAAATTGAAGAAGTTAGCCAGAAAATATTTCTGAATATTTTTTAATAAATCAAATATCATATTTGAAGGATATATTAAGATTTTTAAATTACATTTTGCTAATATATTGCAACTGATATCATTTTATCGTTTATAAAAATTATAATTTGAGAAAATTTTCCAAAATATAAATCAAAATTATATCTGATATACATATATATATCTTGAAAAAAATATTATTGATTAATTAACTATTATGTAAATAAATGCATGACAAATCTTCAATATAATGATATAAGGAAACTGATAGAAAAAATACATTTGAAATTAATTAAATAAATATAAATAATCAAATATACTATATTACACCTAATCAGTTAAATAAATATCTCGATTATAATTATTGGTGGAGCTGGAGTTTTTTATTCCATTCTTGTTTAATAAAAAAAATATTTTTTTTCTATTTTATTGCAAATCATTATATGAACAAGAAAGACCTCGATTTAAATCGAATAGAAAAAATTCGCAAGTAACATAAATAACAATGCATACACGGTTTAATCCGGTTGATTTTTTTCTACTATTTAATCTGACTCGAAAACAAAGACTTATTTACTTTGAAAAATACGAGACAAATATATAAATGCTAAAGAATATTCAATTACAAATAGTTTTATCTTTTTTATTTAACATACTTTTTCATGTATTATAATTTTTATTTTTATTTTGGGTTACTTTCTCAGAATATAATTTAAATTAAAAATATCGACAAATGTGGTTTAAAAATTTAAAATTAGTCTCTAGATATTATAAAAAAGATTTTTTATTTGTATTTGGCTGATTAAAAATATTTAGTAGAATTTTCTTGTTAATTTTTTCTTCAATTTATCAAACTGATTTCATTAATTAAAAAAGAATTAATGATAGAATATCTATGAAACATTTTTTTTGTTGTAATAAATTTTAGAGTTGTCTCAAGTGAATTTTTAGAAATTTTATTAGATTTATTTTATTTTATTTTTTTTAGAGGTTATAGTTAGTACTAAAAGATGATTCAGTAAATTTAAAATTAGAAAATAATTCTATCGAGTAAAGTAAATTACATAACCTTTCTAGATTAACTTTTTAAACTTTATTCAATTAATGATATTGTAAATGCAATTACAAGAAAGATATTCAACTTTATTTTACTCTTTTTATGTTAGTATATTATTTTTTTATATTATGAAATTATAATTATAAGACAAAGAATTTAAAGATACATTATTAAAAATAATAATTTTCTATTGGATCATAATTGAAGCTTCAATAAAATAATAATAAAATCTGAAAAATATGTATAATACATTAGTTATTAATTTTTGTCTAGAAACCAAACATTTTATCCAAGCCATTGTCTCTATTTAAAATCAAAATTTTGATATTTTTAATATTGAATTTATAATTGTTTTCCTTTCAATAATACTTCTGTCTATACGATTCTGTTTATAACTTTTTACTGATAATATCTTTATATATGAACTGTTCAGAAGCCAATGTGATTAAATCCATTTTTTGAAATTTTCATATTTTTTTAAATTTTAATCAAACAAAATTTGTTTGATTAAAATTTACAAATGAGATTGAAAGATAATAAACGATAGTAAGAATGTAAATTAGACAATGACAGATTAATAGTATATTAAGAATATTAGGAAGTTAAGTTTTCTTATAAATGGAATTTTTATTTTTTCATAAAATAGAGTAAAATGTCATTTTATATTTAAATATTACATTTTTTGTTCCATCTAACTAATTCAAATATTAGTGACCTGATTTATTTTAAACTAAATAAAAAAAATGATGAATTTTATTGAATATTATATTAATATAAATTAATAATCCCATATTTAAACGTTATCGAAAATTATGTTTGAAAAAAAATATTTTTTTTATTTAAATTTGATAAATAAATTTTATTTAAAATTTAAATTGTTTTAATTAAAAGAAGGAAATAGATTATGAAATAAATAATTTAAAAATTCATATACATATATAAAAAGAAAATTGTTTTATAAAAATATTAATAAAATATAAATTTATAGAAAAGTCAACATTTAGTTTATTTAAATCTTTCAATCTTATTCAAACCACTTTATATATGAAAATATAATTTTAATTTAATAATTACTATTAAAATCTTCCCACCTAAACTAACACAAAAGCGTGGTCGTAATAATTTTTTTATTATTATTTCAATTTTTATTATTTGTAAAAATCGATTAAATACAGCGAATAACATGTTATTAATTTTAATAGTTTTTTTTCATAAGAAATGTTGTACTTCTTTATTTCACATCCGTTTTTCACTGCCATTATTTTCAAATTTATGATTAATTGTATGAATTTAGAAAAGTATCGAAATATTTTTTTTATTATATATTTTAATTTTGTTTTATTTACTTAGTTGAATTTCGAATGATTTAAAAGAGATTGTTTAAAATGTACTTGAATTTCAGGTGATATTATTCCCAGATAGTACGTTGCCTCAAAGCTTAAAATAATAATAATAATATGCGATTAAAAAGTATGCATATTTGATTACATAATATGTACAAAAAATAACTTCTGTGTGCTTCTTAATACGGAAACGTAGAATAAGTATTCACGAACTGTTATTAACTACCTACTACAAAAGCAACAATAATAACAACAAACCGCCTACAAATGAAATGGCCTTCCGTGCTACACGAACCGCCTAAAGATACAAATTTCACCCAGATACGTTACATATATGATCCATGTGTGTACGACGAGTGCATACGTCTCTTCGTAACCGGCTGATGATGAGAGTGTTACCGCATCGCAATATACACTACACCGTCGACCGATTCATGAATTGACTTCTTGGAAACCATGCGATCATGTTTGAAAAACGTAAAGGTTTCACGACTCGTAGCGGTTTGCCGTTGATCGATGTGTGTCAGATGCGTGGGTATTGTGATAGACACGCTGCTCGGTACAGACATGCATATGTGCTGAAGAATAATCTTCACACACGTGAGATCGTAATGTATCTTCGATGGCATATTTCGTAATACGGTGGAAATGCTATTGTTCTGTACGTTGGAATTCATTGTTTTGGTGTAGGTGTCACCGTGTTCGAATTGGCGAAACGATTTATTGTATTATTTAATGGATCAATGACTTTTTGAATACATATTTTTCGATTTGACAAGTACGATATAAATAATTAGTGTAATAAAATATTGGCGTAACATTTAATTAAAATTCAATAACATATGCTTATGAACGATTTATTAGAAATTTACTTTCGGATTAAAGGTCTTTAGCACTATCATAAATACTACAAGATCGACTCATTGTTTATTTTGTCGATCATTTACATATTGTTTCAACCTATTTACATTACAATTACAATATCACATTCACATTTATCATCGAACAGAAAATGTCGTGAGAGACAATATCACATTTGTTACTGTCAGTGAAATATTTTGATTTGATTTTTAGATAGAAATAGATTTATAATTGCATTTATTACACAAATCGATTTTTTATTATTAAATATTTGAGACTAATCAATTGAGGAGATTTTTATACAACTTAATTGATCATTTTGAAATTACATGATTTTTTTAAAAAATGTTCAATAATCATTTAATATTCCATTTATTTGTTAATATAGGGTTTTCCAATAATAATGTTAGAACTTTGACAGTTGGTGGCAGCAATGTTTGATTTTTTAAGCTCATTATGACATTTTACTTAGTATAGTTTGATAAATTTTCATACAACGTTTCACACTTCAACAAAGCTTAGAAATGGTAAAAACTTTAATAGACTTATTGAAGCAAAAGTTTAATAAGCCAATTATTTCAAGAAATGGACCATTCAATTGGCTATCAACTCCATAGGTTTATTTTCTGTGGGGTTACGTGAAATCATTGGTTTATGTTAATAAATAACAAACAACAAAAGTATTAAAAATAAATATCGAATGTGTAATTTATGCAATTGGGCCACAATTATGTAAAAATATGACTAAAATAGGACTAAAAGAAAGCACTATGTCAAGCAAAATCGTGGTGGTCGTATGAGTGAAAATAAGTTTCATCATTAATGCCAAAGAATATTTTTAAAAATAAAAAGTAAATAACTAATTAATTAAATACTTTTTTTTCATTCAAACTTCTGAAGCTCTTATTGGAAAATCCTATATAATTTTGATGATCATCATAATTAGTGTAGTGTTGAGCAGGATTGTGAAAGTATATTAGATAGTGATTAAGAGTATATTAATTTAGTTTCTGTATAAATGAAATTTTTGCTTTCACAAAATACAGTAAAATATTTTATATAATATTTAAATATAACATTTTTTTTGGTTTCATCTATCTAACTCAAATATGTATAACTACAATAGATTTATATTAAGTTCAATAGAAAAAAGGTTAAATTTTTATTCGATCTTTTATATATACGAAAACAATTAAAAATAATGTTTAAATATTATCTAAAAAAAATTTTATTCAAATTTGATAAATAAGTGTTATTTGAAACATAACTGATTAATTGAAAAAAAAGAAAATAGATTATTAAAAAATAATTGAAAAGTTTCAATATATCATATATAAATAGAAAATTATTTTTCAAAAAAAATTTTTAAAATATAAACTCATAAAGGATTACAATATAAACTCATACAGGTAACTACAATATACTTATATATATATATATATATATATATATATATATATATATATATATATTGTAGTTACCTGTCGTTTATGAATTATTGCTTAACCCCATTTAATTTAATTTTTAAGTTAATTTCCATACTGACACTCTGTACATAATATAAAATATATGATACTTTTTTCAGCTCAAGTTTAATGTCATAAAAACACTTATCTATTTCACATAGTAAAATAATATATCTTAGACATTGTTAATTAATTCCATACTTCAAGACGATTTTATTAAACATTAAAAAAATGCTCATAAATCAAATGTTGGATAGGTAAAATAAATCATGTTGTAGATAAATTGGTCTTTAGCATTAACGAAAATATTTTAATTTTACAATATGTGCGTTATAATTTCAAATAAACTCTTGACCTTTGAAGTGAAGTCATTATATGTGTTTCATTATATGGAAAAACATGTAAAGTTATATATATGCATAATATAATCGTTTTGTAATTATTTTTTTAACCAAGTCATAATCACATTTCAATATATTTTGAGAAATTTTAATTTTAAATTTTATTTGAATGACAAGGATTTATAACTGAATATGGTGACAGTTAAATTAAAAATTGTATAAAAATACTTGACTAACTAAGTCTCATTATTACGAATTGGCAATAGTAAAATTTCTTTATATATTTATTTACATTTATGAAATATTCGTTTTTAAATATTTTATGAATATCATTAATATTTAATTCTATATGATTTTGAATTCAATATATTTATTTATATATATGTAATTATTTTAAAAAATATATTAATTTGGATGAACAACAATGAGAAATTAAAATATTATTTAAAATTATTCTGTAATTTAAATTTTATAATGTTAAAGTTAATTTTGTATCTATGTCAAAAATATACTTTTTAGTTATCAATTAGAAAATTTTAAATAATATTTTTGATTGTTTTGAAATTTTATATATGCATATATGAGTATAAAAAACTAGAATAATTCAGCAGCTCCAGACAATACAATAAAACATGGAAAAATGTAAATTAGGAATAATACGAAAAAATCAGAAAAGAAATGGATAGATTAGAGAGAAAATAAAAGTTATGGATGTTATAATAAAAGTAAAAAAATTGAAATAGAAATGTGCTAGTTGTATAACAAGAAAAAGGGACCATCGATGAACAAGAGAAATTATTAACTGGGATTTAGAAAAATAAGAAGGTCTAGAAAGATATAAGGAAATTCGTAGAGAAATTCAGTATATTTTTTCAATTATATTCCTAAATTAATGATAATTAATAGATTTAAATACCTCGTTTAAAATCGTTACAAACAATGTAATAAAATTGCATATCCTTGTTTAATGCTTTTTAAATTTCTTGGTCTGTTTAACACGTTTGAATATTTATTGAATACGGTTAATTGGATAAGGAAATTCGTCTGAATTGATTGGAAGAGAAAGGCTCTGGATGGTTGAAGTGGAAAGTTTTATGAGAGATCTTCATACAGCAGTGGCTATAAAAAGGCTAATTATATATATATATATATATATATATTTGTGTGTACATATTTCCCCAGTTATTTATATAGAAAATAGCCTGCAGGTGTTTATTGTCTCTCATCGCCGCCGACGGATGCCGCTGCTTGTTGCAGACGAGCCACGCATGACGCCTTTTGCCGCCGATGGCGTGCTGCAGGTGAAAGTAACAGCCGCTCGCGCCGCCACCATCTTAACGAATATCACAACTGCTTTTATATGGGAGTCAATAATTTACACGATTCACACGACATAGATAGAAGATCATTTTGTGTCGAGGATGTACAATTTTCAAAATATTGTAAATGTAAATCTTACATATGCCAATCAAGATTAAACGTCTTCGTCAATAAATCGGTTATAATTTGATTTGTTGATTGAATTCGAATTATACTTAATTTAATGAAATATCTTAAGTAGAATTAGAATAAAAGTGTTGTAACAAAAATAATTTTATATATAGTTCTACTAAAATTAAATTAATAATTTTTGCAAATAAATAAAATTAAATGTAAGTAA
The DNA here is from genome assembly GCA_029203775.1 of Neoneuromus ignobilis. Taxonomy (NCBI): domain Eukaryota; kingdom Metazoa; phylum Arthropoda; class Insecta; order Megaloptera; family Corydalidae; genus Neoneuromus; species Neoneuromus ignobilis. The sequence continues at coordinate 31,822,446 of CP092092.1, read as the reverse complement.
ATATAAAAAAAATATTACTAAAACAATTAAGAATATGTCATTAACTTAAAGATAAAATGTCTATTTTACAAATATTTGATTTACTGAAAATACAGAAAATAATTTATTATTTTCTAAAATGTATAGATATTGAAAAATCTTTGCTATTAGAAATATACAGAAAAGAGTTCTAGTAAATTTTAAATCATTGCAAAGATAATATTTTTATATCATTAAATTAAATATTTTTTTAAATTAATTTTCAGAGTTGTTTACTATAAATTAAGATTATTTATTTTATCAAAATTGAGGTATTTTTTATATTAGTGTACACATTTTAATAATCAGAAAAAATATTTGTAAAAGTTTGGATATATGTACTTTTATATCATTTATTTTATCATATTATCAGTTTTAAATATTATATACTTTAAATCTTTTATTTGTAAAAAAAGATAATAATCAATATTAATGCTGAAAAAGTTCTTAATTTAATTTTTAGTGTCATTTGTAATTTGAAGCTATTATGTAGAGTTATAAGTTCTCATAAATAACAATGAATCTAAAATTGAGTGAATTGTGTTTTTGATTTAAATAAGAACTTTTTAGAGCTTTATAAAAAATTAGAGTTTTATTTTTTCCCTTCAAGTATGAAATCAATTAAAAGAACAGTACGTTTATTATATATATATATATATATATATATATATATATATATATATATATATATATATATATATATGTTGGTATTATTTTTTTTAATGAGGAGGTAGAATAAGTTGTGTGATTTAATAAAGTTCTTAGTTTTGTTAAAGACTATTTTTAAAAAAAATTAAAAATTCAATTAATGTACTGAGAGTAAAAAATGTGTAATATATATATATAATTTTCATCCCTAATCAATCCACTATTTGATTTACAATACAATATATATCTGTTCAGCCCTAGTTTATAGAATATACAAGTTTGAGAATCTTTACAAGATTTCAGATCGTGTAGGAGTACTTGACATAAATCATTTTATATTTCACTTAACATTATTGAGCCAACTTAACATTATTTGGTAACATACGGTTTGTACGATGGTTATGTGCTATTATTTTAAATTGCAGTAATCAACTTGAAACGGTTTATGCATAAATATTCAACTAAATATTGATTTTATACCATATATTATACTAATTTCGATAACTGTATATAAATGGATTGAAGTAAACATTCATATATATATATATATATATATATATATATATATATATATATATATATATATATATATATACAGTTATATAAATTTAACAATTAGTTATAATTTTAACATAAACACTTAACATTTGTGCAAAATCAATTCATAAATATTATATTAATGGAAATATCATTGAAAAATTAGAAAAATAATTATTAACATATATATAGTTATAAAATATATATATATATATATATATATATATATATATATATATATATATATATATATATATGTTTTTATATATACACGAATATAAACAACTGTTATGTTTGACGTTTGTATATTCCGGAAAAGCTTTTGATTCAATTGACATTGCATCATTGTTTTTCTTTCTGAAGAAGTAAGGAATAAATAAAAACGAATGAAAATTATTAGGAAAAAAATGAAATGAATAAAAATACAACAACTCAAATCAGAACGAAAGATCTCCCATGAAAAATCAGATTAAAGAAAGAAGTCAGACAAGGAGACAGTTTTTCAACCAAATTATTTAATGTAATCCTAGAGTTGATTATTAGAGAGGCAAATTTCGAAAATAAAGATATTAAAATAAATAGAAAATATTTGTCATATCTAAGGTTGATAACGATTTATTATTTATAAATAAAAATCCAGAAATCAAATTATTGCTATTTGCAAATTTTCTTAAAAAAAGTGTGAATTGAATTAGAAATAAATTTGGGAAAATTACTAAACCAAATTAGATTTGTAGAGAAAGAAAATGTACAATTAGATAGCCGATGCTTGGAACAAAGTGGATGAAATAAAACATTTAGGAAAAATTATATGATATAATGGTGACCTATGATCAGAAATTATGTAGAGAAATAAAGCAACATGAGCAGCAATTGAAAGAATGAATAATATGAAAAAATTAAAGTATAATTGATCTTGAATTGGTATATAAAAAAATGTATGTACTTATGAATCAGAAATTTGGATATTGAAATCAAAAATAAAATACAAACTTTTGACAATCCAGCAAAATATGTAAAGGATAATATCATTAAATAATATTTTCTCTCAAAATTATTCATTATAAATTAATTACCTAAATTCAATATTTTCTCATTTATCCAATATATTAAATTGTAATTTGTAAAACATAGTTTTATTATTCTATAAAGACGTTATTAAATTTCAATATATATTTTCAATTATTATAATTATAATTTGATGTAGGAGAGTCTGAGAACAATTATGATTTAAAATATTAATTTATGTAGAATTAAAAATGAAGCTTATGTCGAATTTCTATATCCATAAAAAATCACTTATTGAACTGTTATTCACGAATGTTTATTGCAGTAGTTTGAGTGTTCAATAAATATTCAAACTTTAAATACCACATTCTAGTATGGAAAGTTTGAATAATAAAATCTTTATTATAAAAATACAATTATAATTCAGGTATGAAAATATAATTATCATCAACATCCTATAATTTATATATATATATATATATATATATATATATATATATATACATGTTGAAAGTGTTTAAATAACTATTGTATGTAGGTCATTTACCTTTGAACAAAAATATATTCGACTAAAAAAAATCATGTTACTTGAAAATATAAAATGTTTGCTTCAGTGTAACTATTATAAATGAACAATTTACAATCCGTAACAAACAATATTAGCAGGTCTTATCTGTGACCAACTATTGACCATACACTGACCAGAATCCCACAGCGCATTGTGGATATTTTCAACAATACGCGCAAAACCATAAACAAGTACAAATATGACACACTGAGCGGTGAATACTGAAAATATGGATCATAAATTAAAAGTATTTATAAATCAGCCCTTAAAACGGCTATTGCATTATAACAACTGATCGTTTTTGAACAGGGATAGCTATACGAGTCGTGTTTGTAACTGATTTATATGGAATTGTTTCGTATTCAGTTCAGTCGAATTCTCAAAAGTAATGGTTTTATTAGGACATCAATATTGAAAAGTTCGTGTATTTAGAAATATAGTTTACTGTGTCTATTGCAGGTTCTATTCACCTTTTGAAAATTTATTAGGTCTGTGTATACATGTTGTACAATTGTCATTTGAATTTATTAGTTTAAAATAATAATTTATATACTACGTCTGACTTCCGTTTATTTTCTTTTTCAATGAAATATTGTATCGATTTACAATAGAATTCTGTTGACTTTGAACAGACTTATGATTTACAACTTATTGAATATATTATAAAGCATTTATTTTTTTCAAGTAATATTGCACAGACATGTTAATGCACATATATAATCCACACAATCGTTTTATATATATATATATATATATATATATATATATATATATATATATATATATATATATATTGAGAGAGAGATTTAATTTTGGGTTGTCTATGTAAAATTTAAAAAAATATAGATTAACAATAAATAATTATTGAATATTTTTATAAAATATTGTGGTATTTAAAAATATATTTTTTTGTAAACAAGTAAATCATGTTACAAATTATTGAATGCTATTATACTAGAAATAATGCAGTAGCAATAACAAGTTCACATTTTGTGTGTTTGTATAAAAAGTGAAAAAAGAAAATATTTTAATTATATGATTGGTAAAAATTAATACTTTTTCACTTACTATTATTGAAGAATGATGTAAGATTTGATGAGGTTTCCTCATAGTACGAGGAAAATGTGATGAAAATGTTTATATGGTGAAAGATCTATAAAGAAATTATTATGTATTAGAAAAAATTACAAAATTCCCTATTTAAAAATATTTATATTATTTTATGTTAAGAATTAAAATGATAGTTACTATTTGTTTTGAAACTGTGGTGAGTTCACTTTAATACAAATGAATTATCGCTCAAGAATTAATTATTAAACATTTTTTTAATATCTTATGGTGTTGTAATGATAATTCATTTGTATAAAATGATAGTATTTATTATTTAATGTTAATTAAATGAAATTAAATACTGTGATTTAAAATAAACTAATATAAAATACTAATATATGTGTTTGAAAAATCAAATTTGAGTTTTTTCTGTTTGTGGTACAAGATTCTTACAGAGGACAGTCCAAATGAGACTGAAAAATAGAAAAAGATAGAAAATGAGTAAATATATGTCTAAACTTTTCAGTTTCAATGGGGTCACTTATATATTGTAAGATAAATGGAATAATATAGAGTAATCCAAATGTGACGCCTAGATTTGTATTTTATTAAAAATAAACAATAGAAACTATACACATGTTTTCTTATATACCACCCTATACACATGTTTCTTTTTAATAAAAAACAAATCTAGACTTCACATTTGAATGATCTTATATTATTTAATGTTATTAAATTTCAATATATATATTCAATTATTATAATTATAATTTGATGTAGGAGAGTCTGAGAATAATTATAATGATGTTTGTTTTGAAACTGTGGCAAATTTATTTTAAAATAAATGGTTATATATTGTGGTGCTGGGGTTGATAATTCATTTGTGTATAAAAATATATTTCTGAACTTTACTATTTGTTTAGATTATTAATCATAATAATGATTTAGAATATATAGAAAAATATTTAATATTTAGATTTTATAAAATAACACTGAACTAGTTGACTAGCCAATATAATTTTAACACATAATTTAATAAATAAAATAAAATAATAGTAAAATACGAAATCAATATTCATATTTCAATAAATATCGACTATATTCACTCTTTTTAGAAATTTCAGCTGTTTGTAAAAAATATCATTTAAACGTAATTAATTAAATTAGTGAATTCTAGTGATTCTAATTAAATACAACTGTTATATTACTAATTATTAATAATACTCAAATAAGTAATTTAGTATTTTTCATTGATCTAACCTTTATTACTTAGAAATATAATGATTTTAAAGAATCTTTTTTATATAAGTGAATTACTTAATCCAATATTAAAAAATTGTATGAAAGTACTAATTATTCCTTTTTTCGTTAATGGGTATTTTAATGGTTTTATTTATCTAAATGTTATGCTCTGATAATGATGGAATGATTAAGTAAGTGAAGAATTGAATACTTTTATAAAATTTTAGAGTATTAAAGCGAGTGATTTATTTATGAAAAGTAAACTATTTATAATGATTTTTTTTATTTGTTTAAGAGACAATTAAAATTATTTTTTTATTTCTTGAATGCTGTATTTGTTAATATATTTAACAGATATCATTGCTGCTATTTAACTGACATTATTATTAATATTTTAAGTATTTATGTATAGGGTGAGACTGAAGGGTTTAGATATATATTTATTTCTTTTCTGTCATTTACTATTCTTTACTATTTTTCAATCTCATTTCGGCCACCCTATGGTTATTTAATTTTTATCAGTTGTTATATATATATATATATATATATATATATATATATATATATATATATATATATATTAGATTATTAAAAATAATATCTTTAATTAATACTTCTATAAGGATGTGGTCAATGAAAAAATAAAACTCTTTGAAGTCAATAAATATTACTGTGGCATACAGCAGTAATTACCGGTAGCATTTATAGTTACAAGAAACTGTTTTTTTAAAAAATGCGGTGTAGTTAAAAATTAAAAGGTTACGATTGAAAATAAACCGATTTTCTTGAATTTCCAAGAAGTATTACCATTGCTTGGAATTGTACGACCGTACTTAAGGTTAAATATCATAGACATGATTGCTATTTTCATATTGTGAATTCGTGAAGTTAGATTGTATTCTTTTTCAGAATTGAACGCACAATGTCAATCGGTTCATACATCGATAAGGGAAGTAATTGAAAAATAGTTCCTTGAATTGTTTGCTGACTTGTTCGACCTTTCGAAATGCCTTTTATATTTACTTATACATCCGTACATGTACATATATACGTGGATATGTGTGTATATAAATAGATATGCGGACAACAGGGTACGACATCGGTTTATGTTCAAAGGCTGTCATCTTCGTCTCGGTCGCGTTATGAAACCACGCGCATTTGATCAATACAAACATTATGAATATCATTAAAGGCAGTCTATGTCGAGAACAACAATGAAGCATTACAGCAGAGCGAGCATTACCAGACGTGGTACTAATTTACATTTACAAAAAGTCAAACACGGGCCGTGACACCGCCTCGCCAAGATATGCGGCGTGACATACAAAATCCATGTAATAAGACCAGCCCTGAGTCGTGACCAACCCGCCCCACGGTTCCGGCCCATTGTTCGTCGGAGCGCGACAATGCGACTGCTTACGCCGGTACTGCACGTCGGCTCATCACTTTCGATATTGTTATTCAGATCGGTACACGTTTGAAAAATTTGCGTAGGTTTTTCGATTCAATACGCCGTGTTGTATACTTCCCAGGTGTACTTATTATTATTATTTTTCATTGCGCTTTTACTCTTTTGTGTTCGAATTCTGGAGACACTTTTGAATTTCAGAGTAAAAAATACTTGCTCATATTTATACTTTTGTATGAATATATGAATATATATATATATATATATATATATATATATATATATATATATATATATATATTACAATATATAAATCTACCATACAAAATAATATTACTGATGTCGAAATATAACTTGTATTTTTTTATAAACATGTAATACAAAATGCAAATTAATGTTTTGCTATCATTAGAATAAGTTAAATATATTGATGGAAATTTTTTTTTTGTAAACATGGAAAATCTCAGATTTTATAATGTAAGTATTTATTATAAATGGCCACCATATCATTTTTATTTTCTTGTTTATTTCATTTATAAATGTTTCTTTTGTGTTATACACTAAGAAAATCATCCTCTAAGTAAATTTACATCTTCTATTTTTATGTACTTTAATTCCATTTTATTTGAATTTTCAAACTAATTGAATATTAAAAGCTTTACTTACTAGCTCATACTAAGTCAACATATTAATTATATATATATATATATATATATATATATATATATATATATATATATTAGGTTAACAATATCTCCCTTCCGCTTTTTTTTTTTGTACATAGCTGCGAAATTCAAAAGACCAGAAGGCGGAAGGGAGATATTTGCCAACCTAATATATATATATATATATATATATATATATATATATTCATACATATATACACATAAGAAAAAAATGTTTATACCTATGTTCTATACAAATTTTAAAAATAGTCTACGCAATTTTTTAAAATTTACAAAATATGAAATTTATTTAAATGTTAATTTTTTTTTGTTTAAAAAAATATAGGTTTGTATAAATTATTTTCACATTTGAGGATGTTAAGTTCTTTTCTCTATGCAAAACTTTTTTTTAACTTAGTTAAGAATTATTAGAATTTAGAATATCAGTTTAGTTAGAATATTTGTTTCTTGACTTTAAATGAAAAAATGCATTTAAATTTATATAATCAATATGTACATATATATATATATATAGAGAGAGAGAGAGAGAGAGAGATGCTTAAATGAGACTGAAGGATAAAAAGGATATTAAATGATAGCAAAAAATTGAATGTATATTTAAAATCTTTGATCTCATTTGGGCTACCCCTATATATACGTTTATGTATGTAGATGTATGAATGGGAATGCATATATGGGGTAGTCCAAATGAGACTGAAGGGACTAAGAATTTATTATACAGCTAAATTATTTTATATACAAATATAACAGCTTATTTTATACAATTTTTATTATACATGTAAAAACTCTTGTACACCAAAATTGAAAGCAATAAAACATTCTTGAATCTTGAATCTTGACTGAAGGGTTTAGATATATATTTATTTTTACTATCCATATCAGTTACATGCTTTAATATTTTCAGTCTTATTTTGGCCACTCTATATAATTATACGAAGAATCATAGAAGATTAAAATTAAAAAAAGAAATATAGGATATGAAAGTAGAATTTCATCAAAGTTGCTTAAAATTATCTTAGAAAAAGTGTCTAAATCACTGGAGTTAAAAAAGAAATAAAAGTTTAAATGTAAGTTTAACCCATCTTTGATTTGTCGATGATATTTTTTTTTAATATTAAATTTATCAAAATACTTTAAAAATCATACAAACCTAGAAATATTTATATTAAAAATAAAAAAATAGGAAAATATTGAAATGGATATGAAAATAGAAAAAAAAATCACAGACTTAATCGATTAAGATTAGCAATTATTTGACTTATCATGGAATTAAAAGTGAGAAAATATTTAAATTAATATTAAACAAGGATCTTAAAAAATGAAAATATTGATTTTCTTACCAAATAATTTTAAGAAAAATTATGCATAAGTAATAATAATAATTATGTTATGTAACAAAATGTTAATTTTCATTTATTATTTTTTTTAATAGATTTTATGTTCCTATAGTTTTTTTATATACATTGTTATTGTATTAAATTAAATGTCGTTTTTGTTAATCTTTCTATTTTTAAATTCAGATGAAGTTATTTAAGTAAAGTAATTCGATGGAAAAAATGATGAATCATAGATGAAAGTTGAATAAAATAGCTTATATATATATTACTACATACAGTTAATATAAATTGATAAAAAACAAACATATAATTAAATGTTGCCATTGTAATTCAACAAAAAAATTAATATTGACAAATACGTGTGTATAAAACCTATATTTAAATGTATAAAAGCTGTTAAATAAATGACTCGAAATGTCAATAAATAACAATGACAAAATATTATTACCGTAATCAAATGCATGACCGCAAATAGCGAATCGTCGATATTGGCGCAAACAAAGAAATTTGACACTTCCGTTGGTCATGACCGCAAATGTGTAGTTCGGTTCGGTCGACTTCAACGAAATGGTCTGTTTTTCTGCGGAACCGTTTATTAAAATAATTGCAGGTTTTAATTTCGAGACCGATGAGGATGACGACGGTTGCGGTCTTTTGGTCAAAAAGTAGCAACTCGGATATCTAACGTACAATTAATGGATGATGGTTATGAGAAGGTAATGTGTACTACTCAAGGCTGGATGTTGCCAATTGCCGGATATGTCGGATGGTTTTCGTTATCGTTTGAACATTGTTGTACGATTTTTCATCTTAAATTAAAATATTTATTTTGGTTTATTAAAACAAGGTATCGTTTGAAATATGAATGATATATTGATTTTAATATTTTTCATTTATTATTTTTTGAATAATTATAAAAATTTATATATAGGGTCATTCAAATGTAACGCCTAGATTTGTGTTTTATTAAAAAAAAAACATGTGTATAGTTTCTTTTTAATAAAACACAAATTTAAGTGGCACATTTTGATAACCCTCTTTATATATATATATATATATATATATATATATATATATATATATATATATACTTGCTCGTTGACAGATTTATATATCTTAAATTTATATACCTTGTCTATTTTATGATCAATTTTCACAATACCAAGTAAATAATGATACAATATAGAAAAACATGAACAATTAATTACTAAATTCAGAATAAAATTAGTGATATATTTAATTAATACTGTAATCAAGTGTTGTGGATAAGAATTTTATTTAAAAGTTCAAATATGAGATATAAAAATGGTAAATACACAAAATGCAACAATTTTATAGTAGATGATATAAAAAATATTTTATATATATGTATTTTTTTTTTGTAAAAATTGCAAAAGAATTTTTAAAATCATGGTAACATTTTGTAACGATTGTAATCGTAAATTAAATTTTTGGTTATATTATTTTAATAAAACACATTCTAATATTTCAATTTAGACTTCATCTACTAAAATATATATCATCCAAATGTGACGCCTAGATTTGTATTTTATTCAGAAGAAACAAAACGTCTATTTTTTTAATAAAACACAAATCTAGGCGTCACAATTAAATGACATTATATATTATACAATATATAGTTGAAAATAAAAAATATTTAATTGTTTAATAGATTATTATTTTTATATTTGATCTTCTAGACGAAATTAGTGATTTAAAAATTGTACTTTTGAGCTATAACTACATTATTTTTAAGAAAAATGTGGCAGAGTGCAATAGTTGATATTTACTCGTACAATTTTATAAAAAAATATATTAGTTGAATAAAATATAATCGTACTTTAGAATATACAATAATTCCCTAAAAAATACTTTTGTTTATTTTATTAAAAATGTTATCTACTCATCCTATTCTATCGATGGAATAGAAATTGTAACATCTGATTCATGTTAATCTCTTGAGATTATATTGTAGTTATTTTTATTGTGAGATGAAAATATTTCAAATATTTTAAGCAAAATCCAGAAAAAAACAGATGTAGTCTAGTTGATCAAGATCTATATTTGATTTTTTCAAGTAATACTAGAGAGAATTGGATTTATATTGAATAACAAAACGTGAAAAAAGGATGCTCGTTTTGTGTTAAACAGACATTTCATGATGAATAGTTCCAGTGAAATGATAGAGTAACCCATATGAAAGTAAATAGAAGCTCGTTATTTTTGTTTATATCTATAAAACTATTAAGGGTTTTTAATTAAAAAAAGCTCTTTTTTCTTCCTATGACAGAAATGATTATATATTCAAAATTTAACTGCGAAATTATAAAAAATAAGTCAAATAAGGTTCAATAAATAAATTATATATACTATATTAACTAATATTTCGGTTTTCCTATTGTTCTATTTAAATATTTGAGAGATTTAAAATCGTAGAAAATAATATAAAAATAAATTTTATTTTTTGGGATTTATAAAATTTTAAAATTCATATTAACGATCCAAAAATGTAATTAATTTATAAAATATTATTTTTTGAAAAAATATAACACACTGGTCTCACTATGAAGCTATAGCCATTGAATTTTGTATTAGCTTATTGTTGTTATCAACAAACAAATTGAACAATAAGTAATTATTAAACATTTTTTTTATTATTTTGTGGTGTTGGGGGTGATATTTAATTTGTATGTAATTAAAGAATCTCCAATTTATATTAAAAATGATTCTTATTTTACACAGAAAAATAGATAAAGTAGTTCGAGTGAGAAATTTCTTTATATAACTTGAAAAAATATAAAGATTTAATATATTAATAAATCGCATTGAATGGTACAAATTTTTATGTACTATTTTGTATATTATTATTTTTCCTGAATAATATTATCGACAATTCAGCGACGGTGGGCGTATTTGAATATAAAGGCGTTATTCAAATCACGTTGTATTAAAATTTTACATAATATATTGAACAGCGTTGAAATAAATATTAATATTGATAGTATTATCGTGCTTACAATTTTGAATGATAGGCGGACTAACCTTATTGTCTGTGACGGTTATATCAATATAAAAAAATATGTTGATATTTTGAAAGACAACTCTTCCTATTGTTTGACATTAACCAATGAAAAATAAATGCAGTTCTATGACGAACAAATTATTGGATAAATATAAAATTAGACCAAACAGAAATATTACATAAAAAAACACTTTTTTAGATTCAAACTGGATTTTGATGTTTCGAACTGGATTTTGAAATTGATGAAAAAATAATAAATATTATTATTTATGAAAAACTTGCCATATTAATCAATTATTTTAAGATACTATTTTAATTTTTTACAAAATTAGATTTTGTAATATACATATATATTAAAAATCAATAATATATGTAATCATCTAAAAGAAAATTTATATATATTTTTTAAATGTGCTTAATGTTATAAAAAGTAATAATAAAAATATTCTTATCAGATATTTCTAGTATCAAAAGTTGCATAAGTAAATGGTAAAATTTTATTTATGTTATTTAATATTATTTAATTAAATGAATATATTTTTTTCATTAAAATAATTATCATTATTATATCAATATATATATATATATATATATATATATATATATATATATATATAGATTGTAAAAAATATTGAAATATTAAATAAAATATTAATAAAAATATATTCGAAGAGAAAAATATATTTGTGTACTTTTTTTAAAAAAAATAAAGTTCCATCTCTAATAATATTCTATACTCAATTTATATAAATTATAATTTGTATTTTTTCTTCCCATGCTATTATATATGTGTTAAAATATTTTTTTTATTTATTAAAATGAACTCTTTATATTGTATATTTTTTTCAAGTACATCAAACTGTAATTAAATTTCAGTAAATAGAAAAAAGTTAAAACAACCTTTTTAAATAAATGAAGATATTAAAAACGTAATATCATGTGTAATATTTACGAATCGTTGAGATAATATTAGGGTTTAGTTAATTATGATTAGGTTTTATAACGATAAAATTTTAAAAATCACTTAAATTTTTTTGTAGTTATAATGTGTTGACTTTAATTCAATATAATATATATTTAAACAAGTGTAGTATTTAATTTAAATAAATTTGGAATTTCCGTAATAAATAGGTGAATGGGTTTAATACCAGCGGCAAGGTTAGAATAATTTCAATTATTTATAAAACCTTGAAATAGAAACAAAACAAAATAATTCGTCGGATACATTTTTTATCAAAAACACATAAACACTAATGTCCATCGTTTGTAATTAGATTACAGATACAAAGAATATTCATTAAGTTAAGAAATACTGCCCGACAAAAAATGCTACCGTACCGAATCGCACATGTCAAAAATCGAACCGTCTGTCAAATGTTGAAAGTTTAAAACATTTCCGACATTATCTCTTAAAATGCATGCCTAATCATTAACTACCACTTTATTCGAACGAGAAATTGCAAAAACAAGTCAGACCCGTGTCTTATTCGGATTTAGAAAAAAAGGAATGTATTTAAATGACTTCTGGTTAACAACAAAAAATTACTGAATACCGCTTTAACCGTTGTCAAAGGGACGTAGATTTTTTTTTGACATCGGTTACTGGTGCCACCGACAAAATGCATATTTTCGTTCTTATCAGATATATTAACGCCCACTTCCAACTGGTGTCTGTCAGGGGGTGAAAGCAAAGAATAGAGGTTAAACTCGAACATTAATTTCTGCTAAAAACAGAACTACTGCACGTCATTAATCATACAGGTCTTGACTATAGCAACGGTCATGCGAAATAAACTGGAAGCACTTGCCGACAATTTACTATGTTGTGGTTTTGTTAAGAGTACTTTTGCACAAATGGGCTACAGGATGTATAACATTCAAGAAATCAAATTATATATATATATATATTTGTCGATTAATGATTGTCTTATTTCAATTTGAAATTTTTTACTCCTATTATAAGCCACTAATTTTAATATTTTTTCATCCCACTCATTTCTCTTCTTGATTATATATTTTTCCTAATATTATCCCTCCACGGTTGTTATGTTGTATCGAGTAGCTGAATTATTTCTAGAATTTAAAATTAATGTTTTGCTATCGTAAGTAAGAATAAATCAAATATATTGATCAAAAATTATTTTTTCGAAAACATAGAATATTTCAGATTTAACAATGTAAGGATTTATTTCAAATAGACACCATATCATTTTTATTTCCCTGTTTATTTCATCTATAAATGTTCTTTTTGTGATAATAACATCCCCTGAGTAAATTTACTACTTCGATTTTTATTCATTTTAATTTCATTTTATTCGAATTTGAAAATTAATTGAACATTAATAGCTTTATTTACTATAGCTCATCCAAAGTCCATATGTTATATATATATATATATATATATATATATATATATATATATATATATATATATATATATAAATATGTATATATAAACATATAAGAAAAAAATGTTTATACCTATGTTTTATACAAATTTTGAAAATAGTCTATGCAATTTTTTTAAATATACGAAATATCAAATTTATTTAAAGATATAATGATTAAAAGTTAATAATATTAATTTTTCTAATTTAAAAAATAAACGCTTGGATGAATTATTTTCACATGTGAAGATATTAAGTTTATTTCTCTATACAAAACTTTTTTAACTTTGTTTACAAAGATTATTTGTTTCATGACTTGAAATGAAAAAGTTCATTTAAATTTATATTATAAATATGTACATACACACACACACACACACACACACACATATATATATATATATATATAGAGAGAGAGAGAGAGAGAGAGAGAGATAGAGAGGTCTAAATGAGACTGAAGGATATTGAAGAATAGTAAATGATAGTAAACGAGTAAATGTATGTCTAAACCTTTCAGCCTCATTTGGGCTAATATATATATATATATATATATATATATATATATATATATATATATATATATAAAATATGTATTGTTTTTTGTACAAAACATTTTGTTAAATATGCTTGACTGAAAGCTATTCAAATCGTGTTAAAATGTTGTAATTTATTTCTTTTCAAAAAATAATATAATTCTCACACAGTGTCAAAAATTGACTGCCGGCAAAATAATTTCAGATTACTTGATATATCATTGCCTAAAGTAACTCGTGACAGCATTATACAGTGATTTGACGCATATAAAAAAACAATAATAATATGTGGGTGGATAATTAAACGGCAACTGAATGACAAGGAAACGCGATTTATCTAGAAGCGTGCATGAGTTTGTTCATTATTTTCTCTGTAGTGTGCAGGAGGAAAACCATCACGGGTCACGGTAAAGTTCGAAGTTGAAAGTCAGTTAATCATGCGACGAGACACAAACACTTATTAGCTGCATACGAACTTCCAGTAATTGCCCACGAAGTGATTTGTAATTAACTGTCATGCAAATATTTACAATCTATTTGGATTCACATGGTTGAGTAAATTTGCGAAATCCATTATTTCAATACACATACGTATATACAAACATACACACACACACACACACACACATACATATATATATATATATGATATATTTTTTTAATCGTGATAGAACTTTAAATTAAATCTCTATCAAAAGTTCAAGCAAATACTCGTAGAATGCATTTGTATAGTAGTAATGAAATTAAAAAAATTGTATCAAAAATTGTTGAGTGTAGAAAATATATTATAGATAATTTAATTAATATATATATATATATATATATATATATATATATATATATATATATATATATATATTACTGATTGTGAATCTAGATGTATTAAAAAGTTCAGAAAAATAATAATGGATAAATCGAATAGAGACATAAGAAAATTCATTCCAATGGACTGGAAGAGAAAGACATTGTATTAGTCGAAGTGAAATGTTTTGTGTGAGTCCATTATTCAGCAATGAATAGAATGAGGCTGATAAAGATTATATATATATATATATATATATATATATATATATATATATATATATATATATATATATATATATAAAGGTACAATAAAAGTGTTTTTTTAGGTTAGATAGAACTTTCTATAGTCCAATTTAAAGTTTCATTACGCTTAAAAAAACATCATATATTTTCAGTTTTTTATTATAGTTTTATTTCAAAATAATATTTGTTCGTGAATTATTATTTACTTAATTTTAATGAAAAAATGTAATTAAATTTTTTTATAGAATTCATGACTTAAAAAAATCTTTAAAATAGTTTTTAAAAAACTTCATGAAATCATAATATTAAAAATAAATAAATAATAACAGCCATTTTAATTCTATTATTCAGTTATATACGAGAATTAATTAGCCACAATGCAAGGGGATTTAAAAAATATAGAAATATAAAAATATTATATTCTCCATACTAGTAAATGAAGAAACATGAAATTTTGAAATTATGAAGAGTGAAATAGATTGATATCAACGAATTTGTTTATAGTGGTTTTTGAAAAAATGTTAGTCACTAAATTATCAATCTGAAGGAATGAAAGTTAAGGGTGAGATATTTAGCCCTCATTTAGTTGTTATTTTTCAATGAGTTCAGATGAACTTGAAAAAAGATTGAAGAATTAGAAGAAATTCAATTTTTTTTTTAAATTAACCACATTAAGATAACAGTAATTTACAAATAATTTGTAGATTTGAGGAAAATTGAACTTAAACGAATTGAAATCGAAAAATTTAAAAATTGTGTGTATGAAGGAAAACTTATTAATACAAAATAAAATATGTTAAAATAAAAATAGAACTATGTTCATTTGGAAGAAATGCTTAGAACAAAGAGGGTGATGATTTATATATATATATATATATATATATATATATATATATATGTATATAAACATGTGTGTGTATAAATGTTAATACACACATATTTAAAAATAAAGATGAAATATATAAAAAATTAAATTTATTAATAGATAATTAAGAACAATGTTCTTTTTTGTCTAATGAATTTTCTGAGATCATCATATTACGAATTATCTATTTATGAGATTAGAAATAATTATATGCCCGCTGATTTATTTTCAATGTTAAATTATAATTAATAATTAAATTATCATAAAAAATTCGTTAAATATTAATTATAAGTACATTAAATATTAACTTTAAAATCGTATTTAATTTTTTAACATGCTTTTTTAATGAAGTGACTTTATAATATAATAATAAAATTTTTAATACTTATAATTAATTATTTCTAAATATATATATATATATATATATAGAAAAGAAAATATATATATATATATATATATATATATATATATATATATATATATATATATATATAGGAAAATATATTAGTGGAAATAGAGCAAAAATTGATGAATAAATCATAAGAAAAATTATAAGATTATATGCGAATAAAGGGACTAAATGAAAAAATTTAAAATTTCAACTTTGTTTCAGAGAAGAGTTTCTATTAATATATTCATTAATTGCTTATATATAGAATTAAAATATGGTATAAAACTATTAAAACATTTTAAAAATTTTAGATAATACAATAAAAGGTGAAAAGATGTGAAAGAGGAAAAAAATATCGAGTCGAATGGAATTTAATTTATACTGAAATTTGCTGTTTGTAAAAAAATACTTGTTCAATTCTAATTTAATTTTTTTTTTCATTAATCAATCTAATTTCAAAAATTTGTCATTTAATTTTATAAGAAGTTTTTTTATAAAAAATAAATGACATAAGCACATACGAGGGTCGTTTGATAAGTATGGTAAAAAGTAAGAAAAACTAAATTGAAAAATTTTATTCAATTAATTAATTAATTAAAATAAACAATAAATAAATTTACCATACTTATCAAACGACCCTCGTATAAGTAATTTATAGGAAGAAAGGTACATAAGGACTGTAGATATGATATATTGTATTTTTAGAATATTTTTTTCGAATTTATTGAAAACAATAAATTATATTGTAAATTTATGTATGTACATACACACACACATACACACATTTATATATATATATATATATATATATATATATATATATTGAGAGAGAGAGAGAGAGAGAGAGAGAGAGAGAGAATAATTATTTATTAAAATAATAATTTTTAATTGTTTAAAAAAATATTTTTATGCATTATTATTTTATATTGGAACAATTCTTGTTATTGATAAATATTATAAATAAACACACACACACACACACACACACATACATATATATATATATATATATGTGTGTGTGTGTGTGTGTAATTTTTTTGTACAAATATGTAGACAAAAAATGACTGTTGTATAAAATCGTAATAAATAACCTTATTTAAATATCTGTTCTGAAGTCTGCTTTTTTCAGGATACATTAGTAATCATCGGTGTGCACACCTTATTAGAGTCATTAAACCGACGAATTAGTGACGGTCAATAGATTTCGAAGTTTCAAAGAAACCCACCATAAAATATCATAAAAATATAAAACGAAACATATGGAAGTTTGGTAAATTGAATCTTAAAGGCGTAAACTGGCATAAAACTACTGGGTTCAAAATGTAAATATTATAGTTCTTTAATTAATGGTGCTGTAAAAAGTTCCAGAAAAAATATCTCATTAGTTCGAAATGAACGTCATTAAAATGTTTCAGTTTTGCCCTTATATAAAACACACCGTTAGATATAAAATTTTATTTAAGAGTTAATTAATAAAACATCTTTTTGGATTATTTTCATTCTGTATTGAAAAATAAAACCTATTATTTTTGTTATGATCAGTACAGTTTAATAATAGGGCTTTGTTATTATAATAATATTTATACACATTTAAGAAAATACATGAATATATATTATGAATACACACACATGACTATTATTGAAATAAAGACATGCATGATAATTTTTCAAAATACTTCTATTTAAAGACATTTTTTAAAAAATAAAAAAAATGTTTTGGATCACTTGAAGTATAACGTTTTGAAAAAGACTCTCATTTATTAATGACTAACAAGAATTTGATGATGATGTCGATATATGCTAAAATAATTTCATTTTTTTAGATAACATAGAGAATTACAGAAAGATACATGTTGGAAATAACATGTTAAGATTAGAAAAGAAATTAGTGGATCTAAAAAAATATTATTGTTTTTTTAATAAGAGTGAAATGTTTAAAATGAAATAGGTTGATCATATAGCAAGAAGAAAAGATTCACTCAGAGCCTAGAAATTAAAAAAGGCCCAAGAAAAAAACCCTGAATGGATGTGATATAAATATGTGGAATAAAAAAAAAGTTTTGGATTACTGAAAGTGGAAAATATTTAGAGAGGTCTTTATTTAAAAATGGATGATGTTGGAAAAAAAATATAAATTATATAACAAAAATAAATAAAATATATATTAATTATCTTTATTATTTTTAACAATTTAATAATATAAAAATCGACTTTTTTAAAAAATGATATATTTTTAGAAATATTAAATTTAACTTTAACTATATTACAGATTTGGGATTATCATAGTAATATAAAATATGAAAGAAGTTTTTATTTCACAAGAAAATGATTTTGATAAACGATTATTTAATTGGCTTCTCTCAATTAAATTGTTAAAAATATTAATAATTTTTAAATTGAAAGTAATTAATTTTAATCAATTAATAAAAATTTAAAAATAATAGACAGATGTTTTTTAAAAAACTTGGTTCAAAATTTTTGCCTGAGGTATATATATATATATATATATATATATATAAAATTAGTTATTTATACATAATAACTGAAAGTGAAGATTATTTTCAATGTTTTGCTTGTAATTTAATATATTATTCTAATGATTTTGTAATTAAAATATTCATGAAGAATGTATATTTAAAACAAAACATTTTTTAACGTTCACTATTTATAAATTACATTTACATGAGTTAAAAAATGTTAACAATTAATAATGTAGTTAATTTATATGTATGTATGTATACTCATAGAATTAGTAGAATAAAGTATTTTTTCAAATAACATGAAAAATATACATGAATATATAATTAATTTTTGTCATAACTACACTTTCTTGTTTATAATATTAAAAAATAAATTATTTTTTTAAAAAAATATGTATATTACATTAAAAAAAATATCTATCTCACTTAAAATTCAAGAGGAAATATCGATTTTCGTCTAATTTTTCACGTTTCCTGTTACAAAATAAACGCTTAAATATATTAATTATGAATTCAAAATGAAGCGTACAAATTCGACGATTATTTCAGAATTGAAAAACGTGTACACGCCTATCAATATGTTTACATTCTTGCATCTTTCTCGTGCGCGGCTTAAGATAAATACATATCGTTATCTGTCCAACACTTTAGAACAACATTTTAATTAATTAGTTACATCAGCGTGGCCGAGTTCACGAACCTCGTCACATGTCTCAGATCGATATCAGAGAGACACAACGAGTGAAATCCTAGCTCGGCCACCCACAGGTAAATTAGTGATCTTTTTAGTCACTATCTGTGTGGTGATTCTAAATTAAGAGCTATAAAGTGGACAGAGATGAGATCACGTGCGCAAAATGCATCCGACGAAGATGCATTCGATCATACGTGGTATCGAGTCAAAATTAAACAAAAAAAAAAATGTACACACACACAGCCATAGATTCTTCGTTTGTGTTTGTATTGTGTATAGATTTTTTCGACTATGTTTTCGGATATAGCGTATACGCATATACACACATATACACACGCACAAAGATGCTATCTGGTCAAAATGTCCTATGTATTGGGATTTATTTACGGTCCATGTTTTTGTGACACAAGCCTAATTGGTCTGGTATTGAGGTGTAAGTTATTGACTGTGTATAATTGTCATTGGTTACTTTTTACAGATATTTGTATTCATTTTAACAGAAATGTTCAATTCATTCGACATCAGTGTTGGAATTTTATATTGCAGTATCTCCATGTATCATGTCTTACATTTGTATGACCATTATCAATTGTGAAACAAATATATGTATATATCAAGGATTTTATTTAAAAAAACAGACGTTTTAAAATTATCATTTTTATCTATTGATGAACTTTTTCGATATTGATATCAATGAATAAAGTTTTTTTTATTTTTATAACCATTATATAAATATAAGCATTAATGAATAATTTTGATAGAATATTTAAAAAGAAATGCATATATAAATTGTCCTTTTTTGTCAAGTAAAAAAGAAATATTTTCAGATTTTTTAATCTCGTGATTTAGAATTGATATTTTGGTGTAAATTAATTAAAATACAAACTTTACACAAATGAATTTTCATCCCAACACCACAATAATTTAAAGGGTTTAATAATCACTTATTGTACACTTGTTTTTTATAATTATATAATTTATAATTATATCGGCTGATGCATTTCGATGGCGATACCATCATCGTCAGAGCCTTTCTGTTAAAATCTAGACTTTTTTATATATACCTATACTAATTCGTGTTTTGTGTCCTTATTCAATGTGTAAATTCATTTGTGTAAAGTTCATTTGTGTGAAAATTCATTTGTGTAAAGTGAATCAGCCATAGTTCTAAAACAACTAATAGAATACAAACATTTAAAATAATTCATGTTAGAGTAAATTTAATTCTATTTGAAATAATTGATAAATATCCAACAAAATAGAAATCCTCAATTATTATAGGAATTTTTTATTCATTATTTAAATACGAGTTTTTTTTAAAAAAATATATTTGTAAATAAGTTATTTTAAAATTCTGAAAGCTAATAAACATATTCTCGAAATCTTATAAAGGTAAAGCAAAAACGTCAATCTGAACAAAAAACTATTAGATAGATATTGATCTACATGTTGATGGAAGTTCATATATATATATATATATATATATATATATACGTGTGTATGTATGTAAAAGAGGATACCTTGAAATCGACTTACGATAACCATATCTCAATGCTAAATTCTTACAAAATCTGTAAACGATTATATCTGGGGCTGTCGTCTGACAGACGACAGGATCTGGACGCGCTTAGTGTTTTCTAGAAGTCAATCTGGGTGTTACAGCGCTAATGCCACTGTAAGCCGCTTAAGTCCTAGTGACACATCGTCTTTATGCTAACCTTGTCGGACATGAAGACGTCCTTGGCCAAATGATAAATCCGATTCATGTTTTTACATATGTTTTGGATTATTATAATATTGAAATATCCAAAGAAAATAGTATTAAACAATAATATAATTAATAAATATGTATTTAGAGAAAATTTGGGGAATATCGAACCATTCCAGGATTTAACTATAAACATATTTATTGGTAATAAAATGATATAGGAATATTGGAATAATCTATTATAAATATGAATTGTAAATCATTTTTAAGTACACAAGTTGTTTCCTTATATTTTATATCAATAATAAAATTATTTAAATGTTATAATGATAATTTTAATTTATTTAATTGAATATTTCAAATGATTTTCGGATTTTACTGTATTTATTTTTATAATAATTGAATATATATATTCGATTTTTAATAATGTAAAAAACTCAAAATAATTCTAACGTAATGTTCATGTCTGTAATTGAAATAACCAGATAGATTTTGATATGTCGTTCGTATATTGACAATGATATATAATGGAATCATTGTTAATGACAATCAACGGTTGAATGCGGTGTTAGACAGTGGTGCAACAGACAGGATCAATATTTTGTCACGCGGTGTGTGGGAATTCAAGCTGACTATATTCGGGGACCAGGCAGAATCTATTCTGTAGAGATTAAATCTTTTCGAAAAGGAATCATCGCACCGTTCAATATCACGTATGATTAGTTACGTGACGGACATGGGAAAATTTATTTAATTTTATGTAGATCAATTATGTATTGTTTTATTATTTTCTTACTAGATGTATAAATACTCACATTTTTTTTAGTTAAATTTTGACTGTAGAGATGATGTAGTAGATTTATAATTATTTTTCGAGCATCTCTTAAAAAAAATGTTATTTAACACTAGAACTACCGATGTTAAATATATACCTAGTTTTACCGCACTCGTCAAATTGACGTATTTTTGATCATGGCTTTCATTTTAACTTTTCACTTAGTTTATGTAAATAAAAGAATATAATTTAACAAAAACAACACTTAATATAATAATTCATTAATTATTAATACAAAAAAAAACAAACAAAAACACTTTCTATTTGCATTTATATTATAGCACATTTGATATGTATGGAATAACTATGAATCACATATTTTACAAATACATGTTATCTGTGATGAACACTTGCCACAAACATATTTGTCAGTTCGTAAGCGAACACTCCTCTCGCTTTTTTTTTGTCGAAACGAATGAATCTCATAATTTCCGAAAATCTGTTTCTACTCATAGTTTCGGCAAAGAAAGAAGGTCCCCATTTTTTGGACCACAAATACGATAACTTCATGTTTCTTGCTTCGTAGGCTCCTCGAGCATACAAAATGGCTATAAAAGCATATAATTCGTCCATAGTAATTTTCCAGTCGTTCTGTAAAATGTTTCTGGCCTGTAGCTCAGTGCAAGCTTTTATGTGGCTCATAATTCTATTATCAATTATAAGCCGAAATACACTACTAACATTACCGAGCATAATGTTTCGCTTCGCATAACCAGTTGGGCCCGAAGTATCCTTGAATACAGTATGTAATGGCAATCTACCGACACAATCATTCCCTAATTCTTCCCATTCAGTACCGTCGACAGCAATGTCTTTTTGCTGTCTTGGTTCGGTTTCTGTTTGGCTATCCGATTCAGTATCTGAACATATTCGCAATCGCTTACTGCGTTTGTGGCTATTTTGGGAAATTTCATCTTCACTCCTTGAATCTTCACTTTCATATTGATCTTTTTCACTTTGTTCAATATCTCGTATTTCAATTTCATCCTCAGCTTCTTCAGAGTCTGAAAAATCAGTTTTATTTTCCATCCAAGATATGTCTAAATCATTATTATTTGAATTAGTATCCGAACTGTCTTCATTTATACCAGTGAGTTCTTTGAATTCTTCGAATAATTTTTTGCTTCCTGTAAATCGTTTCATTGTTGCCTAGGATTTACAAGAAATAAATTTGAATTTTTAATAAAAATATGTTCATACTTTTTTCCCAGATTGGACTTTTCACAGATTACACTTTGCACCAAGAACTTTATCACATTAGAAGTACAACTGATAATGATTGCAACCTATTTTTCATATGAAAAATGTACCTAAAATTTTTCCAGGAAATGTCTGAAAGCGATATATGTGTATGCAAGGATGGACATCGATACGTATTTAAATTCACTTGAATATAAATTATTATACATTTTGAGATTACTAATGTCGTCAATTTGACGTGTCTTGGTATAAATAAGTATAGGTCATACTAATTATGGAAGTTAAAGTAGCTAAGTGGAAATTGAATAGGAATATTTAATTGTTCTTATATTTCATTAAAAGTCGTCATAAAATTCTAGAACAATACATAAATCATATCGAAATTTTTAAGCACGAAATTTGAAAATCGTCAAAATGACGTTCTTGGTAGTTCTAGTGTTAAAAAATGAATTTTAGATTAAAATATTTTGTGTGTGTACATTTAATGAACATTTACTCTAATTCGAATTTGTATCAATGATCGAGATTAAAATTCGTATTTGTTCGATAAATATCTAGAGTTCATTTTATGTATGTACACATGTTTTATTTTTAATTTTATATTGCAGTACAAATTCACACTCGATACAAATAAGAGCTCAAGATATGGTGTTTGCGGGCGGTGGTAATCTCAGAAGTCGCACGTTGGATTAGACACGGCTCCCCGTCGAGATCAGATCGAACTTGTTCGACACGAGTGTAAACACGATAAACCACAGGCGCCTCGTTCACGATAACTTATTGATTTCACATCGATATGATGTTCTTGAGTATTTGAAGCACGTTTTCGATATTTCATTAATTTTTCATTTTTTTTTCTATTCGTCGTAATGTTTCGTACACACATAACGTACAGAAAATGTGTATACGTACATGTGTACACCACTCGGTGTGATTCGGTGTCAGTGAACAAAATGATTATGTGATAAATTATTGTTCATCGACTGTATTTTTACTGATTCTTTTTGAAATCGGTTTATATTTTAACTTGTATACAGTAAGTAAATAATTTAAGTAAAGTACATTTGGATAGAGAAGTGTACGTGTTTTAATTTCTCATTCAAAATCAATTTCTAGGAACATTTTTTTTTCGGTTATGTAAATATAAATATATTATTTATAGTTGAATTGATGTTTCGAAAAATTTTCATCTATGTAATTGATATTCTCGACAAATATTTATCTATTTATCATTGGATTTCATAAATGATATATTAGACTGCTTGGAAAGTTCATGTTGATATTTTTATTAAGTAAGTGAGATCTATTTTCGAAATAATTGAATATTTACGTGTTTATGGTATATAAATATCAAAAATAATGGAAATATATTGAAAAAATTTAGAATTTTCTAAACTTAAATGAACAGAAATAAAAGTTACTGTTGAGAAATTTAAACTAAATATAAATGAAGAAAATTTGAGTATAAATAAAGAGAAAAATATAACTAAATGAGTATATATAGAGAGAGAAAGAGAGGAAAATAGAAAGAGAGTTATATTGTAGCGATTTGATAAAGATGGGTTTGCAATCGAAATAATATCAGCAAATAATATATTCAATAAGTGACTATTTATTACTTTTAAAAAATCTTGTAGTATTGATTGAGTAAATAATTTATTTATGCTAAAATGACTTAGATACAGTTTTAAGCAAATATTAATCCAAAAGGCATTTTTATATACATATGGAATAAATTTCATGTTATGATGAAATATTTTTTTAATAATATATTTTGGACATTGACTAAAAAATAATATCCATTTTATTTATATCCATTCATACAAGTGTATATCTAAAAAATGATCATTCTTGGCAAAAATCACAAAATTGTTTATTATTAAATATGGAACTGTGGAATGATTTTTTTTTGAAAAAAGTATGAACTTGGATTTAGAAAATTAGACTTTTTGCTGAACTTTAATTTAAATTTTACAATTAATATTTTTTTTTAAATAATATTAAATATTATTTAGTATTACAAAAATGTTTCAACAGACAAGGAAATATTTATAGATTTATTTCTTGAATATTTATAGTTCTACTGAAAAACCATTATAAACTGAGATCACGACTAGGCACATTTCAGTATACAATTCTCCAATACTCAATCAATAGAATGAAAAATAGCTTCTGAACTTAATATACGATGAGCACAGTAGGAGTATATAATTGAATAAGATTCATATCGATCGAAAACGATCGATTTAGACTACACAAACATAAATTATTACCTATAAATAGAGATCTATGCATTCTACTGTTGATATAAAATATCGTATAGTTATTTATCATAGAAAAAAAGAAAATAGTTGGACGTTCAACACAACAAAACACCAGTAGAAAAGAAACACAAGTAATATAGTACGAATGTTGTACGAATTGATTATCTTTCTTCAGATGATTCCTATTTACGATTAGAAGAGTAACAGTGTTACTGATGTGTTCTGTTGGGAAAAAAATGATGATGAGTTTCAAATGTGTTATGTTTTCGTTTACAGGAAGCTCAGTTATTGGTTGGAATTGATTATAATGGATTAGGTTAATCTAATAACGTACTATTACCCCATGTAGTGTTTACAAATCGTTAGATTATCGGTATCCATTTGCGTTATGTTAATGGTTCAAGGTACAATCGGGTTATCGCAATCGATGCAGAATACTGCATGTAATACAATGTATGTTTGTACGTGTTTAGTCACACGTGGTAATATTAATAAACATTCTAGAGGTGGCCTTAATGGCATGAACAAACTGGTCGTGTCGTTTATGAAAATTATGGTATTAGTTGGAGTTTTATGTCGAATGAAACGATGGGGATTTTTATTACAGTAATCGTTTCATATGTTCAGTTATGTGTTTTGCACGGATTGGATTCTGATAATCAAATACTCGAGTTTTAATACGATCAGAAAAACATATTTGTCAGAAAAATAACATGTATTTCTGTATTTTATATTGCAAGTCCATTTCCCATTTTATTACAAACAAGGATTTATTTTTAAATTCGAATCATTTTCTTAAATTTACATTTTGAGAACATCATTAAAAATGATATGGCTTTGTAAATATTACTACTTGATTTTTAAAATGTTACTTTTTTTATTATTAATTGTAATTATTTATATGATAAAAAATACATGAAAATTAAATAATAATATTATCTATGATTATTATTAAAACTTTTTTGTTTTGACTTAAAGTTTATCAAATCTTAGAGGAATTTATTTTGTTGTTTCGAAGTATTATAAATTAGATATTCATAATTACATTTAGATATCATGAAAAAACGTTACATGAAAATTAACATAATTATATTTTCTATAATTATAAGTAAGAGTTTTTATTTCGACATTATTTTTTTAAAAAACTTAAAAGTATATCAAACATTCAAGGAATTTTTTTTGTTGTTAATAAGTATTATAAATTAGATATTCATGTAATTACATTTAGATATCCTTACATGAAAATGAATATAATAATATTATTTAAAAATATCATTGAGTTTTTTATATCGATGTTACCTTTTTTTAAAAAAACTTAAAAGTATATCAAACATTCAAGGAATTCATTTTGTTGCTAAAAAGTATTACAAATTAGATATTCATAATTAGATTGAGATATCCTGAACATAACATATAGTTATTTATGATTTTTTAAAAAAATATGTGTATGTTATATAAACACACACACACACACACACACACACACACACACATATATATATATATATATATATATATATATATATATATATATATATATATAAGTCTCAAGAAGAAATTTATAGATAGATGGTATAGACATTTAAGAAAAATCATATTTTTTAAAATAAAGAAAAATACACTGGATTGCTGTTGAAATTAAAGAATTTTTGGAGAAGTATTTTTAACTAACAGTGCATAGAATGAGACAACTGTTGTTGCAAGTGGGAATGCTGATTATATATCTGTTTGTATTTGTAAAATGGAAAATTAAAATTATATTAAAAAAATTAGAAGATATTTAAGATATCAATAATTAAATCGTTTATATTTGAATTCTATTATTTTTGCTTATTGGAGTTTTTCTTTGAGATATTTAGTTCTATAGTTTAAAAATTCAAAATCTAATATATAATAAAATCCTTTACGTCACTGTACATATATATATATATATATATATATATATATATATATATATTGTGATGTAAAAAAAATTATATTTAGGTTATGAATTTTGTAAAAAGAATAACAAAATTATTATGGTTTATACAATATTTATAGAGAAGAACTGTATATTCCACTGGTCAAACAGATCAAGTTAAAATCGATATTCGTGCAGTTTCACGGTCTGTCACTCTATATCTCAAAACTCGTATACAAAATTTTCTACATCACATGTTCTATTAATTAGTTTATAATTAAATGCCAGGAATGTTAATACGAGATTATCGTTGCTAAGACCCACCACAATAAACGGGTGCCGAATTTTTTGTTTACATTCAAATCTCTTACACACATATATACCTGTATATATACCCAATATATATATATATATATATATATATATATATATATATATATATATATAAGTAATTTTGAATAATGTTCAGATCGAAGGTTATTAAGTATATTAAGTATTTATTTTGAATTAATTAAGGATGGTATTTTTATTGTACTTCTTTAACGAAAAATATAAATTTATTATTATTAAGTAACATTCCAATATAAAAATTTATTTAAACAACTTTCAGTTATGAAATATTTTTAAATAGTCGTTCAAATTATTTCTGTATCTCATTTAAAATAAATATACTACTTTGTATACAAAAAAATTATATAGTTTTTCTTATTTCGATATAATTCAGTATTTAGGTACATAATTCGATATTGATAAGTTCTTAATTATATTTTTTTTATTATAATATCTTAAGAAAATACTGAATAATTATTTATTGATTAACATGTATTTTAATAGACAATCTTCATTAGTTGAACAAGGTATAAAATTGATAGCTTTAGAACAAAATTAAAAAAATATTTTACATTATTTTAATAAATTATAGATATATCTAATATTTCAAGAAATATATAAAATAGTTTAATAAATACAAAGTATTATGACTAGCAATGAACCATTGATATATTTTAACAACTGTTAACTTTAAAAAATGGTTATATTTTGGCCAATCATGATAAACACCAAAAACAAACATCCACGATTTCATCTGTGTATTTTATGGAATTAGAAAGGATTTCTCTATTATAATCTATTGCTGTGTTGTGAAACAGTCAAAGTAGATAAATGGTAAATAGTTATATAAGGTGGTTCAAATGAGACTGAATGGTTTAGATATACATTTACTATTCTGTACATTCTTCAGTCTTATTTGAACTACTTTATATAAATTAAAATAAATACTGGACTAAAACAACCATTGGTAAAATCAAAAATAAACATCCACGGTTTGAAAATTTTACTATTTATATCATGGAATCGAAACTTATTTATCTATTATGATTTTTTGCCTTGATGTGTATAAATATTCAACAATTATACAAACTAAAACAAGTATTAGACGAAAAACAACCGTTGATATGCAATAAATGATACAAAATCATCATGATTTATGGAAATGCTAAACTGCATGTTGCTAAAATGACCAAAAACATCGTTGGAATTAAATTGATAAATTCTTCCCCATTCCATGTACTCTCCAGATATTGCACTTCTCGACTACTATTTATTCAGATCAATGCAACGCAGTTTAGAGGATATGCACTTCCAAAATTTTGATGAAATACACATATAGATAAATAATTTCATCGCAATTAAAATCTGTAATCTTTCAAAAACTTATTTTAAGAGAAAGATAACAAAAATCGTAAAAAATGAAAAAATATTTTAATTAATCTTTTTTTTAATTTGCTTCAAATTGATAAATATTTATTTTTAATAAATATCTCTAATAATTAGTTAAATACAGTGATTTCAATAAACAAATTTATTTGAAATTCAAAAATTTTAATTGAATCATCAGAGACTCAAATCTAGCATTGTATTATAATATTTGTTTTTATTTATTACTTGTCTACTTCTTCTCAGTGATCTTGATGTTTTTCTATAATAAATAATGTATTTCTAAATTTATTGTCCAGTTATTAAATTAAATAACGAAGATTAAATTATGAAATCACGATTATTTTTTAACCAGTTGCGCTGGAATGACGTGCTATGTACGTCAACTGCTATTTGTACCAAATGTCGATAAGACGTACATAGCACGTCGTGTGATTTTTGCTAAGTTAAAATAACATCGGAGTTCAGTTAGCAAGTGTCACACTTCTGTTTTGAAGGTATACAAGTGCTTTTTTGTAAAACTCCATTAATTTTACATATTTTCATTGAATAATAATCAAGTAACTACAAAACAAAATATATTTTTTTTATTATTATAAAAAACTATTTTATCAAAGAACTATTTTATTCTGATAATAGGGCATCAGAAAATGTTGTACTGGATTTATGTAGACATTTAGTTGATTTTGTACACACCCTCTTTTTAGATAACTGGTATTCGTTACCAAAACTGTATCGGAAATTATATTTACAAAAAATTAATACTATCGGAATAGTATTAATTTAATAGATCTAATAGAAAGAATATGCTAAAAGATCTCGCAGCAATAAAATTCAAAACATTTTAAGTTCTTTTCAGATCTTACAATGGTATTTTAGCTGTAAAATGGAAGGACAAAAAAGATATATATTTACTTTCTTCAAAACATTCCAAAGCAGAAATGATTGTTGACAAACTAAAACAAGTATTAGACAAAAAACAACCGTTGATATGCAATAAATGATACAAAATCATCCTGATTTATGGAAGTGCCAAACTGCATGTTGCTAAAATGACCAAAAACATCATTGGAATTAAATTGATACATTCTTCCCCATTCCATGTTCTCTCCAGATATTGCACTTCCCGACTACTATTCAGATCAATGTAACGTAGTTTAGAGAATATGCACTTCCAAAATTTTGATGAAATACACATATAGATAAATAATTTCAAATAAAAATTAATAATTTTAATATATATATATATTTTAAAAAAAATACTCCCTTTTAATTGATTTACATTTATTAGTATATTAAAATAATAATAATTTGTTAAATGAACAAAATATTAAATTATGAAAAAAAATAAATTAATAATAAAAATATTTTTTATTACATGACTTTGTAATTTTTATCTTTTAATTAGTTTTTAATTTGATTAATAAATATTTTCTTATCTCTAAGAATTGGCGCCAACCTTGTACATACAACATATTTCTTTTAACTACTACTTATTATACATATAAAGTTTTTATGAGTTAATGTAAATGTAACTTACATATTAATAAATCGAAGCTAGAAGTAATAGAAGGTAATATAATTTAATGAATATACTAAGTACAGTAAAAATAAATAATATAACAATAATATTATTTTAAATTAAAATCATTCTCGAAAAAATATTTGTTTATTTATTTCTTAAATTGTTTGGTTTATATTTACTTAACTGTAGCTCGATTTAGGAAACTGAATTATTTTGTTTAATTATTTAATATTAAATTATTATTTTTTTTTTAAAGAGTCAAGAACAGAGATTCATTAATGGTTACTCGTCTACAAAATAGATGTGCATGTTATCAGAGCGCAACGATAGCGTTTATTCTATTCGCAGGTGTTGTTATAAATACCTTTAAAGGATAGAAAGCGTCGACGCCGTCAACAGCTCAACAAGAGATGTTTATCACTAGCTAGATTAATCAGCCTGGACCACGATCAAGACTGCGTTGACATGTGAATAAATAGCAGTCATGTGGATCGCCACACGCGGCGTGCTGGTCGCTTGTCGCATGTACTCGTCCATTATACCTTCGTTCAAACATATTTGCCATCACTGCTCGCTGGAAAAGAGATGATTTCGTTTATTATAAAGAAATGTCTAATCTCAATTCATGTATGATAA
Source organism: Neoneuromus ignobilis (assembly GCA_029203775.1). NCBI lineage: Eukaryota > Metazoa > Arthropoda > Insecta > Megaloptera > Corydalidae > Neoneuromus > Neoneuromus ignobilis. The sequence goes on along the minus strand of CP092092.1, from coordinate 31,790,741 downwards.
TTTTTAGTATTATTAAGTGCAATTAAGTGGTAATTAATTCTCTTCAAGAAAGTTGCTGATTAGACATTTTCTTTATATTGGATAAATATATTAATTGCCATTTTAAATATTTAAATTAAACAAATAAATAAATTGGATTCAAGTTATATTTTATAAAACCTAAATTATAATTCTTTTCTTTTAACCAGTTGCGCTGGCAATTAAGGAGTTATACGCACTTAGAAATTTCAAAAAATAGATTTTTTTTTGCATTTTCGGAATGCACATATATTTGAGTATATTCTCTGAAAATTTGAAGTAAATCCGATAAATATTTTCGGACATACACCTGAATTTGTAAAAATTTTTAACTATGTGTAAACTACTTCCGAAACTTCAAACGCGTTTATCTCAAAACGGTGTTTTCATAGTCGGTGATCTCGATATCTCAGAAATGGCTGAACCGATCGGTCTCAAATTTTCATACAATCTTCTCAAATATATTCCTCAGGTATTGGAATGAAGGAATAAGGTTTACAAAAATTATTACTATTTTTTTTAAACAATTTGGAGTGAAAATTTTAGTAAAAAACGAAAAATTTTTTTCAAGTAGACGCCATTTTGTCAAAAATGAAAATTTTTATTATTCCTTCGTTCAATACCTGCATTAATCTATCCTTTAAAAGAATTGACCATATTTTTTGATTTCAAATAATCCAAACCGCCGATATGGAGATCACCGCCAAGCGCATTTTTTTGGAGGTCGTTCGGTACATCGTCTGCAGGAGCGGTGCACTTCAATATTTTTTTATGATCGACATGTTATTTTATTCTTGAAAGTAGGATCTATTCAAATAACCATAATTTGTAATTGCAAAATAAATACTGTTTCTAAAAAAAATTCCTAAAAAAACGTCGTTTTTGCGCCTCGCAAGTGCGTGCAATAAAATGTTTTATTGAATAATAATTTTAATTATGTAAAACATTTTATAAAATATAATATAGAGTATTTTTTAAGCCTGATAGAACTTTAAACTGAATCCCTATCAAATGTCTATCAAACCTAAAAAACATCTTTATCATACTTTTATATATACACACATATATACATATGTATATATATATATATATATATATATATATATATATATATATATATATATATATATATATATATATATATACAAGGGTCATTTGATAAATATGGTAAAAAAGTAAGAAAAACTAAATTGATTTTTTTATTAAATTAATTAATTAAATTAAATAATAAATAAATTTACCGTACTTATCAAACGATCCTCGTATATATATATATATATATATATATATATATATATATATATATATATAAAAAGATTGTTTTTTAGGATAGATAGAATTTTCGATAAGAATTCAATTTAAAATTCGATCACACTTAAAAAAACATCTATATTATGTATGAAATCAAATAAATATATTAATCTTGCAATAACAAAAGTACTTTATGATATGTTAATTTTTAAGTTGTATTAAAAACAAATTTACTTAAGGTATAATGTTGTTATTATTAATAAGTTTTAAAGATAACTTTAAGAAAATAGTTATTCAAAGGTTATCTGTAATATTTAACACACGACCAAAGTTTAATTGTTCATTATTAAAAAGGACAAGTTAATCATAAAATGATTTTATAACAAATATTAAAATTAATTTGATTATTACTTAAAAAAAATTACAACAAACAATGATGTAAACGAAACATTTATGAATTCTACTAGGGTCACATATGTTTCTCGATCGTGGGTTACAAATTGCATTCTCAAATTGAGACTTTTATGTTGCGGGCCATGGCGCTGACTGTGCTGACCCGCGTCTTATCGCAATGTTGGATGCACAGTGACGGTCATCTGAAGACGAGAGTGGTCGCTGTCGCGGTACGTGCCCAAAAACAACATAAGAATCGGGTGACACATTGCTTTACAGAATCTCGTGGTTTGTGTGATATGTAAAGCTTTTAACATATCACCGAATGAAAAATTACTTGTTTTGAATGACAATATTAAATTTACAGGTAGATTCGAATAAAATAATGGTGTTATTCGTTTTTTCTGATTATTCATTCTTTGGCTCAATAAAAATGTTTATGTGGTTTCGGAGAATTTTATGTTTTCGAATTATCGATAAATAAATACAGATGTTTTCATTTTTTAGTGAATATATTTTATATAGAAAATAAATTAAAAAGTATATTAATTCGTGTATTTAATATTGTAAATTGAGTTCTTGATACTTTTGAAGTAATTACAGATATTTTAATAAGCATTAAGTGATATATTAATTACATCTAACAAATATATAATGAATAAAAAAAATATTATAACAATTTTTAGTTAAGAATTGGACTACGCTTACTATTTATTTTGAAACTGTGGCCCATTCACTTTCACATAAATGGATTATCAGCCCCAAAACTACAAGACATTAAAAATGTTCCATAATAACTTATTGTTTACTTTGTTGTTTATAAAAATAGGCTTATAAAAATTATATTTTATAACACAATTTTAATTAACCTATTGGTGTTATAAACAAGAAAATGAACAATAAATAATTATTGAATATTTTTTAATATCTTGTAGTGTTGAAGGTGATATTTGTTTGAATTAGGCTTATTTTCCAGATTAAAAAAAATATTACTATGATTATATATCACTATTTATTATTTATTCTCATAAAGATTTTGTAAACGAAGAAATTGTATAAAAACTGAACGACAGAAAATTCTAAAAAATATATAATCATTTTTTTAACCATAAATAATATTCAAAAAATCTCATTTTATGATTTTTCAAATATTTTCTAATGATAAAGACTTTACTTTTTATTTTTGAAAAACAAAAATATTTAAAGTCATTTTCCAAGTTAAAAATTATTTATAATTATTTTATTCATACAAATTTTAATATAAACAATTATACTAAAAAAAGTCATTATTAAAATAGTTATAAAATGTCTTATTTCTCTATCAGATTGACATCACTTTTCAAAACTTCATTAATGTATAATTTTTATTAATAATTAATGAGCATGTAGACATGTTTAATTTATTTTTTTACAAATGCGTATAAAAAAATATTACACCAGAAATGTTAGTTTTATTATAAAGCTATTATATCCTATTAATGATTGTTTAAAAGTACTCACAATCGATTCAAATTTATTAAACCATTTGTTACCAATTATAAATAACAAGTTGTAAAAAATTAATTACTCTTACAAGTTAAACAATGATTGATTGTTTTATAGACAGAATTTTAGTTTATATTAAATAAACTAATTGATTTTAAAGATTCATTTGATATGTATCAGTTAATTATTTAGAGAAAAGTAATATTAACAAAAAATGAATAACTTGATGTTCGAGTCTCAATTTAGACATGTGTGTATTTGTGTGTGTGTATATATATATATATATATATATATATATATATATATATGTGTATGTATGTGTATATGTATATATATATATATATATATGTATATATATATATATATATATATATATATATATATATATATATATATACTAATTTCATGTCAATGTTTTTTAAGTTTACTTTTAAAAAAATCACTAGCCTTTCGTTTTGAATTATATTTTTCTTAATAAATGTTAAATATAAAATTAACTGAAAACAACATTAAATATAATTTCTAAGATAATTATTTTTAATGAAAAAATAAAGTAACTCGATTGGAAGAATTTGGAAAATGAACGAATTTTCATGATTTTAATTGACATATTTAAAACTTTTATGGTGCAAGTGTAATGAATCTTAGAAGATTTGAATCAAAGAATATTTTATTTCTGTGCTTTATATGATCAGGCACCTAAAGTTAAACTGTAAAATTACAAAAGAGATGTTTGGGTAATTACAATTTTTTTTGTAAAGTTATTCGAGTATGGAATATTTTTCATTCCAGTATTTTCGAAACATTACCTTCCTTACTTCAAAATCATAAAGAGAAATTAAATGAAGATCAAATACAATTTATATAACATAGTTATATCTCGTGAAATGATAAAGAAAATAAATTAGAAGAATTTTGGAAAATAAATAAAGAATTGTGACTTTAGTTTACATTTTAAAGCTTTTATGGTTGTATATGTATTCAGTCTCAGAGGATTTTAATCAAAGAATAGCTTCGTATTTCTATAGAAGTCATTTAAAATTAAATTGAGAAATTATAAAAAACAAGTTGAAGAAACTACAATCTTTTATAGAGTTACTCAAGCATGGAATATTTTTTATTCCAATACTTTCAAAAAACTGTCTTTCATTTCAGAATTTTAAAAATCAGATTAAGAGAAGTAAAATATATCAACGTAAAGATAGTTTCAAAATTTAAATTCTTATTACCAGATATAAAATCCTAACCAGGTATATTTTTTTATTATTGAAAATATTGAAATCAATAACAAGTAATATTTTTGAAAATAGAGAATTTTTATGGAAAGTCAAGTACTATTAATTTTAATATCAATGAACCACTGGTTTTAATATTAGAAGATTTTATATAAGTGTCCAATAAGAATTTATTATTTATTTTATTCGTTGATAGGCATTTCGATTATCTTGCTATCGCTATCAAAGTGTTGCATTATTTTTTTTTATTTTAAAATGAAACACTCTAATAATGATGATATGTCAATCGAAATATGTGTACATGAAATGAATAAGAAATGATTGTTGATCTATTTTTTTAAAAAAATCCTATGATTTTGAGTAAATTTTTCATATATATTAAAGTGCATTTATATTTATTGTATATTAATGTTAAAAAATAAAGCCTATTCTAATAGAAGGAAATGTATGTAAATTGAAATAATATTTATATAGTTACTAAAGAATTTGCGTTCATATTTTTCAGTCACTTGACAAGAAAAAATATTATTGAGAGAAGAGCTAAATTCAAATAGTTGAAATTTTTTAAATGGTCACGTATATTAATAGCATTCCAATTAAAATTCTTTACATATATATATATATATGCCCGCGTATGTTTGAAAATATGAACTACAATGTTTTAAATATTTCTGTAAATATTCATCAACCACATAAAAAATATATTATAGTACATCCACATGAATATCTGTCACTGTTCTAAATTCATTTCGTATGCATCATTATTACTTCGAAGAATCAATGCAAAAAAAAATCATATCGAATGAATCAACAATAAAGATACAATAAGCACATCTGATGACCATAACCACCCACAGTGTGATTTTAATGTTTTCTGTAGAAATGTTAATTCTGTCGAAATAAATAAGTTCGTTCGTAAAATATCGGCAATATTAGTGTAATTCAACAACTTTTCCACAATATAAAAATATAATTCAGGTAACGAGCCAATAGATATTTGCACATACAAATAAATACAATATATATATATATATATATATATATATATATATATATATATATATATATATATACATTCATATGTATGTATACGATGATTGTAATAAAGTAAAACCCGCTGTTTTAAGACAGTGCTCTTAACTAAAACGTAACTAAAGAAATGTTAATGATACTATCAACGGTGCACAGGCTTTTTATTGTCATTGCTTTCTCGTGAAACAGCGGCCCGTAGGATCATATTACGTCGACCCGCAGGAATACAAGACGCGAGCCGCCGCCTTGACCTGCCGTCACAAGACATATGCATATTTAACATGTAATTTTTGTTTTGTATGTGTTTAAAAATATGTAATAAATAAGTCATTAGCATATGAATAACAGTACATACGGCGGAGACAATAAATATTACTAATTAAAGTCTAACTGTATACGTATGTATTATATTTGTCATTAAATTATTCATAAAACACCTGGCCTTTTTTATATTCTAAACTATTTTAAAAATAAAAATTTATATGTTTCTAATGGACAGAATTAAATAGCATTAAGTACAAAAGAATACTGAAATTAGTTTATATTAAATTGTAATTATGTGAATGAAATAATATTAAAAATTTAAATACCAAAAATTTACATAAATATAGACTCATACAAATGTGACGTCTAGATTTGAGTTTTATTAAAAAGAAATAAAAGAAACTATACACATGTTTTCTTATACACCACAATATACACATGTTTCTTTTTAATAAAACACAAATCGAGGCATTACATTTGTATATTCCTATATAAGTCCAAAATGAGAATATCTTGATTTGGTGGTAAATATTTTTTAGTTTTCATATAAGAAATATTTTTTTTATTAAATTGATTATATAATTTCTATTATTTTTTATTAGGGAGTTTATTTATTCCATCCTCGTAAAAGAATATCGATTTGGATGCAATTAATTTCTAAATACGTGATTTTATTTCTTAATCTGAATTTAATTTTCATATTAACATCATTTTGAAGATTAGAATAATCAATAATTTCAAGATTTCAGATCGAGTGAATATGGAGGATACGTAAGGACTTAATCAGTCAAGATCTTTCAGTTTATTTTGGGTGCCATAGCTACATGTGGTCTTAACATGTGTTTGTGAAAGGTAACAGTCTTTTTGTATATCAATATATAATTATTATCCTATGGTAATAAAAATGTTGAATAACATAATTTCGGATAAACAAACATTTTTAATTAACACTATATGAAAGCACAATAAGAGTTTTCTAAATAATTGTTAAAGATGAAACTAAAAAAAGTGGTAAATTATTTTAATACTAGATTTATTAAAAAAATCTAACAATGTACAGATCAGAGATATTTGACATTAAAGTCAAACTTCACTTTTCTTTCAATTCATCCCTGATGATTATAAAAAAAAATATCCTCATCTTTTCATTCAGTGATAATTCAATTTTTCATTTATAAGAAAAAAAATCATTGGGATATAATTTTTGAATATATATATATATATATATATATATATATATATATGTATAGAGAGAGAGAGAGAGAATCTCTGATTTCTAGATTTTTAATTTCTCTTTATATAAAAATTGAGTTTTTTTTAAAATAAATTATTTTTAAATTTTCACTTTAAACAATTTATTTAATAATTGTATCCATGTATTAAGTTTCATGGACAGATTTTTACTTTATTTACAAAAATTAATTATTTTCATAAAATCACAAAAAACATGTAAAATTTTTTAATAATAATTTTATGTCCACTTCATTTCCCAAGGCATATAGAGATAATTATGTTATAATCAAAAGAGTATAGGAGTGTATAATATAAATATAGATTTAGAATTTAGTTCAGATTTTCAAATCAAAATGTTAAATTAATGAAGTATTAATGTTGAAAAAATAAATAATAAAAGATAATAGAACATTTTTATAAAATTTTGTATATTTGTGGTTAGTTTGTGTAAGGGTGATTTATCCCTAGTACTAAATCTATTGTGAAATATTAACTAATTTTCTATTTCTTATATACTAATGAATTATGATTTTTTTAAAAAAAAATATAATAAAAAAATAATTTAATCGATTGAACTAGTGATTAAATTTAAAATTATTGGAGTGGATTGAGTTAAGCAATGATAATTTATATTATAAAATAGATTATTCATTTAGTTAAGAGCTTTGATTTAAATTTTTAAATAAATCAAAACATGTTTAATCAGTGTTATTTATATAAAATAAAAAAAAAATTTTCATTATTTATAATAATTGAAAAAATATGTTTTCAAAATAATTCTCTTTTAAGAAATAATCCACAAAAAATAAAATAGCTTTCAATTTTATAACCAGTCTATACACAAATATAAGTAATCGTTGGATTTCTTTTTTTCATTTAATTACGCAAAGTTATCGTCAGGATTATTTAATCACATGCTGTTTCGCAATGTTTGAGACAAAAAAAGATTTAAATATATTTAATTTTTAACAAATTAATGTTCATACCTGCACAATTATGAATCGCAACATATTATTTTGGTTCAAGGTCGTATAAATATACCTTTAAGATTATAAGCCATTTCGACATTGAAGTCGACAATGAACTTTAACCCTTGTGTTATTATTGTATTGGTACTTCGTATGCTGTCAATCAATGTATAATACCTTTGTTGTTTTATTTTATATACAAAAAAATAATAAAATTATTTCGTTTACATATTGTAATGGCGGACGATCGATTACTCGACATATAAATAGAAAAAAACTATTTAAATTAAATGATTTACAAAATTAATGTTCATACTTGTCATTTTTTCAGATTCTATCGAAAAGTTTATAAAATAAGGGCATTATATACTTTTATTTTTATAGAAATAACAAAAAAAATATATAAATGTTCAATAGTGTAATTTAGTAGTACAGTGAAATAAAAATTACACTAGAATATTATAAATAAAATGAAGAAAAAAACATATAGTAGATTAATGGAAAAAGTATGAGAATATGATTATTTTCTGACTAGGGCAGTGAAGAGTAGATTTGAAAAAAAATATAAGGGTATGAATATAAAAAGAAATACATTTTTAATAAAAGTCAAAAATTAAATATTATTGAAATGTTGATCATAAATAAAGGTTTATAGAAAAATGTATGCAGAAAATATTCAAATAAATACATATTATTAGGAGTTTTATTAGATTTTCTTTAATTTTTCATTGATAGTTTAATATTTTTGTATTTCTCCACAATCGATTTTAGTCCTGGAAAGAATTAATTGGGATTAATTTTTAAAAATTTGGTATCTATTACAGATACACTTGTCAAAAAAATATTCAAGAAAATGTCCCTTATAAAAACTCAATATTTATCTACTGATTGATTTATGTTTAATAGAAATGAATTATTATTTCAACATTATAAAGTACTATCTTGTAATATTAGGGCGATATTTTTTTTGTATTAAAGAGAATTTGAAACATAATTGAAACAAAAATAATATTGGATTTAGGGCTAAAATTGGTCTGAAACTATGTAGAAATATAAAGATAATGATTTAAGAATTAATAACAATGTAAGGGTGAATGATAGAAACATAAGAGTGCAATAAGGAGATCACAGGAAGAAAATAAAGATTTTTAATATAATATTTAGTATCATCTTAATTGAGGCACGAAATTTTAGAAAATAAAAAACCCATGCTGCAATGAAATATTATTTTTATAAAATTTAATAAAGTTGGTTTATTTTAATAAGTAAGGAAGTAAAATTACAAAAAAGTCATTTAAGTTTTTAATTATAGGGTGGGACGTAAACAGTCCCTTTGTGCCATGGGGACTATATGTAATTCTCCGTTCTTCAAGCTATTGTAATTTTTTGAGGTGGTATAAAAAATATCTCACCATGCATATTTAAGTATCAAAAAGGTGGGGCACTTTTAATCCTACCATGTAATAAAGAGTTAAAGAGTGAAATTGCTGATGATTATTTTTTTAATATACAAGGTAAAACTAACTGAATATAAAATTCAAGACAACGATAGAAAAAGTTATGTTCTTAAATATTTTAACAAAAATTTAAATTGAAGTAGGAATATTCTAATTAAAAAATAAGATGTGCTTAGGATAAAAAAAATAACAAATGTTATGCAAGAGATAAAAAATATTAAAGAAATTGAATCTATATGCATATTAATTTATTATACTGACTGACATAAGAAGACTACAAATCATATTGAAAAAAGGACTACGATTGTCTTAATATATAAAAAAATACCTATTGTTAGGACATTTATTGAGCCATATCGATAATTACATCATATAAAGTTTATGTGCGTTGTCACGCACGGCGTGGGGTCAACGTTTCGGGTCAATTATAACTTGATTATGTATACGCTCGTCTTATATGGAAACCACAGAAAAAAAATAATCCAATGTCGTCGAATTTATGACAAGAGTTTTTGTAATTATGGTTTGATCAGTAAATAAATATTTATAATTGTTTATGATATAGAAATCGTAAACTATATGAAAAAATTTACACATTTTATACGTATTCTCGTTCGAAAATTTGTTATTATTGGATATTTAATTGGAAAATATGACATATAATAACGGCTGGATATAATTTTATATACAGCATATATATATATATATATATATATATATATATATATATATATATATATATATATATATATTATGATATCTAATTTAACTTTATAGTCGTTATTAATGAGTTGAATATATGTAATTTTCGAATTATTTTAATATTTCTATATATAATAAACACCTATTAATAATTTGAATATAATATTGATAAATTATTTTAAAAACCACCTAAGAAAAAGTGTATATTTTTAATAAATGATAATTTGATCTGTAATTATTGTATCTAGTAATAAAAATAACTGAATTTTGTACATATTACCCTTTAAGTTGCCAGATATTTTTTAAGACTCACTAGTCATAGTGTATTTAAATTATTAAATAGATTTGGAAATTTTAGTAAAAGAAATTTAAATATTATTAAGTTTTTAATACAGAGAAATAAAAATATATCTAAAAATATTAATTATAAGATATCAAAAATAAAAAATCTGTTATTTATTTGTTGAAATTTAATTTTTGTTTAAGATTTTTGAAATAAAAAATGAATATTAAAATAAAATAATCATATATGTTAAAAGTAGAAAATAAATTTTCAAAAATAATAAATGAAAAGGTTTAAGATCTAATTTATAATATCTTTTAAATTATTCAAATGCATAAAAAAATATGAAAATATTTGTTTATTTTTGAATTTTTTAAATCATTTGATTTTTAATAATTTTTGCTTGTTTCCAATACATAATACAAATTTAAAAAATGTAAACATTGAGATTTGCATTTTCAATTTATATTTTTATACCAACAATAATATTCTTTGTCTTTATATTTTTTAAATAAAGTTGTCAATCAATTAATAACAAATATTCGACCTTATCTTTTCATGTCATTTACAAGAAAACAATTATCTAGTTGTATATAATTACAGTTTCATGTCGTACAAATAGTTTACATTGTTAACAAACACACGTGGCCCCGGAAACCGACAAACTGCCACTGCACCTTAAAAATGAACTTTAAAAGCAATGACAATAAAAATATTTAAATGCAACCATAAGATTAAAACAAACGTACAACAAAGAAATGCCGAGAATTTATAGATGTAACTCAATTAAGATTTTACTGATATTGTGTTCGTACCAGGAAATGTAATTACTGTTGTAATTTGGCTGTTCTTCCTCAAACCGCTATTAATGATAGCTTTTATTCGACGGAGCGTATCGAATTGATATACTCGTCGAAATGGCGAATAGTTCGTTGATTTACAATCTATAAATTAACATCGAAGGTGTCACAAGACATGAAAATTGCCGATAATCAGTACATTCACAACATCTTCCTTTCTAAATGGACACGTGGACTGTGTGTTAAAACGAAGCCCTTGATGGAAACAAATGTTCTTGTAAATATATGCTAAGAGTCACTCCTTTCAGCAGTTCATGACCCGTTCGACAGTTGAAAATCAATAAACATAAGCATTAGAATGCATATTTGTAGCTGAGGGTGGTCCTCTTATCAAGATGGAGTGTTTATGACCGTAATAACTAACTTTCGCTCATAAAACGAATGGAATTAATTTATTCAAATGAGGATGTATTAACACTCAATGTATATTTCACACCCACGCACGTGGTAAAGTTTACATCTTCGTACGTTCCTAATATAATCGGTTTAAATATGTGCGATGAATAAAGACGACCTAAATGGTCCATATTGTGTACATAATTTATTTCGAATCCGATATCTTTATTTGATTAGGCTCATCCGATGTTTGCTGTGTTTTATTTTCGCGATACAAGCTGTGTTTATACATCGTTTTATTGATTTTATTAATTTAAAAAATTGACAATGATTGATTTAATCCAAATGTCAATGGTTCGATAAAAAAATTAAATATTCAGATAAATAGGAAATACATTTCTACTAATTTCAACATAAATATGTTTGGACTCTTCTTTCGTTGTTTCGAAGCAGATGTTGTGTCGTACTCGTTCAGGCTTGTTTATAATTAATATTTTATAAATCATTGCGTCAGCATGGAATAAGATGGTTTTTAATCTTTCCTTCTGCACATTTATCAAACTACCACGCTTTAATATTTAAATATTGCTCTAGGGATTATGTTTTTTATAGACGATTATATACACATTTTTTCACTTTCTTTATATTTATGGATCGACAAAAAACCATTTAGCAAACGTAGATTTCAATAAATTATTATCAAATTTGTATATTTTTTAAAGTTAATCATATAAGGAAATATTAGTAGATTAGTCCTTTAGAATATCTAATGTTTATTTTTTAACTCTAATGCTTGTATTTTTGTTCAATTAATTTTTAATCAACAGCATTATTTTAATAGATAATTAGAATGTCATTGTGATAAAATCATTTTGCATTTTAATATATTTCACGATTTTCTCTAATTTTTTTTAAATAAACTCAAATATTTAAATATTTTCTATAAAACTTTTAATAATTGTTAGTCAACAAGTATAAATTATTGATAAACAATATTTTTAATACTATTTATTTTAAAACAGTAACAAATTCACTTTCATGCAAATAAATTATCATCCCCAACACTACAAGATATTAGCAAATGTTCAATAATCATTTATTGTTTATAACTTTGTTGTTAAAGCCTATTGTTGTTATAAACAACAAAGTGAACATAAGTAATTATTGAACACTTTCTAATATCTTGTGGTGTTGGGGGTGGCAATTTATTTGTGTGAAATATTTTTAATGAAAAAAGTGGAAATATTATTTTTATTGTCATTTTTTAATTTAGAGATAAAATAAATATTATACGCTCTTTAATGAAAATATTTTATGATGACTTATGAACAATAGTTTGTTTTAGTATTATAGTTGCATATATAAGTTAATTTAAATGAGATTAAAGGTTAGTACAGGATAGTAAATAAAGTAAGCAAGTAAATTTATGTCTAAATCATTCAGTCTTATTTAGGCTACCCTATACATAATTCTATTAATAATAACGAATTATATCAAGAAAATAATAAAAAAAAATCTCTTATTATATAAGTAATTAAAAAATGACAAAGTATTTATTATTTTATAAATAATTTTCATTAATAAGTTAATGAAATTATAATTGAAACATTAATTTTTAAATTATCATAAATTTTTACTAATATAAGAAATATTGATCATCGGTTAATATCGAAAAAAAATATTTTTAACTTATTAGAAATAATTTAACTTAAAATTTTCTAATAGATTTTTGTATGGTTGGTTTTTTATGGTTATATTATCCAATAATTTTTTATTAATTGATAATTTGTTGGATATTATAAATTTTAAATAATTTAATTTTTATTTTGAACTTTTAGATTAGTTTACAATTAATAGAAAATCATATACAATATATATATATATATATATATATATATATATATATATATATATATATATATATACTTGTTGTTCTATGTAAAAATGTTTATTTATTTTTATATAAGTAGTAAAAGTACACAGTACTAATATGAAAAGTACATAGATACAATTTTCTTGTTGAATTTCATTTGTGGTGTTTTTCTGTTTATATTACTAAGCATAATTATATATATATATATATATATATATATATATATATATATATATATATATATGTATGTGTGTGTGTATATAGAAATACATTTATTACAGACAAAACAGCATGCACATGTACTGGTATCATAAAATTCATATTTAAATATTTACAAGTAAATATAATGAGAGGTGTGAATAAAACAAGAAGGAAAATAAAAAGACCAGTTATATGGTGGTTCCTTGTTCAATTGTACGCCGCTAAGTATGGTTGATGGGCCATAACTTATCAATCCAACGTTGTCGTCGAACAACAAAAATGTTTTGAAACACGCGCATGACACATCACCTGAATTATTTTCATTCAAGGCATTGCCCATTCAAGATTACAGCGTCTCATCGCTGCGATAGGTGGAGATGAGCGGTGTCAGGTGCGCAACTAATATATTTCCATTTGTCTTCCATAGATCAATTTCAATATATATATACATATTGAAAAACCTCTCCTAAAACTTTCCACTTCTAGGGATTGAATGTCTTTCTATTCCAATCGACATCGAAAATTTTTCTGATGTTTTTATCTCATATATCCATGGATCTTTTCTTAGATGTTCTAGTTCTTTTAGATTTTCTAGGTTTCCAATCTATAATTTCTAATGTAAATCAGTTATCTTTTATTTTTGCTCTACGACCAGTCATTTTCATTTTAAAATCTTCATTTATATTTTAACATTCTTAACGTCAACTTTCTTTTAAATCAATTTATTTCTCTTTTTTATTTTTATTTACATATATTAGGTTGGCAAGTATCTCCCTTCCGCTTTTTTTTTTTTTTTGTACATAGCTGCGAAATTCAAAAGACCAGAAGGCGGAAGGAAGATATTTGCCAACCTAATATTTCTATCACATAAAAAATCACATTTTCGTACTGTAAGTAGTTGCTGAATTATTTTGGTATTGAAACTAATGTTCGATTTATATTCAAACATCCCAAAAAAAATAATAATTTGAAAGATTATTAAAGTTGTTTTGAAAAGTCAAAGTTATAACTTTGTTTTACACAAATGAATTTTCACTTCAACACCAAAATAATTTAAAGTGTTCAATAATCACTTATTGTTTACTTGTTATTTGTAATTATATAATTTATAATTATATCTGCTGATGCATTTCGATGGCGACGTCATCATCGTCAGAGCCTTTCTGTAAATTATTGTGGTGTTGGGGTGAAAATTCATTTGTGTGAAGTGAATCAGCCACAGTTCCAAAACAACCAATATATAACCTTGTTTTTACAATGAAAAATTAATACGATTCATTTTGTGTTACATTTTTATTCTTCGTACTGTTTATTGATCAATAATATTGGAAATTAATACGATTTTTTTTAAGAATTAAGATTTTTTTAAAATTTAACTAGTTTTAGGTTTAATTTGGAAAATTGTGGAGTAGAAACAAAATGTCATTTATTTTTTATACTCAGAAATAAAAATTCTTTTTTAGAAATGTATTTTTATTTAATAATTATATATATATATATATATATATATATATATATATATATATATCAGGTGTTGAATTGGTCAAAGTGGAAGATTTTGTGGTTTTCATCCAACAGTGGATTGAGAGGGGTTGATGCTGTTAATTGAGCTGTTTAAACATTTCATTTTGTCTTAATTTTTTTTCTTAATTCATCTTAACACAAATGAATTTTCACCCAAACACCATAATTATTGTGGTGTTGGGGTGAAAATTTATTTGTGTAAAGTGAATCAGCCACACTTCCAAATCAATTAATTCATCTTTTTTAAATTGTTAATTTAAAAAAAACAAAGTAATTAAACTGAATTGAATAATACTCTATAGAAATATTTTTTCTCAAATTTGAATTTTGTAGAAATTGAAATAAATGGAAATCTGAAAACCAAATATTAAATTTTAACAATCCTAATTTAATTTCTACAATTTTTATCGGCCATTAAAAAGACAATCTGACATTATATAGTGTAGCATATACCTGAATCGCATATTTAAAAAAATTCAGGTTTTTGTTAGTCTTTAAAAATAAATAGTAAATGAAATTCAATATCAAGAAAATTTCCATGCTTAAATTATAATTTATTTAAATATCATCTCAACTCTTGTATCTAAATTGCCAAAAGTGAAAAGATATTATTTTTTTTAATTTTTCTTTCTTTCATAATCACTCATATTGTTTAATGTAATTTACTGTAAATTGTTATTTTTATTAGATAATTTTCAATTTTCTCGAGTTTTCAAAAACTTGTTGAGTAAGAAATATTCAGCACAATATTTCGTAAACTCTTTTTGATTTAGTAGTATTTTTTTAAAATACTACTAAATGATGATGTTCTTTTAGATCATGTTTTTAAAAAGGATTTTCCAGTTTACGTTCTGTTTGTAGATGAAGATAAAATTGAAATTAATTGACATAACTTAATCTGTAATCATTGATAATTCATTTTGTATATAGTAAAATTTGTTATCGAATCAATCAATCTTTTTTTAATAACTTAAACTAATAGATGGTGATCTCTTTGATTAATTTGATCCTCTAATCTCTACGCGCCTGATATATACGCCTTTCATCGGCGCGTCGCGGGCGCGGGTCACAGGTCACATCGGAACGATCCCATATTTTTTGATGCCGGGAATCTCAAATCCGAGGCGGAGTTGTTGCTAAGGTGTGTTCACGACAACCTCGCAGTCACAGCATCGAAACGACAACGTTACTAATCAACAAATATAATAACGTTCAATTAAAGAAAGACGACGCGACCATGATTTTTCGAAGCTTTTTTTTCATTTAAATGAATAGATTGAGTTTTAACGTTTGCGTTCTATCGTTTACAGATAACAATGTACACTTATTTACATTTCAAACGAATCTTTTTTTTTGTAAACGAAAAATTTATGTAGGCAAATGCAAATATTTGAATCGTCTTAATTATGGATCGTTTGAATAAATAGTTTATATAGAATGCATGTAATGTACACACATTAATATATATATATATATATATATATATATATATATATATGTATGTATGTATGTATGTATGTATGTATGTATGTGTATGATGTATATAAGAGTAATATGACATATCAAAATAAACGAATTATTTTTTTTTTAGAAATCCAGATGACTGAACGTTTCTAATTTTCATTAAAAAAACAATAAATTAAATTAATATTAAATTCATTGAAACCAAAATGATATAAAAATATATAAATAAAGTATTTTTTTAATATTTTAGTATTTTTATGCAATGATGATTAATTATTTATATTTTAAAAAGTACGGTATTGACTTTTTGAAAAGAAATTATATTTATTATTATTATTAATATATATATATATATATATATATATATATATATCATCATCATCATCATCATCTCCAGCCCACATCAGCCCACTGCTGGGCGAAAGCCTCGTCGAATGTCATAATTAAAAAAGAAGAGTTTTCCGAGCCTCTTCCATTCTTTCCTGTCGCTGGCCAATCTCATCCAACCTTGGCCTCCACAATACTTCACAATTTCATCTCTCCATCTTTGATGTGGTCTTCCTTTGGGTCTCCTTTTATCTCTTGGTCTCCATTCCGTAACAATCTTCGTCCATCTGTTGTCCTCTCTTCTCGCTATATGTCCTGCCCATGTCCATTTCAACGATTTAACTTGCTCTATTATATCCATTACTTTTGTTTGTTCCCTTATCCATTTACTTGTTTTTCGGTCCAGTTTGGAAATTCCTAACATTATTCTTTCCATACTTCTCTGGGCAGTTAACAGTTTCTGTCTCATTCTTGTGTTTAGAGTCCAAGTTTCTGCTCCATACGTATAGGCCGGTAGTACACATTGGTTATATGCCTTACTTTTTAAACTGATTGGTATATTGCTTTTCATTATACTATTTAGTCTCCCAAATGTTGCCCATGTAGCTTTGATTCTCGTTTTGATTTCTGGCCATAAAACACCATCGTATCTTATAGTTTTCCCTAGGTATTTTATTTCGTCCACTTGTTCCAGGTACTGATTCTCTAATTGTATTTTACTTCTTTGCGCGAAATTATTGAACATGACCTTGGTTTTTCCACTATTTATATATATATATATAAATAAAGAGAGAGAGAGAGAAAGGGATCACCGATGGGCAACTACATTTATTGATTGGCAACTTAGATGAATAAGAAAGCTAAAGAAAAGATTTATAGTCTTTTCCAGGTTAAAATTGAAAAAAGAGAAATCATAAGAAGACACTAAATAAAAAACATGATACTTAATGGGTTATCGGGATAACCCAGGAACGTTGGAAATAAGAAGAAGAAGAACAAGAGAAACTCAGGACCAATTTATCAGAAAATCGGAAACAAAAGAAACTTATGGTTAGATGGGATAGAGAGATAAGGAAATTTATCTAAATGGACTGGAAGAGGAAGATATTGGATCGATCGAAGTGGAAAATTTTAGGATATGCTTTCATTCAGCAGTGAATTGAGAGAGATAGATTTTGCTGCTGCTGACATATGTATATATATATATATATATATATATATATATATATAAAAGGTGTGTGTGTGTGAGAGAGAGAGAGAGAGAGAAAATAGATAGATAGATAAATATTAATAACTATTTTAAAATAAATAAAATCATTGATTTGTATTAAAAAAATATATAACGAAATTGAAACTTATTATTTTATTAAAGTAAAATAATTTATTCAAATTAAAATAAATGTTAAAAATATAAAAGACTGCTTATACATAAACCTGATTTTTGTTCATGTCAATCACAAAAAAAGTTTTTCCTAATAAATACACACAATTCAGAGAGCTAAAGTTTCGATAAACTGGAAAAATATTTACTTTTTTATTAGTTATTTTTAATTATGTAAAGTTTTTTATCTATTTTTTTTTCTTTTTGATCTTATGGAATTGCTGATCATCCATTTTTTAAATATAATTTTCTATATTTATTCAATATAAAAGAAATATTAGATACAAAACAGTAGTCCTGTTTTAATGAATTTATTTAAATTGAAAATATAAAATAATAATATTAAAAAAGCAGAACAACAACACAGTGAAATTTCATTTAAATACCAATTTTTATCAATTAATATCGAAAGCAGTATAGAATTTAACAAGTAATGAAATTTGAATGATTTAGAAATTATTTAAAATCACAATTTTTTGTATAGCTTATTTTTATGCTCAACATATGATTTTTTAAAACTTTTGAAGCAGTTTTAATCATAAACTATTATCACTTAAATCAATTATAAACATTTTTTTGTAAAATTTCCCACCATAATATATTTCAATTATTTTCAAATGATATTTAACATGATCAAATATTTTTTTGGATATTATTGTAATATCACTTGAAAATTAATTTTATTTATATTTCTCAAAAAACTTATACAAACAGTATTAACATTTCTTATCACTCTTTATTTTGTTAGATTTTAAAATAGTTTTTTTTCATAGTTTAATTAATTAAAATTTAATCAAAATTTCTAAAAAAATTAACTAATATTCTAGATCAAAATTGTATGTACGTATATTTAATTTTTAAAGGTTGTTTAGTAAAAAATTAAGAAATATTAGGGTTATATATTTATGTATATATATATATATATATATATATGTGTGTGTGTGTGTGTGTGTTTATAAATCAGACAAATATGTAAAGCGATGAGTCTGTATATAAACATGTATTCTTACCAAACAATAAAAGTATCAAAATATATTTTCATTACACATAATATCATACATTAAAAAAAAGAATTCATGTTCTTTATAAATGAATTAAACTGCTTTGTATAATTCGTTTATATAAAAATGTATATTTTATATGGCATGTTATAATGAATGTTTGTCTTTTTACTTCATTGATGTTTTATAAACATAAACTTATAAATGAAATTATGATAAAGGTCGGTAAGATCAATGGCACATATGTTATTTTGTATTGGTGTGTAGGTGTCGAACATACTATAAAATTATAACTGCAATAAATAGACAAGTTCGACACAAATTATTGTACACATGGTTTTTATAGAAAAATTAGCTAAATAACACTATATAACACGCCTTAAAAACTTTTATTAAGATATTTTTGTTTAGATTTTCTATTCGTAAAAAATGCTTGGGTTTATAATTGAATCAAATAATCACTGAATCTGAAATTTGATGGATTTGGTAGATTATTCTAAGATAAGAATGTTTTTAAGGAAATTTTTTATCTAAAATATAAGTTATTTATCAGTGAAGTCAATTTGTGATATTTGACCTTTTAATATTTCTTAAAATATATACATTAAATACGTATTAAAATATAATTAAAATCTAAAGACTAACAATTCCATTTAGTAATTATAAAAAAAATTCTAAAAATATTTAACAAATATAGTAAAATGTACTATTTCCATTTTATCATTGGATATAAATAAATGTATTAATATTAGGTTGGCAAATATCTCCCTTATTCTAAGATTTATTTATATTTCAAGTTTTACATTTAATATATATTTTTGAAAAAAATATGATAAAAGTTTTTTTAAAAAAATCTTAGTTTCTATATTTAATGTTGGTTTTTAAAAATTATTATGAATTTTTATATTTTTGTATATTTTTATATAATTTTATTGGTAATATATTAAAAATTGTTTAAAAAATTACAACTTTTCTGTCATTTAAATGTTTTTAAAAATTTTTACTGAAATGCAAATTCTATTTAAACAAATTGAAAATAAAATATATAAAATGTTACATTTATTACTATTTGTTGTGATTGTAGTATATTTTCTCTCTCTCTCTCTCAATCATCACAAGATTTTTAAAAAATGTTTAATAATGAGCTTGTATGAATTTCGATGGCCCTGTTATCATCACCAAAACGCTATATTATATAAATTATGTTCATATCTTGAAATATATATGTACATTATAAATTTAAGATTTTACAATGAGGTACTCTAACCATAATGAAACGAGCACTGAAATGCGTAAGTGAAAACAAAGTGAGCAATAAGTAATTATTGAAAAAAAATTATAAAAGTGTTTAATAAATATTTATATGAATTTTGCGAATTGACATTTCATTGAAAATTCTCTCATTATCAAAAAGTAACATTTTAAAATATATCTCTTACAATGATATATATATATATATATATATATATATATATATATATATATATATATATATATATATATATAAATAGATAGATAGAGAGAGTGTGTTTTTTAGGCGTGATAGAAATTTAATAGGTCGTGTAATATGAGATATCAGATTTTTCAGTTGGAAATCAAATAAAAAAACGACATTGCATAAAACACCACTTAATACATTGAAATCAATTTGAATTTCTATCACGTTTAAAAAAACACTCTATATATATAAATTAAATTTATATATTAAAAATAATAATTGATAAGGTAAAAATTCAAAAAAATTGTGTATATGTATATATTTAACATGTAAATATTTATATTAAATTAAATAAATTATTTGCATTTTATAAAATGGAAGATACATTTTTTTTGATAAGAAAATATACAAAAATTGTAATAGTATTACATGCTGTTAAAATAAATAAAATATCAATAATTTACCGATTAAAAATAATCGAATATGAATTTATGAAAGAACAAAAATCAATTACGTATACTACAAACAAATTAAGCAATCAAAAATTATACTTTATAACAGAATTTATGAATTTTAAAGGTCTCTTTTATAGGAAATTATGTTTTTTGTAACTATTCATCAGAATTTATTAAGTTTATATTTTAAAATGTTTATATATATATATATATATATATATATATATATATATATATATATATTTGCATATGTGTAGATATGTATACATTATTGCATTTTAATATCCTATAAAAATATAAAGATTTTATATCTTTTATTAGCGTTCCTTCTTAATTTATATACTTGATAGCCTTCGGTGTTGAAATGTTTCCAATAGTCCCAATAAAAGAGTTTAGTTTATGTCAGACATTTATGATCGTCAGTGTTGAAAAGCGATTGTTAATAATCGAATTTGGATAATTCAGTGACCGAGTCCCTCGTACGAAAATCCTACACAGTATGGAGTTCAATTCAATGAATTAAAACGTTTCGATAATTATTTATCCCTCAACTGGATGACGTAACATCGTACATACCTACGTACATACATGATCAAAGTGCGCGGTGTCTACGCCATAATTTAACCGCATGGTGGGTGGGTGTCTTCAGCCAATAAAAAACAATAAAATAAGAAATATCTCTGGAGCCACCTGCGAAGTCGAGACGTTGGCATCGATCCGCGAACGCTCGAGTGCATACGTGCGCCATGTACGGCGAAGAAGGTGCATTACTTAAGACGAAGCGATTTCAACGCTGGCGGGAAGGCTCGAAGTCGTTTTGGAAATAATAAAAATGATCTATTTATTGCAAGAAACATACACATGTTACGTTTGTATTTATTGCTGTTTGATTTGTACAGATACATACATACATATATACATACATACATACATATATACATACATACATACATACATACATACATACATACATATATATATATATATATATATATATATATACTGAATGATACGTGTAATGTATTTCTCTATTCATCCTGTTTATAAAATATATTACGTTTCACATTAAACACCATAAAATTAAATAATTTAATCATTTTTATTATTATTTAATTCATAATAAAACGCTATTATTAACAACTATGTTTTTAATCGTGTCTATGCCCTAGAAAATAATAAAAATATATTTATTTCTAGCCAAGCTGGTATATCAAAAATAAGGAATATCAAGAATGAATTTTAATTACAATCCTCGAGATAAAAATGAACATCATAAAATTTTACAAAAATGTTCAATAATTACTTATTGTTCACTTTATTTTCACTTACGCATTTCAGTGGTCGTTTTAATATGGTTAGAGTATCTCATTGTAAAATCTTATCACGCTTAAAAAACACTAAATTTCTATCACGCTTAAAACTCTCTCTCTCTCTCTCTCTCTCTATATATATATATATATATATATATATATATATATATTATTGTAAGAGATATATTTTAAAATGTTACTTTCTGATAATGAGAGAATTTTCATTGAAATGTGAATCAGCAAAATACATATAAATATTTATTAAACACTTTTATAAAAAGTGTTCAATAATTACTTATTGTTCACTTTATTTTCACTTGCGCATTTCAGTGCTCGTTCCAATATAGTTAGAGTATCTCATTGTAAAATCTTAAGTTTATAATATATATATATTTCAAATATGAACATAATTTATATAATAAAGTGTTTGGGTGATGATAACATGGCCATCAAAATTCATATCAACGTATAAAATAAACAATAAATTATTATTAAACATTTTTGGAAAATCTTGTGATGATTAAGGGATAGAGAAAATCTATTATAATCAAAAAAAATAGTAATAAATGTAACATTTTTTAAATATTTTATTTTCAATTTATTTAAATAGAATTTGCATTTCAGTAAAAAATTTTAAAAACATTTAAATGAAAGAAAAGTTGTAATTTTTTAAAAATATTCAAATGTATTACCAATGAAATTTTATAAAAATACACAAAAATTAAATATTAATAATTTTCAAAAACTAACATTAAATATAGAGACTAAGATTTTTTTAAAAACACCTTTTATCATATTTTTTCAAAAATATATAGTAAATGAAAACTTAAAATATAATTATAAATAAACATACTAGTATATTTATTTGTATTCAGTGATAAGATGGAAATTATATATTTTATTATATTTGTTAAATATTTTTAGAATTTTTTTAATTACTAAATGGAATTGTTAGTGTTTGGATTTTAATTGTATTTTAATATATATTTAATGAACATACTTTCAAAAATGATAATCTGAAAAATATTAAAGAATCAAGTATCAAGAATTGACTTCACTGTTAAAAAAAACTCATATTTAAAAAAAAAATCTTAATAAACATTCTTATCTTAAAATAATCTACCAAACAAATAACGATAAGTGTATCATGTATATATTTAATTTTCAATTTGTTCAAATAGAATTTACAGTTCAATGCTAGAGTTGAAAAACTGTTATTAGATCAAAAATTAGGTAGAAAATATTTATATATATATATATATATATATATATATATATATATATTCTTCAGATGAAGAAGAGCAGATATCTCAAATTTTAAATGAAGTATATTTTCAATATGAAGTTATTATTCATTTTAAACACATCCATTTAGGGTAAAGAAATGTTTCATATGTTTTTATTTAAGGCTAGATTTAGATCACGAGATATCTAACAAAATGATATCACAAGAATTAATTAAATAATATTAATTTTTTCGGATATTAAAGAAAATTTGAAAATAGAGTAAGAGTTTACGTATTTTTAAGTGAAAATAATCTGAAATAAGTAGTTTAAATAATTGTATATTTTGAATTTCATAAAGCAATTTATCATTCAGTGACATTTTTCTAAGAAAGAAAAGTTTTCCAATATATGTATATATATATAAAGTTTGAACTTCTTTGAGAAAGACCATTTGGAGTAAATCTTGTTATATTTACAAAAATTTGATGAATATTTATGTTTTATTAAGTTTGATTTCATTATTTTTTTAAAAAATATTTTATGATAAGTGAATAAATATTTTGCACAGAAATTTATTGCGCTATATTATACTAAATTTTTCCAGAGAATCGTTTCATACAGACATACGCATCTCTCTCTCTCTCTCTCTATATATATATATATATATATATTCCGATTTCTTATTGAGCACTGATAAAAATTGCAAATCATCCAGTTGATTGTTGTTAAACCAAATCCATGTAAGTAACATAGGAGTCATAGTAAAGGCTTTAATCGATCATTAGAATTCAAAGATACGACCCTCTTATAAAAAATAAATTTACAAGATTTATTCCAGTTGGTGGTACATTTTTACATATCGATTATTAATTATTAACGATTTCAGGGCCACTGAATTTATAACAAGCGAAATAATCGCTTGGTGGTCGTAAACCGGATGTTGGTCGGTAATGAAAAATGACTTTTACACGTTTTCGATTCGTCTATCATGACTTTACATATGTACTAGTTGAACAGGCACGATTATGCAAAAATCCAGTGTATTCAATGTATATATAAAGACTAGTTTTGTGCTAATTATACGTTTAATTACATATATTATATTTTCACTCGTATTGAATTTCTTGAGACGATACATGACGTGATCAATATGTATGTGATTATTAATCATACTAATTGATCAAGGTAATATATTTATTATAGTCGTATGGATGATAAATTTACTCAAAGCATTCAATAATATGCTGACACTAATAAATCTAGACAAGATCATTGTGAAATTATTAATTATATAAATAGTTGTATGAATTCAAAAAAAGATATGTTATATGGATGTATACGTGACAATATTTATATTTATCTATAAATTATGATAATTTGTTTAAAACGATATGTAATTACTTATAATAATCCATATGTATGTATAAATTAATTACAGATAAATATTTCATATAGCATGACAGGTAAAAAATTAAAAGAATTGTTCAGGTTAAAGAAATGTTGAAAAAACAACTATGAAACTAAAGAAATTTGTATTATTTCTTTCTCATTTATAATTTTGAAACAATAACATTTTCAATTTTTTTCAAAATGAATTTGTATAATTTAATTTCAATTAAAAAATTATATAGTACTGAAATGTGCTTTTCACTTTTCTCAATTATAATTCTAAGAGATTTATTTCAATCAGATACTATAAATTCCATCTCGAAAAAGTAGAATAAATAGATAAAATTTCGTCTGTTAGTAAGAAATTCAATTACATGCCATTATATTTTGACCAAATAATAATTCTGTTTATATAGAGTAACGCAAATGAGATTGAAGAGTTTATATATAAATTTACTGTTTTGTCTAATTCAGGCCACCCCTATATAAAGTTATATGTGTTATGAATAAAACTTTGCCAATTTTTTTTATATATCTCTATAGTTAAATTAAAAACGTGGTTATCGAATTGCATATAAACAATAAAAAAGGACAATAAATAATTATTAAACATTAGTAAAATTTTATTGAGTTAAACAAGTAATTTATTACAGAAAATTAATTCGTCTATTTTTGGAAATAATATATAAAATAAAAAATTAACTATTTTTTATTTACATCTACACAGTTTAAAAATTATTTGATTTTTTGAAATCAATAAAATATTTATATAAAAATAATAAACTCATTTTAAATTAAATTGTAATTTAAATGTAAACTATATTTTTTTATAAACCAACACTTCATATAATTAATTTTTTAGTGAAAAAAATTAGTGTAGATTGAAGTAATGGTTCTTGAGTTCAAAAAATATTTTAAATTAAATGTTATTTTTCTTCTGTAAAAATATGCAAATCATTCTATTTATTTTAATTAGAATAACTTTATGAATTAGCATATATGTATAGAATTTTCAAGCTATTTTTTTTTTATAAAAAAATCTACATTTCACAACATGTTAAGTATTTAAAGTTCTTCTATATATAATACAACAGCACGTGATAAAAAAGATAATTTTAATAAATATACCTATATATGCTATGTCATGTTAATAAACTAGTACAAACATTTTTATTGCGTTGGTGACACACATTGTTCAATATAATCTACGATTATTTAATCATTGTACATTACATATATTGTACTCGAGTGAATTACTTCGTTTTAGTGTTGAAGAAGATCTGAATGTGAATATATTATTGTACAACTAGTCAAAATGGAAATACCAGATGAAAATCGTGAAGAATGGCTAGAAAAGGAATTAATACCATATTTAATATCGAATGGAAGTTTACATTTAAAAGACAAAATTATTTTGGATATTAAAGTTGATATACTAGATTACTCAAATAATTTCATGGCGAGTAATGTGTATTTTGCTGGAGTATCTTATACATCTAATAAGAATGCCGATCCGGAAGAATTAAAATTAGTTATAAAATTAATTCCAACTGTACATCTCGAATGTATCCAACTAGAAAGTCAATTCCATAATGAAATTACAATATATACACAAATACTTCCAGAGATTGGTGCTCAACATTTATTTCCAAGATTTTATTACGGAATTATTGATGGTCCGAATTCAATAATTGTATTAGAAGATATTCGATTGGCTGGATATAGTATGACAGAATCGAAATTGTTTCTCTCGTTAGATCATGTCAAACTTGCAGTGAAACAACTCGGTCGATATCATGGTTATTGTTACAGATTTAAAGAAAAATATCCAGGAAAGTTAAAAGAATTATCTTCGAAATTAATCGACGCGCGTGGATTTCGAGACGATGAACTGAATTTTTTTACTACACAGAAACATTTGATAACACTTTGTGTGAATCGAGGTGTTAATTATTTGAAATCAATCGGTGATTTCGATGAAAAATTATCGAAAACCATCGAAGATATTTTAGAAAATATTTCAGATTTCATGCGTAAAATAATGGACGCTCCAGAACCACTCGGTCTTCTTACACATGGTGATTTCTGTCGAAATAATATGATGTTTAAGTACGACGAAAATGGAAAACCGATCGATGTCCAATTATTCGATTTACAACTTTCAAGATATTCATCGCCTGCGACTGATTTATCATTCCTTTTATATATGAATTGTGATTATAATACGAGAGAAAATAAGTTTTCGCACATTATTTCCAGCTATCATGAAGGCATAATGGATGTGTTAGGTGAAGATAAATTAGAAAAATACACGATCGAAAAGTTTATTGAAAATTACGAACAGAAACATTCATATGGATTTTTTATCGCTATATTCTTCTGTTTAATGATGTTCGAACCGGTTAAGACTGTAGATGTTACGACTGATAGGGATAATGGAATTATTACATCAGAGGAAGCAGATATATTAATGGCAAGTTTTGGGGGAGAAGAGGCAGATAAACATACTGGAGATTTAGTTAGGAGTTTATGTAATAATTTGTTGAGTTTATAATATATATGTTTTGTTACAATTAAAAATATATATTTAATTTTAAAAATATTTTTTAAATACCGATACATATACATTTCCTTACAAATATATATATATATATATATATATATATATATATATATATAAGAGGGTGGTTTGATAAGTATGATAAAAAATTATCATAAAATTTAAAAATTTAATAAATTTTAAAAATTTAAAAAAAAAATTATAAAATTTTTCTTCAATTTTAAAATTTACCATACTTATCAAACGACCATCGTATATCATCAGCAGGAGTCTCCCTTAATCTACAATCTCCAAAATTTTCCACTAAGACCGATCCAAACCTTTTTTTTAATTTTCTTATTTCTCTGTACCATTTATCAATGGATTTTTCTTGAACTGTTTTTATATATGTAGGTATTAAGAAATATGTTTCAATGGCGTATTTAGAAACATTAACTAACAAATAATAAATTTAAATAATTAAAAAAAAAGTAAATGAATTGCATGTATAAACCTGTCATTCGTAAGTTGATTATTTTTTTAAAATAATAATAGAAATAATAAAAACTAAAGTCACTAATAAATTATATTAAATCGTTAATCAAAACTTTACAAATTATGTACCTTATTATTTTTTTATACATTTTTATCATATTATGTTTCGGTTTCAATTCATGTACCATATTAAATTTAGAATACATATTTTGATAAAATCTTGAAATATTATTTTCAACTAATTTAAATTCATTATATATATATATATATATATATATATATATATATATATATATATATATATAAATGATTAAAATGCAAAATTTGTATTAAAATAAAAAATATGTACTAAAATAAAAATAAAATAAAAATATGTACAAAAATTAAATAAAAAAGGAATAAAATAAAAAAATTCAGCATTATATTTTTTTAGAAAAGTATATATATATTTAATAATTCATACATAAACACACATATTTAGTATGTATTTATGTATGAATTATTTATAATCGAGTAAAATACATTACAAATTTTTTAATATACATTGCTTCACAATTTTTTTCTATTTTTAAGTTTATAAATAGTGAAAAAATAAGATTTAGTGAAAAAATAAGAATAGAGAATAAGAATAGTGAAAAAATATTTTCTTATTTCACAGAGTAACAACACAAACAACTTAATATTGATACTTTTTTAAAAAAATATAAGTTTAGGAAATTGTGTTAAATTTCTCTATTTTTATATTACATAACTTCAAAAAAAAAATTACTATCAAAAATATAAATATATTAATTTTTAACATATTAGCAAAATTAATAAAAAATAAATACGATTATATTGAATGAAAATATTTTTTTTTATATAACCAAATTTTCATTATTGTATAAATATATTATCATCTGTCTAAATATATTAAAGTATGTAGTTAATATTTTTCAAATAAATACCCTAACTACTCTTATTATCAACGTTTTTAATCAAATTATCTAAAAATATATTTATTATTTTAAAATTTTAAGAAATAAATGATAAAAATATAGTATAATTTTTAATAACTTTCTTACACTATATTTCTACACGAATAAAATTGTTAATTATAATTAAAATAATAAAACCTTGAATTATTAAAAAATATATACAATTATCTAATTGACTAATTTTGATTGTCATACAAATAAATAATTTTCGTTTGATTTTCAAAATTCTCATATACCAACTCAGTACTTTTATAATTCTAAAATATCCAATACTAAATATTAGTTTAATTATAAATAAATATATCTTGACTTGATAATAATAATATCAATGTCATATTGTTAACACGAATATTATTCTTTATATTTATCAAGTAAACAGCCTGGTTTATTTATGCGTATCAATTACAATTAGAATATATTATCATTTATAAATAATTTACAGACTTTTGACTGAAAACGTACTTTGAAATGTAATTCATGTGTATAATAATGATAAAGAGATTACTATTTCTACAATTGACAAGCAAATGAAACAATGTCAACTCTATATGGAAACTTCGAGTAATGCCTGTTCAGATATATAGTAATGAGTAAATAAACACATAGTCGGTACATATGAGTATGTCTGTTAAAAATATTAATTCATTTTATTTATTGACTCGTTCTTGGAGTTAATTCACTATATATATTTATATATATATGCATATTCATAAACAATATGACTTTATGTATATAAATATATTATTAGAAGTTTATTGCAATTTATGGTTTTCATTTACAAACATTTATTTAACACTCAAAAGTGTTAAATTTATAAATAAATATGTTAAAATGACATCAATAAAATAACAATATTAATAATTTTAACATATATATTTACTAAGGTTTTATTAATGATTAAATGTTTATAAAATAAACAACTTCATGAAACTCGATTACAAGTATATATAAATTATGAAGTTATTTCATACCAGTAGATAAAATTGAATATATTGTTCTAAAGTACTTTTTATTGTACTGTAATTGCACATATTTAAATAATATACGTACATATGCACACACACACTATATAGATATATGTGCAATGCATGTGTGTGTGTGTTAATCTATATATCTATAATTACATATAATTAATTTTAGAGTACATGGATATATTTGGTATTGTTATCTATATTTACAAACGCAAATTTAATAGTAATTACATTTTTTTAGACATTTTATTTTTGAAAAAAAAAACGTATTTAGAAATAAAAATATTGACATCCTTTAAAAATATATCGTCATTTATATATTGACGTAGTTTTTTTTTTGATTGTTGAAAGTATATTCGAAATTTCTCTGTTTTAGTACTTTAAAAGACTAAATTACTTTTTCTTTTATCTTTTTTTAAATATTAATTCATTTATACCAATTTGCTTAAGAAATAAATAAAAGTTAGATTTTCTTAACGAAATGTATAAAATGATTGTAAAATAATTTTATTCGGCGATTAATATATATATATATATAAGTGGATAGATGAATAGTTTTTTTGTCTTTGTAGAACCTTGTTTATTTGTTATTATATCAAGTGAATTATTTGCATGAAATTTATATTTTTTACTTAATATGCAATAATTATTACCTTATCAAATGGGAAAGTAATAATAATTTATCAAATTCAATTAAAATGAATAAATGTACTACACACACATATTCTCTCTCTCTCTCTAATGCGCGCACACACACACACACACATACGTATATATATATATATATATATATATATATATATATATATATATATATATATATATATATTTTCTACTCTATTTAATAGCACTTTTATTTATCATAAACATATTTTTGATAAATATAAATTATTTCTTGTAAACTTGGAGTTAAACTTCAATTGTGTTATCAGTTAATAACACTCTATTCTACGTCCTTTTCAATTTATGTCAGTATATATGAATACATTAATTAAAAACACGATATATATAATATATCGGTAATTTCAATTTTTGTTCGAATTGAAATTTGTATCAAAATTATTTTAAAAAATATTCTTAAAAATTATATAGATATTTATAATCATATAAAATTAAATTATTATCTTTAAACTGCATTTAATATCTAAATTTTATTTTATTTGGTTTCTTTTTATAAGAAGTGGAAAACATAAAAACTTTATTCAACAAATAATATAGTATTAGGTCGTGTAATATGAAATGTCGGATTATTATAATGAAAATAGTATAAAAATCCGATATTTTAATTAACATGACCTAATATTTTAATAAGAAAATTTGTGAAAATTCCATTATTGAAATTTTAATATTATAAAATATATATTTTAATTAAAAATATATTTTATACTCAATTTTTCAGGTCTCTCACTCCCTCTCTCTCTCTCTCTCTCTCTCTCTCTCTATATATATATATATATATCAAATAAATATTTTTTTAATATGCTGTGAAATACTGAAATTTTATTTGTATTTAGAATATTTTAATATATATATATATATATATATATATATATATATATATATATATATGTTTTCACTTACGGCAGTGAAACCTGGGTCCTGAATGCCAGAATAATTCATCTATTCCAGATAACACAAAGAAGTATGGAAAAATATATGTTAACGTGAAGAAATAGAAAGAGAACCAATTAGATTGAAAGGAGAACAAATTTATAAATGTTATAGTAAAAGTGAAAATAAATAGAGAGAGAAATAATTAGATTCGAAAGAGTCTCAAAGTTACAGACGTTTAGCAACAATGAAAATTTTCAAATGGAATTGTTCTGATCATATAGCAAGAAGGAATTAAAATCTGAAAAAGTATTAACTGGTTAATTTTGAAAAATGTGATTCCTTGGTCATATATTTTAAGAAGTTAAAATGTGAAATCACTAAACTAATTTTTGATGCTAAATTTCTGAATTAATTTTATCCATGACTAAATAAATATATATTAAATAGAATCAAATGCAGATTTGATAAGCAATATTTATTACAAAACATATACCTAAGTTGTATTAATAAAGATAACATTCAATAAATTTATTATTTCTTTAAAAAAGTGAAATAAATTTATTATTTCTTTAAAAAAGTGAAATAAATTTATTATTTCTTTTTAAAAGTTTTTCTTTAAAAAAAATCTTTTTTTATTCATTAAATAATATGATATTTTTTTATTTATATAACAACGCTATAATTTTATGATGTTAATTAAATAATACAGATCGTTTTATGTATCAAATTTCTGTTTGTGCTTATTTTACAAATTGACATTCGTAATGTGTTGTTAATGACAATATTTTCAGTCATATTTGTGTAATTAATGTGTAAAACATGATTTAATTCGTTTTAAGTTGTTTCTACAAGTTTATAAATTCATCTTGAATCATCTATATATATATATATATATATATATATATATATATATATATATATATATATATATATAAAAGCATTTAATTTACAACGTAAATTAAATACAGATAAAGAAATTTATATAATGCTAAGAATATTCTGTGCAACATTAACTTTATAGCTTTATTTTTACGTGTATTTTACATTAAATCGAATGTATTTGTACACCTTTTTTATTAACTTAATATGATAAGGTCGTTGCATTTGATATATATATATATATATATATATATATATATATATATATATATATATATATATATATATATGTGATATGCGTGTGTGTGTGTATATGTACGATAATAAATTCAATGAGTGTTGGTGATTACGGTATAAATCACTACGATCGGGGCTGCTGTCAGTCCGATTCTAAAACATGTCTTTTAGAATTGATACTGTCTGTTTTTGTCCCAACTTACTTATTTCAGATGTTCAGTCTACATGCAAATAAGTTTACTTAGCGATACGGTTTTTAATCATGTTAACCTTGAAGCACTGTTGGCTGATAATATTGTCGACACATTGCCGTAAATTTGGTTATATTTAGATGTCATGTTGAAATTTATTACTTTTAATCATATATATATATATATATATATATATATATATATATATATATACACATGTGTGTGTGTGTGTAACGAAAGGTGAATGTTTACCTGTATGTCATTTTGATTAAATTATATGCAGTTTCTATTATTAAACTGTTCATGCATAAAAAATTTGGGAGACGGAATATTTGTTATGAAACATTATACACAATATGAGATAAAAATAAAGTAAGACTTTTTTGACAAATACAGGGGT
Organism: Neoneuromus ignobilis; assembly: GCA_029203775.1. NCBI lineage: Eukaryota > Metazoa > Arthropoda > Insecta > Megaloptera > Corydalidae > Neoneuromus > Neoneuromus ignobilis. The sequence continues at coordinate 31,757,391 of CP092092.1, read as the reverse complement.
TCAATAAAATTTGTGTCGATTTGTAATTTTGACTAACAGAAATGATCAACTTATAATTTATTTATTTTATATAAATATAGTTTTTTAAGCATAATAGAAATTTAAATTAAATCCTTATCAAAATTTCTAATAAACATTAAAGACACCTTTATCATACCTTTATATATATATATATATATATATATATATATATATATATATATATAAAAGATGTTTTTTAGGTTAGATTGAACCTACAACAAGGATTCAATTTAAAGTTCTGTCACATTTGAAAAACACCTGCATATTAAAAAAATAATATTTTAATAAATATTCTATTATAAACGTCTTTATAATTTAATATTATTTGATATTTAAATATACAGTATTTTTCATTATAAATTAATAATAATTTCATGATTATAAAAAATCATCCATGTAATAAATTTCTATTTAAAAACGAAAGTAAAAACATATTAATTAAATATTAACTCTTTGCACTCGAGGGCTCCGTAACGGAGCCATTTAAAATTTGTCTTCAAACTTAAGGGCTCCGCTACGGAGCCAATGCAAATCATTTTCAATTCATAACATAAGGACAAAAACAAATAGTAATAAATTCACTTATTCATTTAGCGAAGTGCAAATTTAAGTTGCTGATTCGAATTACTGAGAATATGAGTGAAAAAAAGCTTCGAGTGCAAAGAGTTAATAAATAGTAACTATAAAATATAGGCATTTTTTTTTAAAAAATACTGAATTAAAAATTAATTACAGAGTTAGATATTAGTGTTATTTAGCATTATTTTTTTGATTATTTTTTACTATTTTGCTATGAAAACAATACAAACGATCCAATTCGAATTGGCAGTAACAGAGTACCTATACGATGATAATGATTTTTGTATTGCAAATATTAGGTATATCCGAAATGAATGTCGTATTTTTCAAAGTTAGGTTTTAAGAGTCAGTCGTGCTTTGCTCGTCTATACCTGACAATGTTTATTGTTAAATCTGTGTTTGTGCCCATCTGGACTCTACATTCCGATATTTATAAAACATATTTTGTCCTTGAATTGATTATGGCATAATTCATACCAACTGAATAATTTATACAAAATTGTATGTTATATGAGTTTATTAAAAAAAAAAAAACTCGGCAACTACAGTCACTAAAAACATTAGTGAAGTGGTAGGTGATACATTAGACATCCGCAAATGTCAAAGATGGTTCAGAAAATTTCGAATGGAAAATTGACATTAAGAATAGTTCTGAATATGGGAGGGAATCAAAGGTGGATGATGATGTTCTGGCTGCTGAAATGGAAGCAAATCCTACCATGACTATTCACCAGCTTGTCGAGAGACTAAATTACACCTAAACATCAGTGCAAAGACATATTAAGAAGATTGGGAAGATCTGGAGACAAGGCATATGGGTTTCGCACGCACTGAGCGAAGAGAACAAATCGATGCGCGTCCACATATCTCAAGAACTTTTGGATCTTGAAGCTGAATCGCCTTTCCTTGATCATTTGGTAACTGGAGACGAGAAATGGGTGTTATATGAAAACAATCGTCGTAGACGACAGTGGTTATCTAGAGGTCAAGTAGCAAAACCCACTCCGAAACCCGAACTAACTGTAAAAAAAGGTTCTTTTGTCTGTATGGTGGGACTGCAAAGGAATCATCTATTACGAAACACTTAAACTCGGACAAACAATAACGGCAAGTTTCTATTGCGATCAGCTGGATCATTTGCACGAGAAATTGGAAAAAAGGCTTGCATTTGTCAACAGAACTCTGACAGTTTTGTAACATGACAATGCACGTCTTCACACGGCGAAATTGACGTTGGATAAAATCAAGGAACTTGGCTGGAAGGTTTTAGCCTATCCACCGTATGCTTCATCATATTACCATTTATTTCATTCGATGCAACATTTTTCTTGATGGAATTGTTTTTAAAAATGTAGACGATTTGAAAAAGGAACTTTCTGATTATTTTAATTCAAAGTCTCCGGAATTTTATAAAAATAGAATAAAAAAAAATTGGGAGAGAAATAGGAGAAGGTCATATCCTTGGAAGGAAATTATATTTTAAATGATTAAATTAAAACTAAAAGTTTTAGAATGATCTTTGTGTTTCATTAAAAATACGACATTCATTTCGGATATACCTAATATCTATGATGTTTCACAGATAAGTATATCTATATTTTAGACATTTATTACAAAAATCGTAAAGCATTAAAGATGCTTAAAAATGTTTGACTAACCAGAGGATTCTAGGGAGAGAAGTTTCATACTGATCAAAAATCTCCTAGAATGTTATCTTAATATTTGTAATGGAGTGAAATAAGTATTTTAACATCAATAGAGATAATGTTGAAAAATTAAAAAAGGAATTTAACTTTTATATATATATATATATATATATATATATATATATATATATAAGTATATAAAGAACATAATATCTATATAAACATAAAAGCCATACACTGTTCCTTTTAAATGTTGTTTATTTTAAATGTTGACTTTATTAATAAATAAGTTTTTTTCTATGTTTGGAAGTTACACATATTTGAATAAAAGATAAATAATCGGTAAAAGAACAACTAATCAAACATAATTCAATGTCGCGGTTTTGAGTTGAGTGAGGGGGGCAGCGCGGGTGATTATGTTGCGGCGACACGCGCTCGGCAGGCGATCAGACATGATGACAATACTATGCAGACCACCTCCGGATGAACAACACACCGATTGTCTCCAGTACTCTTCTCCCACTTCAACCCCACATCAGATATATACAAGAGACTACAGACAAAAATCAACAAATACGAAAAATTAATTTTGTCACGTTTATATACATATATGAACATTTTTTTTCTAGATAATTTATTTTATTTAACGACTCATTAGTCCGCGTTTATTTTTATAACTAACTAAACACATTAAAATAGTGTCTATTATATACTCTCAGACCGCAAAAAGTTCATTAGTGATGGAAATTACTTGTTCAATAATCACTTCACGCATTCGTGCGTTTGTAAACAATATTCGATGTAGATTTTTTTTCCTGATCAATAGTATCTGGTCATAAATTATTTTAGTTTATTTTACACAATCTATATCATATTAAATACAATCTAGATTATTAATAATAAAATGAAATATTTCCAAAAACCTTCAAAAGCAACACTAAATTATGAGTTCTGATTGAATTTTTGTATAAAATAATTACCTTAAGTATCTGTATAATACGTATATAATATATTATCTCATTTCAAAAAAGATATGTTACCTTACTAGAAGATTTTCTGTTTTTTCAATTTATTTATGAAAGAATCATCCAGAGATTGGGGTAATCAAACGATGTAACGTATTATAATCTTTATGCTTTAACAGTATCAACGGGGGGTATATGCCCCTGTCACACTCTTAAGCCTTCATCACTTTAATGTAACCGCAATATGTGTTCAGTATATCACAAATAATGGAGGCTACTATACAAAAGTATTTTAAAACAACCCTATCATTAAAGCTTTTTTCTTTTTGTTCGTTAAAATTATACAAACGTTCTATAAAATGTATCTATTTAAAATATTGCACTATAATATTAAAATAATAATGTTATTATCTGTTATATGCTTTTCAAACAAAGTGCTTTAAGTAAAGAATGTAACAAAAGAGTTTAGTACGATATAGATTTTTTTTAAATTACATTGAATTTAAAAATGAATTAAGTATTACAAGGATTTTTATTTTAAATTGTGTTTCAAAACATCCTAAAATATTGAATGTGGTTATATATATATAATTACATTTTTTTACACTTTAAAAAAATAATATTTAAAATTTTATTTAGAATTGTTTTCGATTATAGTTTTTAATAATTTTATTTTCATTTAAATTCTAATTGATTTTAGAAAAGTTTAAATTCGATAAAACCTTACACTAGATTCTTTTCCTCTTTTTTTTCTCTTTCCCTCGACATATATGTGTGTTGTTCAAAAATATATAAAAAAAATCAAATACGTTGTTAGCGTTAGTTATTTAAATTAACATGGCGTGAAATATCTTGAAAACCAATTAAGTTTTTAATATGACAATTTCATTCTGAACAATTCCAAGCAACAAAAATATACACAAAATTGATATTTATCCTCTTACTACTGAACTACATACCTTCTATTATGTCGAAAAGAAAAAACTTAATAATAATATTTTTTACTAATCACAGCAATAACTTCACGGCTATTATTTATATTTCAACTGTTCGTGAGCCGAAAACCAATTCACGGCTACAAAATTGTCAGTAAGTAAAATAAAAACATAATTTCATAAAATTTTATTATGATTTACGTGTCATTTAACGCGAAGCTCGAATATAAATGAATGTACGTTGTCTATCTACGGATATAAACATGGACTAAAATTAATGTAAATTGTATGCATGGCTACTAAAACAGTTTCTTTACAACACAAAACTGAAATGAAAAACTAAAATAATCATATCTGCCACTGTCATATTACTTAGAAATATTTTTTCGTCTTGTTTCGATATAAAAATGGTAATGTAATCATATTTTTGTGTAAATAAATATTTTAAGGCGTCCGTCGCGTCATAGGCTCAATATTTTCATCTCAACAAAGAATTAGTATATATATGCAAATTTCAGAAGGTTAATTTGATAATTTAATTTGCATAAAACTGAAATATCATTACAAATGACAGTTTTCATGAAACTAATATATATATATATATATATATATATATATATATATATATATATATATATTTGTAATTAATGTAATGTTTTTAAGTTTTTTTTTAAAAAAAATTAATGACTGGAATATAAATTAAAATAAGAATTTATTTTTGCAGGATACGAAAAACATTTTAATATATTTTATAACAACAAGTATATAACATGAATGTTGTTAAATAATTATTTATCCAGGTGCGAAGTCATGTCTAACAAATTGCAACTTGACACATTCTTATATATATATATATATATATATATATATATATATATATATATATATATATAAAGAGAGAGAGAGATTCTTGGAAATAGTTTGTCAATAATATCTGTTAATAAAAATTATTTGAATTCCTTTTCAAATAATTTTATATATATATATATATATATATATAAAATAGTAAATTATGTAATAAATTTATATTTAAAGACGTCAGTACACATGAAATGTTTTATATATTTAACTGTATAAATAGTAAAATATTTTTTAATCATTGTAGGGTTCTAGTTCATTACCATATTTCAGTGATTAAGAGAAATCTAAGAAGAAACTATTCATGAGTGTACTTGAGATATAGTTATTTCAGTTTAGGTTATTGTTTTAAATTTTTTCTGTTGAATTAATATTTAATTAGTTTTCTTTTGGACAGTTATTAGAAGAATTTAATTAATATTGATGTTGCTTTAATATTATTTCTAATTTAAAAATTCATTACATATGTAGATGTTTAGTATTCTTTTTTTCAATTTCAATAATTAGTATTTCAAATCAGATTTTTTAAAAGAATATAATTCAAAATAGAATTAAATAATATACTATTTAATGTATCTCTTTGTTCAATACATATTTTTTGTATAATTAAATATTTTAAAATTTAATTTAGATGAAAAATATATTGATAATTTTAATAGAAAATATGTCTGTTCCAAAGAAAATAGTTAATAGAGAAAATTAAAAATAATTAAAATATATATGAGAGAGAGACAGAGAGAATAAATAATTATAAGGAATTGAAACTACAATAATATACTATGTAAAATTTAATATGTGTTCAATTAATAATTTTTTTGATTACAATTTTAAATGTACTTTAAGAGACAAAAATTTGATAAAATTAATATTTAATAAATAATATTATATTCTAACAAATAAACATTAAAATTAAAAAAAAATATAAATTATATTACAAACAAATTTCAATGATCAAAATAAAATATAAAGTACTAAATTTAATATTAATTAAGTGAATAATAAAGTAAAATTATATTTAATATATTTTCAATTATATTTAAATAAATTATAATAAACATATTACATATGACTGTAATATATTAAGTATTAATGTTAATATTACTTAAAAATGATTTATCAATAATCTAAAAAGATAAATAATAATAGTATACAAATATGTATCTAAAAATATTTCTATTTCAAATATAAATAAAAAGAATTATAATACCTTTTATAGTATTTAATTAGATTAGGTATTAACGTTATTTAAATATTGCTTATTTTTTAAAAAAATGCAAAAATGAATTATTTAATACCTTTCAGTGGTTCACAATATTTTTTTTCTATTTCATGTAGTATAAAAATATTTTAAAAATCACTTGAGAAATAATAAACAAAATTATGTACAAAAAAATGTATTGAAGTATATACTGTAATAAAAAATACCTTTCTAATGTAATTATTTCTTTTATTAAGTAAAACAATAATGTATAAAATATATCTGAATTGTTATATTTGTAAATAAATCATATCATACATTTGTAAAATTGTGTTAAATTTTTTTTTTATTCTTAATCGCTTTAAATTTTTATACAGATAATGTACAAAATCAATTTTTACAAAAAAATTCGAATACGAGTTAAAATCAATACGCAATACAAGTATTTTTCCTCTTGAATCAAATTCTTTGGAAGCTTGTAGAGGTCACCAAAAAGTTATATTATCAAGAACTGAATTAAAATAAAATTGAAATAAAGAATACAACAACTCATTTAAAAAAAATTCAATCCTACTTAAATGTCTGATAATATAAGAAGTGTATAGAAATTATAGCTGTTATTAACTTTTCCAATTTACTTTTAAAATATTGTTATATCCTATAATTATTATCGTGAGGTGTTTATATGAATATAAGATAAACATTATAACACACCTGTAGTTTTACTATTTTAAATACAAATTATTAGAAACGATAAATAAATGTAAACAAATCACATAAAAATATTAATTTCATTTCAATTTTATTAAATATTTTAAATGGTGTTTGAATTTAAATTTTACGTGGTTAATGAATAAATAATATTTAAATAGCATCCTGAAATTGACGCTTATACATATACATATATATATATATATATATATATGTATATGTATATATATATATATATATATATATATATATATATATAAGCATTTAACAGGAGATAAGAACATATTTGATTTTACAATTTTTAAATCTTATTTCATTATCATTTACAGATTTAAAATACTGTGAATAAAATAAACAGAAATAACTATTATTTCAATTATTATTACTTGAATATACATATTTTTTTAAATAACTAATATTAAAAAAATCAAAATAATTTTGATTTTGAAATTCTCGACTAAGTTAAAAATTACTAACACTAAATATATGGAATTAATTGTTTTTATATTATATAGTTTAACACAAATAATTGTTTATAAAAATTAAAATCAAGAAAAAACAGAATTAAAATTTTTAAGAATTGATAAAATAGCTATATATATTAATAAAATAACATTTATTAAAAAAAATATATATATTTTTTGGGGGTAAATTAATTTGTATCTCGTTCTCATAACTTTCTGCTATTTAATGTATGAAATTACTAACAATTCATTTATACTTTTATTAAAAAAAATCCTTTAATATTACTATTCATTCGTTCCAAAAGGTTTCCTACTGTGAAAGTAATCCTTTAAAAGCATTTACTGTTGCTAAAATGTATGTTTTATATACATCTGTTATACATATATATATATATATATATATATATATATATATATATATATATATAGTGTGTTTCTAAACCCTTTTGTAAAATTATAAATAAATTTAAAAACGTAAAATAAAAACATAATATAGATATCTATTTTTTATTTATTTGGTAAATATATATCAGATATTAAACTTTTTTTCATAATTGAAAATAATTTTATTTAATTTGATTTTGATATTTTAACCAAAACCATGAACTTTTTCAAAAAGCAAGTTTAATATCTCTTTAAAAAAAATTTAAAATTTTTTCACAAAGTACAATAAAATATATAGCACATATAATAAAAAAGAAATATTTTTGTATTCTATATATAATATATATAATTTTGGAAAAATATATTTTAAAAAAAACAACAAATTGTCATTTATGAACTTACTGCATCTTTAGAACAAAATCATTAAATGAAATATATTTAACAGCCACAAGTAACATTTTTATATCTCCTTTATATTTCATTATTATTTTCATTTAATCTACTTCTTTATCAAACTCATTATTCAAAAATTCGTCTCAGATTCAATACATTTTCATTATATCATTTTATGACTTTATATCGATTATATGTCGATGCATGTTTAAAGGCATAATGGAATAAAGAAACGTAATAAATTTTGTAATAATTGACAGTTCAGTATTAAAAGCATTATTGAACGATTGTTTTGTTTCGTTCATCAAACAACAAGGCTCGTATAAAACATGCTCTCAACATGAAGACTGTTCAATTTATATTGAGACAAAAAGAAATAATAAAATAAAGACATTACGTTCTGAATCCAGTATTTCATTCGCTCCTTTTTTGTAATCAAAGCGTGGTTCAATTGATTGCGACCACTAACCAATCAGCATTAATTCTTTTTTGAAATTTAAAATGGGAGGAGTAATAAAATATAACACAACTACATTTTATATATATATATATATATATATATATATATATATATATGTATATATATATATACAAACACACACACACACACACATATATATATATATATATATATATATATATATATATATATATATATATGTAATAGAACTCCATGGAATAAAGATGCACTCTTATTTATAAGTAAATATTTTGATTATATTTACTAGATTAGAATAACTAAAAAAAATGAAACTAAATTTTCTTTAAAATGAAATGATTTGAGTTGACATAACTATATATTTAATATATATGTAAGTCAAAAAACACATGTCATTTAGATAACTACTTTAATCATCCATTTAATTACTGTTTAATGAAATGCTCAATCTATAAATTTGTTTGACAGTTCTAAAAAAATTTGTTTAACAGTGAAAAAGTATAAAAAAATTACAATAAATATTTCATTTTTTAGTAAATAAATACATTCTTTTAATCAGAAATTATTGATTTTTAATTTATTGTTAATACTGATTTATTAAAATTAAATGTGTTTAAATTGAACAATAACTTAAAATTAAAAATTCATATAAAATTATATGTGTATTTTAATTGTTCATTAATAACATATATATATATATATATATATATATATATATATATATATATATATATATATATATATATATATATATATATATATGAAAAAATATAATATATTTTTTTGTATAATCATATCTAAATAAATATTCCATTCTGAACATTTTCTGTTCATGTATTAATTTCATCTTGTAACATATATTGACATTCAAAAACAATTATCTTAAAATATTACTAAAAAATAACACAAATGCTTGTAACATACATTGACATATATAAAATATATATATATATATATATATATATATATATATATATATATATATACACATTGTATGGGTGTTCATTATTGATAATATTTCTAACTTCAAATACAAAGTTATTATTCAATACTATTAATTCAAAATACCATATTAATATAATTTTATTTCTGACAAAAAATTTATATTAGAATATGTATTAAAAGATTATATTGTAATTTTGTAATCTAATACATGATACAGATTCAATTTCATTTTAATATATTATTGTGTATCGATTTATATATTAAATAATATATCACTAAAATAGAACAGGGCAAAAAATATTCAAATGTTAGTTACAAAAATAGTGTTTGAATATAACTGATAATTGAATAAAACAATACAAGTACATTTGTATTTTTAGATAACTAGCACATTTTAATTTGTCATTATTTAAATGTGTGTAAAAATTTAGAGGTCTATTTAATTAATATGCAGTAAATTGCATATATATATATATATATATATATATATATATATACATATATATATATATATATATACATAGATAATATTTAAGTAAATATACCTTATCAAAATATTTTCTATTCTCGCTTTGATTCATCTTCATATAGCATAATCACAATTATCTAAATAAATAACCACACATATATCAACTCAATGTACATATATATCGATCGTTACAAATAACCTTAAAAATTTTTTATTCATCACTATTAATTCAAAATATTTTATTAATATAGTATATATTTATAAAAATCACAGAATACCAAACAATTTTAACTATTTATATTACAAACTTTTAAACACAATTTCAATTTAATAAATTATTTGTCATTGTATTGATGCATTTCCTACTGTACACTGTAGCCACTGGTATAATGAACGAAAAAGTATTCAAATGCGTTATGTGACGATTATATACAGTAATCTAACTATATTCCGATATTTTGAAATCAAGATGATATAACACAATTGTATTTTGACTAGAATATTTCAGTTAATATATATATAAATGTATATATATATATATATATATATATGTACACATACATGCACACACACATATTTACTGCTTATAATATTGTATCAAAATATATTAACTAATGTTTTTGAATACAATTTATATATTTTTTGTAACAAATTTAAAAAAGGTTGTATTTTATTTTATTTCTTCTTTGGAGCTCTAATATTATATTGGATATATATATATATATATATATATATATATATATATATATATATATATTAGAATTTTGTATGTAATATTATTCTAGTAAACATACCTTATCTGAATATCTTCTATTCTTGCTTTGATTGATCTTCACATATCCTAATCATAATTATCTAAATAAAGAACTACACATATGTCAATTCAATGTATATATCGTTCGTTAATAATAATGTTTAGAGTATAACCTTAAAAAAATTCTTTATCAATCACTATTAATTCAAAATATGTTATAAACACAGTATTTATTTATAACAATCACATAATACGAAACAATTTTAACTATTTATAACACAAAATTCAAAACAAAAGTTCATTTTATTGAATTATTGTTCATTGAATTGATATATTAACTACTGTACACTGCAACTACTGGTATAATAATAAACGAAAACGTATTCAAATAAGTCATATGACGATTATGTAAGAATTGTAACTATATTCCGATTTTTCAAAATCGAAAGATGATACAACATAATTGTATTTTTACTGGAATATTTCAATTTGAATATATATATATATATATAAATATAAATAAATATGTGTGTATGTATGTATATATATATATGTATATATATATATATATATATATATATATATATGTATATATATATATATATATATATATATATATATATATATATATTAGCTCATTTGATATTAATAATTTTTTTAATCAAAAATTTATTATCTTTTACTAAACTTCAATTTAATATTTTCTTGAAAATTGATTAATTTTCTCCAGGTTCGTAGTAAAAAAAGAACATTTCATTTAATTTCTTCATTCTTATATTTTACAAAATTATTAATTATAACATTAAAAAAGCTATAATTGTATTTATAAAATTATATTTCATATTTAATTTCAAATATCCTTACATAAATTGAATAAGGAATTAAAAAAATTGTTAAACATTAAATGTAATAAAATATTTATAAATATTTCAAAATTGTTTTATTTAATATATATATATATATATATCATCATCATCATCATCATCATAACGAAACATCAGTCCACTACTGGACGAAAGCCACAATCAAATGCTAACATTCATTGGTATTTGAATCATATTCACCACGCTGACCAGGCGGATTGGTGAAGATTTTTTATTCGGGGTTTACTCCTTCTCGAAAACGTATTTTTACAAGATGACGGTTGTCGGAATTCATGCTCAACCCTCGACTTGAAAACGAGGACTCTCCGACTGGGAATCGAACGCAATCAATTTGAACATATACACGCGGTGATGCTAACCACTGTACTACCCAGTCGGTATATATATATATATATATATATATATATATATATATATATATATATATATATATATATATGTATATATGTATACATATATTAGCTCATTTGCTATTAATAATTTTTTTAATCAAAAATTTATTATCTTTTACTAAACTTCAATTTAATATTTTCTTGAAAATTGATTAATTTTCTCCAAATATTAAGGTTCGTATTAAAAAAAGAATATTTCATTTAATTTCTTCATTTTTATATTTTACAAAATTATTAAAATTATAACATTAAAAAATATATAATTGTATTTATAAAATTATATTTCATATTTAATTTCAAATATCCTTACAATACTTGAATAAGGAATTAAAAAAAATTGTTAAACATTAAATGTAATAAAATATTAATAAATATTTTAAAATTTTTTTATTTAATATATATATATATATATATATATATATATATATATTTCAATTTAAACTAAAATTTATTTAAATTAGAAAAAATATATTATTTAAATTTAAATCACCATCTTCTCTACTATCTTCAGCATATATATGCTATTATTTCAAAATTTTAAGACAATTTCTAATAACCTAATTTATTTAAATATAATATTTAACATGTAATATAAATATTTTTTTATACAATATTTAAGATATGGTATATATTTCTATGTCGAAATAAAGTACTTTACAAAACATTTCTCAATATGTAGGTACTTGAATGTATGAGAATAGGTAAGTGCGTGCAATACAAATATATAATATAGATTAATGTATGATCTGAAGATCGTGCATCTCATGCATCAGATAACTTAAATTATCTGCAAAAATGAACAAATTGTACGGTATAAAATTAAATGTATGTAATATAATTGCTACTTTCCACCAACTGATTCATAATAAAAATCCTCGTTCTTGATACAATCACTTTCGTTAAAAACGTGCGTGTAATTTAATGTGTCTATTAAGTTGGAATCATTGCAAAATCGACATCTACAAAAGTATTAAAAAAAATGTATCAGTAGAAAAAGAACGATACTTATTTTTATATCAACTTACATGCTATACATTGATCTCTATCTTTAATTTTGCTTAAAGTAAATACTGATCTCTTACCAGATGTACTTCTTGTGAGGTCTTGTGCTAAGTACATCTTATCCTAGATAAGCATAATTTTATGCCTGATATAGTATCCATAGATCCTTTGGAATAGGTGCGAAAAGCTATTATAATTGTGTGTGATAATACGAGTACACAAGCAGTAAGTTTTTGTCAAATCCTCGTGCCCGTACTTCAGTCACATACTGACAAATATTTTTGTGATCTGAAGTATGTTATTCGGCAGATAAGTAGTTACACTTGAAAAAGCAAAAAAGGTTTTTGTAACGTGTATGGGTGCGAAAATAATTTTAAGTAAGCCAGCATATGCTGCTCATTTCAAATGCTGTGTTAATCAATTGAAAAATATATTATTATACACTCTCTCTCTCTCTCCCTCCCCATTTTTCCTCCTTTCTCAATATATGTACATGTGTGTGTATTTATGAATGTATATATATATATATATATATATATATATATATATATATATATATATATATAAGGGTGACCCAAATTGGAATGAAGGATAGTAAATGATAGTAAGCAAGCAAAAGTATGTCTAAACTTTTCAGTTTCATTTGGGCCACTCTAGATAAATAATATGAAAATGTTATTCCTTCATTTAATTCTATATTTAATATATTTTGATCAAAATAATGGAAGAAATATATGTTTGAAAAATCCATCATTTTCTAGGCTATAAAAATAACTTAGTTCATTTCATTATCATCAATTTTTGAGTAATGATTGGATAGTTATAATTTTTTAGTACAAGTAAAATAGTATGTGTATTACTATTTGAAACTTGTAAACCTTTGAATGACTTATTTAATTTGATACAAAATTTATCAATTCTGAAATGTGTATAAAAAAAATCAAAACAAATATATGTTTTATAAAAGCTTTATTTACAATCTTTATGTACATAAAATAATATCTAAACATTGAATTAATATTAATCATATTGTCATTAATATCTAAAATCTAATCAAAAAATCACTGTTATTAGGAGATCCTAAGAAAACGGAACAATAAGTCAAAATATTTACACAAAATTCGAATATTTCAATATTGATAATGTACGTATAACGAATCAAATATAACATATTTACTTAATTTAGAAAAAAAAACAATCATTTAAGGACAAGAAGGTCGTAAAAATATTTGTTTAATCTACAATTGTAATACATGAAGATCATTAATTTTTTAAATATCATATTTAAGATTTTAATTCTTTCATGAAAGATGAAAATAGGTAAAAAAATATTTTATTATTTTTTTTATTTTAAGAAATATTTTTCATCTCATTTTTTTAATATTATACGATTTTAAAAAAGATATGATCATTCGAAATATTACAATAACTTAACATTTTATAACAATCTGTTATATGAAATTACATTTTTTGTACTTATTTTAATTACTTAATTAAATACATACATACATACATATATATATATATATATATATAAACTTTTTATAATTTGAGTATTTCTATAAGGCCTTTAAAGATCACAATTCATTGTATTAAAATTAGTTAACAGAACTATTTAACTATTTATAGAACAGTTAATTTTAATAGTAGAATTCAAGTATGTATAAATAAATTTAGACAAAATTTCATTTCAATAACAATATTAATTATTATTTAAAAAAAATCGTTTAAAATTTCAATGCAGCTAAGAGATAATATTATATTTATTAACTTACTCGATTTCAAATAATCTGTTTCAATTAGTGGTGGGTTTCTACTTGCATCAATAATTTTACAATCAATTTAAGTCTACTTAAAATTATGTTATATTAGAAGAATAATTACTGAATACAGATAATACAAGTTTTAGGAAAACTGTTTCTATTACATTTTTTAATAAATATATTTTAATGCATAAATTCTCTATGTAAATATATGTTTATACAGAAATTTTCTCTTATAATCACTTAAGAGTATAAGCAAAATAATTTGATATTTATAAAGGACCAAATATATACATACATTATATATATATATATATATATATATATATATATATATATATATACAGATAGATATAGATTTATAGATAGATAAATAGAGGGTCAAACATATTTTTAAAAAATTATAAAAAAAATATTCTTACTCAAGTTATTACTTCCCACATTTTTTACTGAAAAAATCAATAACAATTTTGTTTACCTTCCTTTGCCAATATACATTTCGATGGCTATGTTGTAATCAATACAGGGCATTATATAATTATTTTTTTAAAGAAATAATGAAAAAGAAAATATTTTATGATTTTTTTAGATAAAATAGTGTAATAGTTACTTAAAGGTATTTTTTTACTTTAAAAAATAGTGATTATTGAATATTAGTAATTTTTTTTAACATGAAAAAATAATAGCTTTTCGCTACACTAGCAGGTAAGTTGTGGAAAACATTTTGTTTGTTTTTATTATTGTTTTATTGATTTATATATATATATATATATATATATATATATATATATATATATATATATATATATATATATATATATATATATATATATATATATATATATATATATATATATATATATATATATATATATATATAGGTGAATTTGAAAACAAACAAAAGTGAAAAACGTAATAAAAATGGAGACAAATTTTAAATAAAAATAGGCTGGTCGTAAAATAAAAGGGGCCGTCAATAGATAAGAGGAATTATTAACTGAGAATCTAAAAATATAAGGTCCAGGAGAAGATATAACAAAATATTCCAGGTGAAATGGCAAAAAATTAATTTGGTAAAATGGAAATTTTGTGAGATTTTCATTTTGTGATGGGTATAGAAAGGTTGATGACGATACACACACACACACACATACATACATATATATATATATATATATATATATATATATATATATACATATTTAAATTTACATCAATGGTAATAGAAAACAATTTTAATTGCTTAAATAATTAGATTTGAGGAATTAATGCAAACTTTAATTATTCTTATATTAGTTTAAAAAAGATTAAATTATATCTTTATTAAACAATTATCTAGATAATTATTTAAATAATATTTATTTCAAAGTTTTTTTTTGTGTTAATGTCAGTTATAATTTTGGATGATGTGCAATGTATCTTATTAAAATTTAAATATATGCTTCGATACACTTCAACAATTTTTTAATTAATTATATTTATTTTTATATTTTTATAAGATTTTGACGTAATATGTTTATATCTGTAATCTTATAATTATCAAACCATCAATTATGATATTAATTTCCGTTGTTTGATAAAAGTTGGAATAA
Source organism: Neoneuromus ignobilis (assembly GCA_029203775.1). Classification (NCBI taxonomy): domain Eukaryota; kingdom Metazoa; phylum Arthropoda; class Insecta; order Megaloptera; family Corydalidae; genus Neoneuromus; species Neoneuromus ignobilis. The sequence continues at coordinate 31,740,997 of CP092092.1, read as the reverse complement.
AATTAAATTTATTAATTTTGAACATGTATATATTTATATCTTTAATATTCATGTTTTGTTAGTATTTATTGGAAAAAAATTGTTTCTGTCTTACAATGCTTAATTTTAGTTTAATAAATATAACTGAGCTACTTATCATTTGATAAAAAAAATAATACTTGAAAAAAATTAAATTTCTATGTCAAAAATGAAAATTAAAAATATGATATTACTTAAAAATGGCACAAATATAAAAGTTTTAATTATCATATGACACGAAAAATTAAATTTCTTAAAAATGGGTTTAATTTTTTTAAAAATATGTGTGTGTGTGTATTTATACATACGTTGAATATTTCAATATGAATTTCATGAAATGTCTTAGGAACATTATTAATGCAAGCTATATCTTGAATAATTGCTAATAATTCGAAAGTGTTATGTATTTTCTATCCTCTTGTCCACATTTCTTCGTTAAATATGAATTATTGTAATTTAAAATTTAAATAACTACAGGTAGAAATAAAAGAATATAGATTTATTTCCAAAAAAAAACATCCAGATACAAAAAAATCGATCTAAATATTTATAAAAAAAACTTGAAACACAAATGTAATTCCAAAACAAGAATAATGTCATTATACAAATCAATAATAGAGTATTATTTCGCTGTCTCTGAGTTCACAGCAATTGGTTCGACGCTGAAATTAATTAAACTAGTTGTCGATGACGTAGTCGGAGTATTCACTGACGTTCCTAAATTATGAGTTAGACTATGTCGTCGTAAATCGCAATTTCGTCGAAAAACTTTACCACATGCCGAACAATTATAAGGTTTGATATCTGTGTGAGTAAGAAGATGCGTCTTGAGATTCGAACGTTGATTGAAACTTCGCGCACATACTGGACATTTGTGAGGTGATTCTTCCATATGAAGAATTTTGTGAACTGCGAGGGTTCTCGATTGACAAAAACCTTTTCCACATTCGCCACATTTGAATGGTTTTTCTTTTGAATGGATGTACCTGGAAGAAAAGAGTACTATTATTTATTAAATTCGAAATAGTATTTATTTTAAAATCGTTAAATTTATTTATTTTAATTTTTATATTATTAGGATTTTCGGATACTTTGTGCCTGTATCAATTTTTATTTTAAATGTTATCGTATGAATTTCATCATTTATATTTTTAAGAACGATTCTTTAAACATTATATAGAGATAATCAAGAATTAAATTTGATCTTTATTCAGTACATTTTAAGAATAAATATTGGTGGAACAAATGAGACTAAAGAATAGTAAAGATTAGTAAATTATACTAAGCAAGTAAATATATGTCTAAGCCCTTCAGTTTTATTTCAAATTTAAATAGTTAATATTAATATTAAATTCAAGATAGTCAGCAGTAAAAGTCGTTTGATTAAAATGTCTTAATAAAGAAAATTATACGACTACAAAAGAATATTAAAATAGATTATAATGGTCTATAAAAGTAATGTTATGTATGATACCTTGATTCTAAGAACATATTACAAACTTGCAATTAACAACGCTATTAAATTATTTGCTATTACATAGCAATAAAACACATTAAAAGCAATTGAAAAGTGATAGCATAAAAAGACTGACAAATGTCTATAATAATAATAATATTTGTTACAGCTTTCATAAATGTTTTAAAACAAGCCGCTATTTTATTACATTGTTACTTAATTCTTTTCAAAAAAATTTAGAAGAAATAATAAACAAATTGATTATTAGAAAAATAATCTTAAGTTTAGATTTAATAGTTAATACATCTAGTTTTATATTTATTTATAAAATTAATCTGTTTAAAAGACCTAAAATAAAAAAATAATATACGACGAAATTATATATAAAATTAAAATAAATAATTGGAAATCATTCACATTAGCATCCGTATCGATATATAAGGATATCAAAAAAATTTATATTTATATACGTACACATTTAAAATTCAAATTTTATTCATAATAATCTAAGCTAGTTATATATGAGAAGATATTATAATATTTTAATCGGCAGTCAGATTTCAATCGATAATCGAACAATAAAAAAAGTTATAGTAAACATTTTTTTTATTATTATATAATAGAAAAAAATCAAATTTTAATTTAATATCGAATTTGAAAATAATGTTATTTTTTACAATAAATAGAAACTTTACGATTGTTTTAAAATACATATAAGTGATATTAATGAATATAGATATAATATATTTATTGATATGGTAAAATTGAATAAAATATGACAATTGAAAATTGATGAAAATTTTTTATAAAACTATAATCTAAATAAATCACTTACTCCAACCACACAAGATTTTATAGAAGTGTTTAATAATCATATATTGTTTATTTTTTTCAATGAAGTTTATTTAAATAACTCTACTATCATTTTCAAATGTTGCATTATTTAAACAAAACGGCTCAAATAAGACTGAAAGTTAGTAAATAATATTAAATGATGGTAAGTAAGTAAATGTGTGTCTAAATCCTTCAGTCTCATTTAGAAAAAAATATATATAATAATTTTAGTAAGAGTTATTAAAATTTGTACTGAAGTTGAAAAAGGCACATTTTTAAGTCATATAAATATATTTATGTTAGTTTCTTCAAAGTATTATTGAAAAAATGTTTGATACTTTTTCCATTTCACAAATTAAATATTGAAATTCAGTATTTATAATATTAGAGATATTAAAAAAATAAACTATTGATTTCTAGTTTACTTTTTTCTATTTCTAAAAGGATAAGTAATTTATTTGTGTTAAAATATTGTGAGTTAAATTTTAAAAATGTTAGGGATGATTTTTATTACTGAATTTTTTTCTAAGTAGATATATTCATGATTGTAAATCAAATAATTGATAATAGGTATAAACAGTCCTTAAATATAAATTAAATTGTTATAAACTAATGATCTGTCCTTAAATTTTTATATGTAATGAAGCATGATATTAAGTACTATTAATTCTTATAAAAAAAATGTCATATATGATTTTGTTGAACTGATTATATTAAGAGAATTCATAAATTCATTATTAAAATATTAATAAAATAATTAATTTTCAAATCAACATATTTATATTATCAACAAATTTTTCAATAAAAAAATATTATTATTATCAAAACATTTAGAAAAAATAAAAATTAATAGTTCTAGTTTAATATCAAAAAGATTCTAATAATTTATATATATACACACACACACTATATATATATATATATATATATATATATATATATATATATATATATATAGTTATTAGTAAATTAATTTAAATAAAAGAACGAAATTTAATTCAATTCTAAACTAAGCATTTAATTGCTTGTGTTGTGTTCAAAAATCAATTATCATATATATATATATATATATATATATATATATATATATATATATATATATATATATATATATATATATATATATAAATACACATTTTGAATGTAATTTATTCATCAAGAATTACATTACAAAAATGTAAAATAGTATAAACGCATATGTATCAAGGTGTTTGAGCTAATGAACATACATTTTATTTAATGTATAAAAAAAACATGTAAATATATCACATTAGTAAATGTTAGGCATGTTTGAATTGGTTATCCACACCTGTATTAAAATGAAGTAATTTATTTTCCAAGGATGAGCATCACCTCATCTGCCCAAATACATTATAAACAAAATGCAATTATCTAGTTTGCATTGGATCCATAGGCGATGGGCGGATAAAAACCAGTAGTTATATGATCCGCCCAAAAATCAGTAAAACGACGCTAAATAAATCACATGTATCCAATTAACTGTTCCATCTTAATTCGTGTTAAATTCGTAGTATACTTTGTACAGATCTGATCGGAGAACAGCAGATACACAGACGTTGTACCTGAGTTTAAATGTAATTAGTTGTACATAGTTAATATTTGACTTGTTTAAAATGTCAATGCCTGAAGCTATGAAGAAAATGAATAACACTGTTATTTAAAGGGTTAAATTGGACAGTTGGGTCTAATGTATTTAGAGAATGAATAGTTTGGATTTGACATGCGTATAATTTTTACTTTTTCAATGTTAGTAATTATTGACTTAATATATTATTCTCATTAATTTAGAATAATATAATCTTAAACATATATAAAAAAATGTCTCTCTTGTACATAAAATCATATAGAAATATATATATATATATATATATATATATTATGATAAATATTATTGAAAAAATATTTGTATTAAATTTAAGGATTTAAAATAATAACATTACACAATTAGTTTTTTTATTTCTTAAAACTCTTTATTGACTTTTTTAAATTTCAACAAAATATGAAATAATAGACAGGACTAATTAATTTTATAAATTCTACAAATAATGGTAATCAGTGGGCTGGGAAATATCGCTGGTAGTATTGGGAATATCGCCAGTGGGCTGGGAAATATCGCGGGTGGGCTGAGAAATATCGCCGGTAGGCTGAGAAATATCGCCGGTAGGCTGAGAAATATCGCTGGTAGTATTGGGAATATCGCCAGTGGGCTGGGAAATATCGCAGGTGGGCTGAGAAATATCGCTGGTAGTATTGGGAATATCGCCAGTGGGCTGGGAAATATCGCAGGTGGGCTGAGAAATATCGCTGGTAGTATTGGGAATATCGCCAGTGGGCTGGGAAATATCGCCGGTAGGCTGAGAAATATCGCTGGTAGTATTGGGAATATCGCCAGTGGGCTGGGAAATATCGCCGGTAGGCTGAGAAATATCGCTGGTAGTATTGGGAATATCGCCAGTGGGCTGGGAAATATCGCAGGTGGGCTGAGAAATATCGCTGGTAGTATTGGGAATATCGCCAGTGGGCTGGGAAATATCGCCGGTAGGCTGAGAAATATCGCCAGTAGTATTGGGAATATCGCGGGTGGGCTGAGAAATATCGCCGGTAGGCTGAGAAATATCGCTGGTAGTATTGGGAATATCGCCAGTGGGCTGGGAAATATCGCAGGTAGGCTGAGAAATATCGCAGGTGGGCTGAGAAATATCGCAGGTGGGCTGGGAAATATCGCAGGTGGGCTGGGAAATATCGCCGGTAGGCTGAGAAATATCGCTGGTAGTATTGGGAATATCGCCAGTGGGCTGGGAAATATCGCAGGTAGGCTGAGAAATATCGCAGGTGGGCTGAGAAATATCGCTGGTAGTATTGGGAATATCGCCAGTGGGCTGGGAAATATCGCAGGTGGGCTGAGAAATATCGCAGGTGGGCTGGGAAATATCGCTGGTAGTATTGGGAATATCGCCAGTGGGCTGGGAAATATCGCCGGTAGGCTGAGAAATATCGCTGGTAGTATTGGGAATATCGCCAGTGGGCTGGGAAATATCGCCGGTAGGCTGAGAAATATCGCTGGTAGTATTGGGAATATCGCCAGTGGGCTGGGAAATATCGCAGGTAGGCTGAGAAATATCGCATGTAGGCTGAGAAATATCGCAGGTGGGCTGGAAAATATCGCAGGTGGGTTGGGAAATATCGCAGGTGGGCTGGGAAATATCGCTGGTAGTATTGTGAAATATCGCCAGTAGAATGGGAAATATCGCCGGTAGCCCTGGGAAATATCTCCGGTAGCCTGGGAAATTCGCATGACACATTATAATGCATTATATTATCAACACATTAAAGACTAATAAACAATGATTTACTCACTTATGGCACATAATTTTTTATAACTTGTGTAAACTCTATATCCAATTAATCCAACTATCCAACAAATGACTCTAACGTACTATTTATATTAAATCTATTTATATTTTTTTATTAATCATATCATTTTTAAAATATAATAAAAAAATAATCTTTTATCATCTACCTAAAAAAATGATTTTATTATAAAATACTAGTGTATATAATAAATTAAATTACATTAAGTGAAATTTGGTTAAGGAATATTGCATATATATACATAAAAATAAAAAAATTATCAGATGTTTAAAATTTTTTAAAAAAAACTGTTCACGGTTGAAATCTTATTTTAGTAACCTAAAATGCTAGTTATTCGACTAGGACTGTCTTGCAAAAATTATTTATGCTCATTAAAATAAAAATTATTAAACAAAAAATATTTATATTTAAGCAAACGATTAGAAAATATTTTCACATATTTCATTCTCGTAGATAATTAACTAAATTTATTTTAATTATTCCATAAATTTTTAAACATATTTAGAATACGAAAATAGCTAACTGCATGACTGCTTGTTTTTGTCAGTAATAATTTAGGTTATTTTTAAATTTATTTCGTTTTTTCATCTTTCTCTTTTTATGTATATATATAGTGTGTGTGTTTGTATGTTTATATTTATAACTATAGATTGACAATATTTATATACATTCTGTACTATATATAATAATTTTCATTAAAAAACGTATATAAATGTATAAAAAGATTACAAATCTCATTTCTAATTATAGTTTGATTTTTACAATACGCATTTAAAAAATATGAATTCTTATGGAAGTAAATTATTAGTTCTAATTTATTAGATATATATTATATTAATAACTTAATATAAATGTTATTTCTAAAAATGTCATGTATGTATATATATATATATATATATATATATATATAACCGAAAACATAGTTATTTGAATTAATTTCAAATAAATATATGATTCCAATTTCAAGGCGTCATTAGAGAATAATTTATTTCATTCTTTCTCAGTTATACACATATTACATATATATATATATATATATATATATATATATATATATATATATATATATATATATATATAATTTTGTCATGTAGTTTATATTTGATTTTTATTTAGATTTTTAAATTCATAATATATATTATATTATATTAAATTACATAGACATATCACATGCAAATTCCTTAAATAGAATATCCTTATGCTTCTAAGAGAAACATAGTATCTGGTTTCTAAGTATTATAAAGGGAATTGAAGATTCAAAGAATGTCATCTTAGATATGTCTAGCTTAGTTAAACATCAAGAAAAATATGACTATAAAATCATTTTAATTTATAACTTGTTACTTATCGTCTATAAAATTTAAATTTCTTAATTACGGCTTATTAATATACAAAAATATATGACTATTTCTACATATAACATTTTTATGAATACAGTTCATATTAATAATATGAAAGTTCATTTTAAATATTGCCAATATTAACAAACATTCTATAAAAATAATCAATCAAATAAATCAACCATAAAAAAGTAAGTTATTTAAAAGGTAACATTCTCCATTTTTTATTTATTTTGTATTTCATGTAGGACCAGAGTTCATGGTTAATTCAAATAGTTTAAATTACTCCACTGACATTTATAATAGTTAAATTTGTTGTTACTGCATATTTATATTATATATATATATATATATATATATATATATATATAGAGAGAGAGAGAGAGAGAGAGAGAGAGAGAGAAAGTAAAGATTTTTCTTATATAATCGAAATGAAATTACGACGTCATTGGATTATAGAAAAAATTTGGACTACATAGAAAACTAGAAGACAAAATTAATTTTTAACAATTTCTGAAATATGTTATTGATTTAAAAAATAAGTAATTAATATTAAATAATGTGACATATGCTCTATAACTGTACAGATTATATACAGGGTTATATACAGATTATATACAGTTATATAATACAGGGTGGCCCAAATAAAACTGAATGATAATAAAGAAATAAGTAAAATAATGTCTAAAATTTTCAGTATTTTTTGGATCATCCTATATAAGAAGATAATTTGTGAATAAATGATATTAAATATAGAGCAAGAAACATAATCGAATAAAAAGAGAAACTGATAAATAGGTGAAATAAGAATACTAAGATATTATTTTAAAAAAATACAAATTCAACTTAATAAAATGCATTATTTAAAATAAAAGTTTTAAATTGATATTAGGAAAATTTCAAAAAGCATTTGAACAATGAAAACTTTTTTGAAATATATATTTTTTTTTCATGAATGTAAACATTGAAAAGAATCCATACAGTAAATCAATTCACTAAAGAATAAAAAGTGAATTTTAAATAAATTATTTGTTATCATGATTTTTATTTTTTCAAAAATATTTTATTGGAATTTAAAATAAATATAATTTTTTTTAAACAAATAATAGCTATTAGAAATATTTTTTCTGTAGATAAATATTGTCAGAATAATAAAAAAGTTCTTGATTAAAATTATATTTAAATTCATATACTTGATTATTATTTATTTTTAAATAAATAAAAATTAAAATTGATGTCCGTAGAAATATCAATGTCGATACAAATAATACAAGTAAAAAACATGTTTCTAAATAGCTGCGTGAATATTTATTTCCAGAAAACAAAGCTTTGTGGTAAAATAATCCAAAACAATAGGCTAACCGACAATAAAATTTAATTATCTACAATATCTTCCGACAGAAATATTACTTAACATGTTCATTATAAGTAATTGTAAGTAGTGATTACTTGTTCAACATATGATTATTACTACTGCAGAAGTGTGTAAAAAAATGTCTGGCATTAACGAACCCGGAAATCTAGTGGGAGTTACTTGTACTATCAAACACAAACACACGTTAGTTAACCGAATAAGGTCATCACACAAAACTGTGCATCTGAAAGGGATTCTCGTTTCACTAATGATGTAATTTCCCAGTCCGTAGTTCGAGCACGCATCACTTATATGTACATGCAATGCGTGACGAAACCAATCATACAACAAAAATAAACACTACATTTAGAAATGAGTGTTCACTTTCTTTAATAAAATAGAATGGATTTAATATAATTCCAAGTATTATTTAATACTAGATATGGATTTAATAAAATTATATACATATAGATAAATTGAATTAACCGACATTGCGATAAAATACTATGCTATTATCATAGATGAATATTTCTGAAAGACACGAAAATCTGCTCATAATTATTAGATTAGACCTCGGGGTAAAGACTCAAACATGAGCCGGTGATACACAAATGACAGAGAATATTGTGGGATTGCAAAGAAGTCATGCAAGGATTAAATACATACACACACACATATGTTTATATATATATATATATATATATATATATATATGCGTGTGTGTGTGTTTGAGGATGTATTAAAAAATTATAGATATTTTAACTCTTGTTTGCGTGAATTGGAAGGATTTATTTTAAACTATTTTTTAATATTTATTTAAACCCTAATTATTGATTTTATTTATTTCTAAACAGACACACATATATACATACGGGGGTCGTTTGATAAGTATGGTAAATTTATTTATTGTTTAATTAAATTAATTAATTAATTTAATTTAATTTTTCAATTTAGTTTTTCTTACTTTTTTACCATACTTATCAAACGTTTACTCCTTCTCGACAGTTATTTTTACAAGATGATATATATATATATATATATATATATATATATATATATATATAATAACCCAAATGAAATTGAAGGATAGTAAAGAATAGCAAATAATAGTAACCAAGTAAATATTAAGAAGAAAAAGTAAATTAAAAAGAGAACAATTTTAATATTAAATCATTCAGATATAAAATATAAATTCAAGCAGGAATTATTTTGTAAATAAGTTATAAAAGTTAACTTATTAAATGAAATTTTTTTCTAACAGAAATTAACAATTTTTTAATTATTAATTTTTTATAATAAAAACTCAATTTTATTCCACTTTAAAAAAGAAACTTATTTCAAGTAGTTTTTATCCTTTAATGTATACAAAGACGGATATTTTCTTTAAAGAATTACAAAATATTGAATAAACGACTTTTCTTTTTAACAGACATTATTATTTTTTTAATTATTAATTATTTTGTGTAATAAAAATTAAATTGCATTTTATTTTAACAAAAACACTTATTTCAAGTTATTTTTATCCTTTAATGTATAAAGATTTTTTTAAGTGTGATAGAACTTTAAATTGAATCCCTATCGAATATTCTATCTAACCTAAAAATACCCTTCATATATATACATTTGTGTGTATGTACATATAAAGGTATGATAACAATATTTTTTAGTTTACACAAATGAATTTTAACCCCAACACCACAATAATTTAAAGTGTTCAATAATCACTAGATTAGAATTAGAAGCTTATTCCGTACATTTAATGTTAACAAAAAATTTAAATAATATTTATTACAAGTGATTATTGAACACTTTAAATTATTGTGGTGTTGGGGTTAAAATTCATTTGTGTAAAGTGAATCAGTCACAGTTCCAAAACAACAAATAAATAATGTTTTTTAGGTTATATAAAACTTTCGACAGAGATTCAATTTAAAGTTCTATCATACTTAAAAACACCTATATATAAAAACAAATATTTCCTTAAAGAATTACAAAATATAATTTAAAAAAAAATTATTATAATCGAATTTTATTCAGTTATTTGTTTTCAGTAGTTAGATTAGATTGGTCCAAATGAAAATGAAGGGTTTAAACATACATTTAATGTTTGTTATCATTTACTATTCTTTAGTTATATTTGAATTATTCTATATTTATTTACTTAAAATTATAACTATTTTCACACACTATATATTTTATAAAAGTAAATGTCATAACACAATATGAAAATTGTTTTAAAAAAATAGCATTGAACAAGTCTTTATCATCGATAAAAACTTCATTCCTTAGTGACAGATTAATATGTTAATGATTGTGTTATATTTTTTATTGATAACAAAAAGTGTAAATATTATAAAAAAAATATAATAACTAATTATAAAAAGAAAATTTGAACTGAAAATGCGATTAATTGTTTCCATTATGCAATAATTTACAAATATTAATATTAAACAGAGACTATTAGTAAAAAAATCAAAGAATACAAAAAAGGATTCGTTTAAAAATAAAAACAAAAATAATAGATCTATCATAAGAGGTGTAAAAAATACAATGTCTAAAAATATAAATGAATGATTAGATTACTAAAAATAGTTTATCCTGCAGCAGAAAAACATCATATAAGATGACGTGGGTTTGTCAGTGATTGTAAAACAATGCTATGAGTTATTATATATTGTTATGATTATATGGACCGCTATGAAAAAGGAATGAAATATTTAAATTTCGTATACAGGAAATAATTTAAGTGTTTTATACATATATATATATATATATATATATATATATATATATATATATATAAATGTTATAAAAGTTATATGAAAAGAATTTAATTATAAATAATGAATTTTAAAATTATAATTTATTTCATTTTAAATATTTTTTTGATAGTTTGTGTATTGCGGCTAAATTTATTGTTGCAGAAAAATTAACATAAATAATAATACAAGAAATATCAAAATTTTATCATTAAAATATCTACTCATTTTTATATTTTTTGAAAAACTCATTATTGTTGACAGTTGATTATTTCTAATTATGTAATATATATATTTTTAAATACTTGAATATATAAAATTTCGATTTTGATATTTAACAAAAAAAATATATATATTAATTTAACAATTAATAACATATCCATAAATTGTAGAAAAATAAATATCTATTGAAATAAATTAAAGCTCTTAAAATATAAAATGGATAAATGAGGCTGAGAGATAATAAAGGATAGTAAGTAAATATATGTTTAAACTTTTCAGTCTAATTTAGGCTACCATATATAAGTGATTGTTCAATATATATCGAGTGGTCATTAATTTAACAAAAAAGAAATAGATTATTTTACTGTTTGTTGTGGAACTGTCATGAATTTACTTTAACGTAAATATTTTTTCATCCCTAACACTACAATATGTTATAAAGTTGTTATAACAAAAAGGTTTTGACAATGATGGCATCTCCATCGATGATATAAACAACAGAGTGAACAATAAGTGATTATTAAACATTTTCTAACATATTGTAGTGTTGGGGGTGAAAATTCATTTGTGTTGGAGATTATTTTATTTCACTTATTTTTAATATAGGAACTATTTAACATTTTTAATACTAGAATAAATTTTTAAGAAAAAATAAACAACTTGTACAATAAGGGAAAAAATATTTATAAAGTGTAGTAATTCTCACGTACGTTCTGTTTATAAATGTTGATAATCACTGGCAACACAAAAAAGATTGTGCACGCCTCACCTGCACACGTTAACAAATGAACTGGTGTGCCTGAGGCACATTGAAATGACAGTGTTGAAAGATTATATGGACCATGCACAAATTGTTATGATTGGACAGTGTTTGCTGCCCGTAATGGACACCCATCGAAAGACGTTTTACACGCATTCACCACTATAACCGATTTTTAAACGCTTGGCTTGTAACGCTTGCTTAACGTTTGATTTAATGTCGTCAATGATAAAAGAAACACACACACACATTTAGAACTCTTACAAAAAAAAGAACGCATACACACGTAACGATTAGTTCGAATATACTACAATCTACGACATGGTTGCTACAAAAATACCAATGGGATAATGAAAACATATTGCGTTATCAGTATTAATTAATGCTTCGTTTATTACCTGTCTATACCTATAAAACTGTTATTGGTTTATACACAGAAACACATTTTTTTAACATTTATATATATATATATATATATATATATATATATATATATAATACTTCATAACTAGGATATTATTTTTCTATAAAAAATACTTGGAAGTTAGTCATTACTGTTTTCATTACTCTTCAGTAATATTTAATGTCACAAGAGAATCATAATTTATACAAGCACACGCATATATATATATATATATATATATATATATATATATATATATATATATATATATATACCAAATATCTACTTTTCTTAATAATGTCTTTTAAAAAATAAATTACAAAGGAATGGAATTTAAAGGATTATATATAAGTAAAAACTGTTCTTAGTCTGGAACCTCTGCCATCAGACTAGCAGCAAGTGTATTATAAATGGTCATCCTAATATGATGCTTAGATTTGTGTTTTATTAAAATGGAACATGTGTATAGGGTGGTGTGTAGGTAAACATGTGTATAATTGATTTTGTTTCTTTTTAATAAAACATAAATCTAGGCGTCACATTTGGATGACCATTTACGAGGGTCGTTTGATAAGTATGGTAAATTTATTTATTGTTTAATTTAATTAATTAATTAAATTAAATTTTTCAATTTAGTTTTTCTTAATTTTTTTACCATACTTATCAAAGGACCGTCGTATATATATATATATATATATATATATATATATATATATATATATATATATAAATTTAAATTTCACTAATTTATTTATTCTAAATATAAATTATTAATTTATTTATATAGATACTATTAAAAGTATTTTTTATAATTACTACTTTTTTTTATAATAAAAAAGTAAAAAAAATTGATAATCACTTTTAAAATACAATCTATTTATAATGTATTTTAGTAGAAGTATTTATATTCACTAGAAAATCAAGTATTGATTTCAAGTCAAAAAAAATATTTATTATGTAGAAAATCTGATCAAAGCTTTGACTGATTTTTGAATTGAAATTTATTATTATTCATTTTAAAATAATTATTTATTTTTCTTAAACGAATCACTTATTATAAGATTTTATCATTTATTTTCTATAATTACTGATTGCTAATTTTATTCACAAATCTCATTTTGATGGTTACATAGGGTCATCCAAATGTGACACAAGATTTATGTTTTATTAGAAAGAAACAAAAAAAACTTTACACATGTTTCTTTTTAATGAAACACAAATCTAGGCGTCATATTTGGATGACTTTATATTACCTATAAAATCCCTAACACAAATTTTACAAAACAGTATTGACAATAAATCTTAAAAATGCATTAAAAATGAAAAAATACTAGTTAGGACTATTGTATCTTCACTAATCTATATTCAGATCTAAATAACTAAATTCAATTTAAAATTAACTCAATGAAAATCTATGGAAATATAAGGTTATCGAAATGTGACGTATAGATTTGTGTTTTATTAAAAAAAATCTATACACATGTTTCCTTATACAAAAGTTTTTTTTTTTTTTAATAAAACACAAATCTAGGCGTTACATTTGGATGACTCTATATTTATAGCTCGAGGTAGTTTAAGAAGCAAAATAAGTTTTTTACATAAATGTAAGATATCATAATAATATTTTGTAAATAATATACTCAAACGATATAAGAAAAATATTAAAAATAAGGGAAGTGCTATAAAATATTATTTTTTGACCTAATTATATATTTTAATATAATCAATATAATTTTATAAAATAAATAATCAAACATTTATTATTTTGTAAAATTTTAACTTATTAGTTTCAATTATTAATTAATTAATTTTGTTATATTTTTCTAAATTTAATGTTGTGATTTATTTGTTTATCAATAACTAATTATTGAGAAATATTGAAATTTGTTTGAACAGATTTTTACTTAACTCTTCTTTTGGTAACACAAATACATTATTTTATTTCATGTTAAAAAAATACTAATACATACATATATATATATATATATATATATATATATATATATATATATATATATTCATATATAATATAACTAATATATATATATATATATATATATATATAATCAATAAATTAGTTTGCAATATTATTTGTAGTAAACTATTTATTCGATGAAATGTATATACAATCATATATATTTATATATATATATATATATATATATATATATATATATATATGTATGTATGTATGTATATATGTATATTTGTATGTGCGTAAAAATGTATATAAATATCCGTACACATAATCGTACAATGGAATCTCAACGAAAACAAAGAACATAAATACAATTAAACAATTATTCACGCCTTGAGGTTTAGAATTTCAAAATAAAATTTAATGCGGCCTCCAGCAAAAAACTATAAAAAGAAAATATCTTGACGTGTAAAGTACCTGTTTTTTCTTCTTTCTCTATTTGATATGATACACACACATATATACAGATATAAAAACACCTGTCATACGGATATTATTGGTTACAAACATTACCAAGCCTTTTAGGCCTATCCCACAGCGTGTAAACACTTTATAGATGTAATAAGTACCCCCAACGGATGAATTTGGTCTAGTTCAGTCCAGATGGAACGTATGTGATGTGTTCATTTATTTATTTAAGTTTTTTTCAGGTTTCATGTGATCTACAACATGCGATCTCTCGAACAAGATATAATCTTTCGACAGAGGTCACATATTTTCAAGTAATTTATTAATCACTTTAGATTAAACTATATAGTCTGAATAAAGTTTCTTTTATCTTAATTGAATGTACATTTTTTAGTGTTTTAAACTAGTTATATGATATTTACCATTATAAAAGAATATTCTATATTGTTGAACAATGTACATTAATTGTAAAAGGTGTTATTTAGTTACGAATTTATTTTGAAATTAATTTTAAACAAAGATATATCAGACTGTTACATAATTCATTCTATTATTTAAAGCACATTATTATTTTCTTATATCTATAAAATATTATTATGTTAGATACTGAATATAAATTTTGCAATGTGGTTTAGTAATTATTTTTAAAAGAAGACAGGTTTTAAAACTATAACTTTGAGATTAATTCATTTCTATATAAATGAATTACTTATTTCAACACAATGTTTTATATAAGTGATCAATATTTATCTATTGACCATATTTTTCTGATAATACTCATTTATACACACATGCTATCATCTTTAAGGAAATTTATTGTTCCATGAGGAATAAAGTTAATAATTAACATTACTTTATTCATACACACACACACACACACACACACACACACACACATATATATATATATATATATATATATATATATATATATATTGAACTTTTTACAAATAACTATCTACATGATTTTTTTTATAAAATTTAAAATACATGATGATTTTTAATTAAATATTTAAAATTTTATGCCACAATGATTCATTACTGTTGCTTATTTCTTGAAGTTATATAAAAAACTAAGGACTCATTTTATGCCACAACGTAGATTAGAAATATATAATTTTCATTGTTTTACAATAGCCAAAAATCAATATTATCATAAGTTTTTTATATTTTAAAGTCTAATAATTTTAAGTAAAAATGAGATTGTCAAAAATAGTATTAAGATAAATTCATTAACTCAATTTTATTTGATAAATAAAAAAAGTATTAAAAACAACAGTTTAAATAATTTATATAATAAGTATATTGTGATTAAATAAAAAACTACGATTTTTAATTTGATCTGCCAGAACAAAAAAAACTATACCAAAAAATTTACACATATCTTTGATATACAAAACAGTATGTAATGAAATATTTATAATTATTATAACAGTTATTTATTAATAGGCCTTTTTTCATACTATTTCAATAGATTTTCTTGTCTCTGTCCTATCTATTCATGGATATTTTTTTAAACCTTTTCATATCTCTGAGTTACTAATCAATAATTATTTTTACCCATAAGTGATTTATTTTTATCATATGATTTGCCCATTTTCATTTTAAATTTTTCCCTCTTGATATAATGCCAGAAATTTTTGATTTTTTCGAATTCACTCGTTTCTATTACTAACCACTATTCTCTCTCTCTCTCTCTCTCTCTCTCTCTCTATATATATATATATATATATATATGTATATATATATGCATATAATTGTCAGAAAAGTATGGAATTAATGGTTCAACATAAATATATAAAAATATATTGTAAATAGGTACAATATGTACACATATTCAATATATAGTGTAAATCACATTGGTTCCAGACTTTTAAGACAGGATATATATATATATATATAATATTGTTGTTAAAACCATTTCTGTTTTCTCGCTCTTACACAACCGGCGTCGTCTCTAAATCCATCTTCCAATAAATTTATTTTGTTGTAAATCTGTGTTGTATCTTATTGGATTGAATGTTGGGAATTGAATTAAATTTACTGGTTTTTATATCCAGTATAGAGATTTTGAACAGGCAAAAATTTTTGACTAGATTTATGTTTATTAATTATAGGTTTCATTTTATTTGTGTATATTTTCATGTTTCTTCATGTTTAATTTTTATCCTTTTTAGGTAATTATAATTTTCATAGATTAAAATATTCATAAAATATTTTTTTCATATGCAGATTTTGTATTTTTGCTTTTTTATACATCATAGATATGATCTTCGTATATATCTTTCTCTCTTACTCTTTATATATATATATATATATATATATATATATATATATAGAGAGAGAGAGAGAGAGAGAGAGAAAGGAAGAAAGAGATAAAGATAATATATATTTATTCTATATTATTGTTTTTTATACATCATAAATTCTTGTTATAACTTTATCTTTTCTCTTTTTTTCTCTTTCCTTTCTTCTTTACATTTATATATATATATATATATATATATATATATATATATATATATATATATATATATATATATATATATGTAAATGTAAAAAAGTATTCACACACAAATATGTATTTGTATGTGTGAAAACGAGAGTCGTTTGATAAGAATGGTAAAAAAGTAAGGAAAACTAAATTGAAAAATTTAATTAAATTAAACAATAAATAAATTTACCATATTTATCAAACGACCATCGTGTGTGCATATTTATTTTCCTAAATATAATTCTGCAAAATCTTCTTTAATACATTATCTACATAAATGTTTTATAAAAGAAAATATAAAGAAAAAATTGAACTAAAACGTTTTTCTCTAGTCATAGAATATGTTTACCCTCATACAAAAACATATACGAACTAAAAATAAAAGGTACGACGCGGATAGATAATTCATAATTCATAGCTGTATTAACATGTTTCGATAATAGATTTGGCGTACCTTAAAATTTTATTCCATACGCTGAATTAATTACAGTCATTAACAGGAACGTTATCGGTGATTAGCTGTAAATTAATTTGTGGTCATATATCAGCTGAATAATTTTATAGCTAGAAATACCACTATGACGTGCTGATGTGTCTCGTGCCATAAATCATTTCGAGTACCTTTCTACATTAATGTTTTTAAGTGGGTGTCGGATGATTAAGTTAATATATTTCTTAATAAATTTTCAATACAATAACGCACGAAACAAAAATTTAGAAAATTTATTCAAGTATTCAAATATTTGAAACGTTTAACTCTTGTTTATTATTAAGGATAAAATTGAAATAACATTAAATATTATTAAAATTTAAATGTCATTTGTAGATATTTAAGACGTTTATTACGTTTATAACTAATTCTTCGATTTGACAATGATATAATTTTATTCAAATTTAACATAACTAATAAAAAAAAAAACATGAAACATTCATTCAAAATTTATAGGTAACATTTTCTTGTATCTAAGTATTATTAACATTAATAAATCTTTAATATTAATCATTATATATCGAAAATAAAAATTATATTCGTAACGTAAGAAGAAATGTAAGCACCTGTTACACGTTCGAAAAATACTAGAATCTTCAAGTTTGCTATCTTGATTGAACTTTGAAGTTTTTACGACTATTTCATTACATGGCTGACTCTAGAAGATTTATTAGACGGTTAACGAGAATGTCTAAATAAGAATATATCGAATACGTAGGTGAAATGAAACCAAACATACGCTTTACTTTCGTTTATAACAGTACTGAGATATTGTAATAGACACTTTTAGAAAATACTCACAATTTTAGATTGAAATTTATATACATATTTATTATATATACATAAATATGTTTACATACATAAATTTTATTAAGTAAAAAGTGTGAAAGTTATTTAATATTGTTTCGTAAAAATTATTGAATAATTTGAGAAATATTAAAAAAATAAATATATTTTTTATACTTTAAATAAAGTTCCTGAATAATTTTTAAACTAATTATCAAAATTGAATATTTATGAAAAAAAGAATTTCAACAATCTGTTTTTCAATATCATATAATATTTAAAAATATGATTTAACTGATTTTTCAAATAAAAAATAGGAAAAAAAATATTTTCTTTACAAAATTCAAGTTATATGTAAATATATTTTCAAAAGCAAATACTTATTATCCAAAATGTGAATATATAAAAATCATTTTAAAAATCATTCATGGATTATTTTTTAATTTAAGTAGAAGAATTTATATTTAATTACTTTTTTATTAACTTAAAATACTGCGGAATTTAATTTGTGTTTAATTTAATTTTAACAAATTAAAAGTGAATGTCTTGTTTTTTTTAAAAAAATAATTTTGAAAATAATGTATGGAATTTTAGAGATATGACAAATAATTAGGATTTCTGATAATATGAAAAAGAAAATAATAAAATTTTAATGAAAACAAAATTTTTAAGACTCATATTTTAAACATTTCTAAAACTATAATCTGACAATTATATTACATAAGGGAAAAATACAGCAATTTATTTTTGCCATATTGTCACCTTAACAATTATTTGACCATGATAATAGACTTAAATCCTTGATACATTTTCTTATTCTAATAATAAAATATTATATATGCTTCTTGTTCTATACACATTTTTCTCAATTTATAAAAAAATCAAATTACAAGAAATTAAATATTTAAAATTTTGAAAACATATAGAAAATAGTTGACTTTATTATAGAACAAAACCTTGATAACAATGACATAAATATCAAATATATATAAGCATTTTATAAATTTTTTTGATGTTAGGGTGAGAGATTCATTAAAAACTAAATAATAATTTAAAAAAATAACAGAAGAAAATTTAATTCTTAAAGTGTTGAGTCTTTTATTCAGTTTTATATAGGGATTAATTAATAAATGTTTTAATCAGTTTTATATATATATATATATATATATATATATATATATATTATTTTATTTATTTTAAATTAATTTTTATTATAATTTAAATCAAATATAATTTCATTACGAAGTTTCTACCCAAATACCACAAAAATGATTGTATCATTGTCAAAATATATATGTATAAATAAAAATGGAGAAAAGTAAATAATAAAAGTAAGAATTCCTTTATAAAATCAAAACAACCTCCAGTCTAATATTATCTGTCTTTAAGTAGAACACAAAGACTAGTTTTTGTAAATTCGTGATTAGCACATTGAAAATTGTCAATTCATATCACCTACAGATTTTCCATTTTTGATTAAATCTGAAGACAAACGTCTGTATTTAAATTAATGACTTACACTTATATATATTTTTAAAATTAGGTTATTGAACTGAATTTCTATCTTTGACAAAATTTAGAGATTAGGTCTTAACTACTCTGTTGACATTTCTATTTTTTTTTAAATATCACTGTTCTGATTTTTCAAATAAATAGGAAAACAGACATATTTATTAAAATAAATAAGATTTATTTTTTCAATTTTTCAATTTGTAGATTTTTCAAACTGGAAGTTTATATATATATATAAGTTTATAGTTAAATATATTGAAAACTGATTAAAGATATAGATATTTTTAAGATCATGATATTTATAAAGGTTACATTAGGTCATTATAATTGAATAATAAATAATTATGAATCAATAAGAATAATAATTTGAAAAAAATATTTCTAATTATTATTATTATTGGAAGTTGATTTATATTCTTATCTTGATATTAAATTGTTCAATATTTTATATTGTCAAATTATAATTCTGAATTGTATTTAAAAAATAAATAGTTTATAAGTTGACTAAAATTAATCACTATAAATATTCTTTTTACAAATATATTAATTTTTAAATTCATAAGAATTAAAATTCAATAAATACATATATACATATATATATATATATATATATATATATATATATAATTATTTTTGTTGAAAATAGTTAATTAATTTAATGAGATTTATATTTATTATTTTCAAGTACATAAAAATACACTTCTAGGCATAATTTATACCGTCGATTATTATTTATTAATAAGTGGAGATATATTGTGTGTATATATATATATATATATATATATATATATATATATATATATAAATTAAAATAAATGAAAGCATTTTTTAAAAAATTGTATAAATTGTAAATATCTCAGTATAATTTAAAAGTATGAATTAAATTTTGTAATAAAAGTATTTAAATAATATTGGATTCTCTCTCATGATTTTTAATAATAATAATATAATTACTATTAAAACATGATATATATTCACATTATTAATACACAAATAAAATTAAATATTTTAATAATTTGTAATATATATATATATATATATATATATATATTTGAAAATTTTTGAAATGAAATTGTACCAAACATCTAAAAGAGAAAATCGTCGTTAAGTAACAGAAAATATTCATTGAGAATACAAATATATAAATATATCCATGAGTAGATAGAATAGAGAAGAGAAAATGTATTAACATGGATGGAAAAGAAATTGTTGGATCCGTTAAAGTGAAATATTTTGAAAGAGACAATCATCTAGTACTAGATAAAAAAAGCTGATATTTATTTTATTTTTGGAGGTTATTAAAAAATGCTGTATTCATAAAATTAATATACAGATACTTAATTAAATTTTGTTTCTCAGACTTTTTCTATATATTTTAATTTACCAATTAAACTGTTTAAATTGACAGAAAAGTTTAAAATGAGACTTTTTAAGTAATAATATTTTAGTTTATATATATATATATATATATATATATATATATATATATATATATATATATATGTAAAATCACTATTGGATTTTCTGTATGGTATTAATTTAATCAAATAATATCATCTTTTCTAGAAGGAATAATCAAAAATTAAATTAGAAAATCATAAACAAGCAGGTTGGTGAAAGTTCAATCTTTCATAAACTTCCTCAGGCCTGTACTGTACCATTTCAATATATTAAAACTTCTATTTTTTCAGTGAAGACTTTTAAGTATAAAAAAAATTGCATTTGTTACCAGATTTCTTGACCAGATTATTAATTTTTCAAATAATTAAATAATTCGTATCAAGAGAATATAAAATTAATAAAAAAGTCATACACATCAATTTATCAAAAAAATATTTGTTTTTGTAATTATATTGAATTACTATTTATTATACTAAAATATATTTCTATAAATATTTATTATTAAAGTGGAAAATAATAACATTAAATTTAAAATGGCAAATTGTATTTAAATTAATATGTTAACTATCTATACAAAGTAATTATCTTTTATTTTAAAATATATTTATGTATCTATATATTATTTTATACATATATATATATATATATATATATATATATATATATATATATAATTAATAGTATAATATAAAAATTAAATAACAATTCCCAATATTTATTCATTAAATATATAAAAAAAATCCGATTACTTTAAGTGGTCATTAATTTAGGCCTAAAATGATATTCGTTTTCAGTATGAATTAAACGAACGTCATTCTTAAACATTAACGAAATGAATATCTATACATTTAAATTAACATCCACATATTCAACTACATAAATCTCATTAAGACATAATTGTGATTACTTGTTCATAAACTTTATTACAATACTAAATACCATTATGGTAGAAGAAAAAAACACACATACACACAGATAATCACAATTTAAATAGAGTGTAATGAATGTCCATACATTAGCTAGTTATAAATTCGAATGGTTAAATAGTTGTTGTGCAGACTTGTAAATGCTTAAACAGTAATCGCTTCATTAAATAAATAATAAGGGTACTAATTAAAAATAATTGATTAATAA
>CP092092.1:31560755-31713255 GCA_029203775.1 Neoneuromus ignobilis | reverse complement strand
GTCTGCTCGACGTCGACGGCGACGTAACAGATGTGGAAGATGTTATTGATGACGTTGTACTTGTAGTTGATGTTAAATTATTCGACGCGGATGTTGTTGTACTACTACTACTTATATACGAA
This sequence comes from Neoneuromus ignobilis, assembly GCA_029203775.1. NCBI lineage: Eukaryota > Metazoa > Arthropoda > Insecta > Megaloptera > Corydalidae > Neoneuromus > Neoneuromus ignobilis. The sequence goes on along the minus strand of CP092092.1, from coordinate 31,713,133 downwards.
GATGAGAGTTGTTGTTGATACATAGCATTCATGAGTAAACTAGGATAACTTGTATCGACCGGCGATGACGGTCCTCCGAAACTACTTTTACTAAAATCATCACTATCTAAAAGTGCTAAATCTTCTTCGACTTCTTCGGATAGATCGATATCTTCAGAGAGATTCGTTTCTCGGATATCTTCTTCAGTACTACCGAGCGTCGATACCGAATTATCAACATCGTTAATTTTTGCCGTCGTCGCGGCGATTTTCAATATATCAGTTTTGTTCGTTTGATTCGAAGTCACATTAGCCGCCGCCGAAACGGTCGTGAGCCGTTGTAACGTTAAATAAGATTCGAGTGCTTGGAGATTCAATGCTGCAGCTGCTGCAGAATTCGGCGGTAAGAGTGCCGCTTGTGATAACGAATTCATCATCGCGTTCTGTAAAGACAGCGCGACACTCTGAATCGAGCGTTGTAAATTTTCTTGAATCATGGCTGCCGTTGCTAATGTAGCATTATTCGATGACGTACGTTCGAGTGAACTTGATGTGTTTGGATCTATTGATAACATGTTTATTCCTGATTTATTTGACGTGTTATCTATGGATGATGATTGAGATGATTGCATTATGATCTCAAAGAGTTCATTTGGTACGTTCGTAGGACGGTTTTTGATGATAACAGTTCGTCTGTAATCACCAACTGAAACAATACACGTGTGTTGATTACATAATAATTTTGAATTGAGGTACGGTCTTTTTGAAATTAATTAGATTTATTACCGTTTGTATAATATTGATTTTTATCATAGCAGAATTTTAAAACGAATACGAGAAATTATATTTTTAAATTTAGCGACGATTCGAAATTAAATATTCAACACTCATTTCGACCGATTAAATAAAAATCTGATTTTCCGGTGCATTGTTCGATTGAGTTCCACACATTGATTAATACTAGCGACGATTATTTTCGGAAAATAATTTTCAATCACTAAATTATAAACACAGTTCTGAAGAAAACACAAATATTGTTTTTATTATTACCAGTCGTTTAAATCTAACAAAATTATATTTCGTATAAATATTTTCGAATGTTTAATGAAAGTTTTATTAGTTTAGAAAATTGATAAAATTGTAAAAGAATCCGATGTGAATCTTCAAAGTAATCGTGAACAACCATCAACTGTCACTTAAGAACAAATAAAAATAATCACACATTGACGTCACATTGTCAACAATACAATTGATTGTTATGTGGTGCGTGGTGGAATAGTTTTTTTCGGCACAAAAACCGTGATGTTCGTTCACGTTCTTCAAATTGCCGGTGAGATTAGTCGTTTGGCCAGGTAACGGGCGAAGGTGTATCAAGACACGGTAGACAAGCTATACTAAACAGCGCGCGCATAAGCCAAGCTGGCCATCCTGTACCGTGGACCATCGACATATACTGACATCTGGTCTGCACGCTCAGCATCTCCGGGTCGAGATGAACATATAACGTTTGCTCGACGTTGGAACGAGATACTAAATATTTTTTAAGTATGTTAGCGTGTGTGGTAAGACGAAACGTATGTACAAAAAGTGACTGGTACAACTTAACATATAGACGGGAAAAAGGTGATGTAGTGAATACATTAGCTACGCTGGTATTGTTGTCCAAATGAAAATGGATTAGTTTTGATGGCCAATGGAATTTCATGGGTTTGTCAAGTAAATTACGATTGTGTTTTATTACTGGTATTTTAATGTTTATAACTGAAATTTATTGTCTTTTTAATGTGGTAGGCTATTTAAAACAAGATTGTTCGAATATTTGTTTTAAATAATACACGTATTATTTAACAAGTTTTCGAAAAGACACGAAAATATGTATTCGAGTTACTGACTATCAGAGTACATGTATAAATGACATTAATCGGGTTTTAGAAATAACATAAACTTATTATTACAATATAAACGAATCGATAATGTGACAATTCTGAAATGATTTCGTTAATTTTATATAACTTATTTTTTTTAAATTAAAAATTCAATTTTTTTTTATAAAATAATCAATTTCAATTCAATTGCAATAATATATTTGAATAATTTTAACTCACTCTTAGGTTTATCACTAAATGATTTTTATAGTCATTATTTTTTCTCAAAACATAGAAAAATATTACAGTTTGTAATTTTTTTTACATTAATTCTATAAGTCATGTATTACATTTATAACCTTTCGAATAATTAACATCTTTTCAATTATAGTTTTACATTTATGATTTCTATATGTATTGAATTAATTTTATTATTTCTATCACTTTTTGTGGTTTTTATAAAGGATAGCTCAAATGAGACTGAATGATAGTAAACGATATTAAATGATAGTAAGAAAATAAATGTATGTTTAAATCCTGCATAAGAATTTTTAAAAAGTTTCAAAAATAAATAATATTCAGAACTTAATAAACTATATAAGTATAATAGTTTTTATAAAATACACAAAATTTTTAATTATATAATGACAATACTTATTGATCTCTCTTTCTCTCTCTCTCTCTCTCTCTCTCTATATATATATATATATATATATATATATATATATATATAAACTTAAGAAATAAATATGAATATAACATAAAATAAAAAATATATTTTTAATAAAAATCTCAAAATGAAAATAAATATATTAAATTATCATTTAATTAATATCGTTTTAAAAATATTTGCAATAATAAAAATTATGAAAATATACATGATATTCTCAATTTATTTACAAATAACAAAACAAATATTTTTTATTTCGTAGTTTTATTTTTTTATGAAAATTTCATATTTAAATCTAATTAAATATTTATATAACTTAATCACTTTTCGATTAAATGACATTTTATAAATGTTAAATAATTAATTTTTTCAATAAAATGTATTTATGCAATCATGTAATTATCATCAGAATTTATAGTCAAGTAAATAATATTATTATCGAAATACACTTTGATAAAGAAAAGTAAACAATAAGTAATTACTGAGTGTGTTTATAAAATGTTGTAGTATTAGAATAAATGATTTATGTATATAAAAGTAAACAAATCACTGTTTCAAAGCAATTATGCTATGTATAACCCTGGAGATTTCAATGATGGGTAAGAATTTTAATATATTTGAGATAAGTAAGCAGAATATATATATATATATATATATATATATATATATATATATATTTATATACTTATATACTTACAAAATGATTTACCCAAAAAATATTTTTTGTGTGAAATAAAATATTATTTTATATTTATTATCAAACACTTAACTTTAATCCAAAATTAAAAATCAAACTAAAACATTATTAATCATCCATAATATTATATTTTTGAAATATTCCACTATTTGACTATCATCTGCAGATTTAAAGTTCGTTTTTTTACATTTCTCTAATATAATTTTATCATATTTTATGACAAATCGATAGAAAGAGTATTAGAAAATATATGAAGAGTTATATGAATCAATAAAGTTATTTATAAACTGAAAAAAATATTTGATTTGAAAGTAAGTTATCTGTTGTTAAGAAAATATTTCATATTTGTTCTATACATACACATATACATTTTCTTTATCTCTTTGAATATATATATATATATATATATATATATATATATATATATATCTTTAAAAAATTATTAAAAATTCATATTGCATCCATTAATATATAGCAAGTTGAAGTATTTATATTTGCACACCACATATACACATAATTCACAATTAAGCAAAGTATAAGATCGAGTTTCTGTTTTGTGTCAGCTATTTGTTAGATATTTTTGAAAAAAACTTTTTTTATAAACTATGAAATTTTAAAATATTTATCTGCTTAATTCAAAAATAATTCGCTAGCTCGCTTCTTAATAAATTTATCAACGAAATTCTTATTTTGTTTATAAACCGGTTATTATTTTTTCAAATACTTAACTATTATGAATAGATTTACGTGTGTAATTACTAAAGATTATTTAAACTTTACAACCTATAGCCGTGATAAGCAGTATCTATAACATTAATTTCACTAGCGATGTTTAGTATTTATAAATGTTACAAGTTTTAATTATTTTCGTACTTTGAAGCGCTTATAGAACACGTCATTTGATTAACATATATTTATATAAACGTTCTAACTATGTTGCCTTAGAATTCTTCAAATATTTCTGTACGCTTTTTTTAAATTGATTATTAAAATAGTTTGTAGTAAAATTTTGCTAACGGATAAGTTTTATATGGATTAATTTATTAATACAATGATAAATATAATATTTTAGTCAAATATTTTTTTTCAATTATTGATATTTAATTTTTAATGATTTGAAAATAAAAATTAATATATTTGAAAAATAATATAAAATAATTAAATATATTATTTAGACGCACAATTTAATTATACAAAATTTATCACTTAAAAAATTAATTAATGGATAGTTACTAAGTTTGAGTAGTACATTTGATTTAGATCTTTATACATACATACATACATACAATATATATATATATATATATATATATATATATATATATATATATATATATATATATATATATATATATATATATATATATATATATATATATATATATATATATATAAGAAAATTGTCGAAATGATTAAAAGAGAAAGGCATTGAATCGATCAAAATAGAAAATTTTAGGAGAGACCTTCATCCAGCAGAGAATAGAAAGAGGCTGATATGATGATGATAATTATATATATATATATATATATATATATATATATATATATATATATATATATTGACAATAAAAAGAAATATGAAAAGATGGTAGACATGACATATCGAAAAAGAAAGAAAAATGAATGGATCAAAAACAAAACCAAAATTACGAATGCTATAGCAAAAATAAGAATTTTAAGATGAAAACAGATTTAACAAATAGTAAATAGAGATCATTTGTGGTCAAGAAAATATTAATGAAAGAAATGATCAACAATTTAACAGTGAAGCTTAAGCAGGTATATTTTTATGATGATATTTTTGTAAAGGGGTTTTTTCGAAATTGAATGAGTAATAATGAAATACATTTTCTTAATATAATGAAATATTAATTGAAAAAATTTAGTAATTACGTGATCAAAAGAAACTGCAGAAAATGGGTCGTTAGTTTCATAACAGAAATTTCACTCTTGGAAATTATTCACGTTTAGAAGATCGTTTAATATAGAAATGAAAATATAATTCCTCATGATTTTAGTCTGAAACAAAAATCACGAGGAAAATATCTAATAAATTTATGTGTATTGGGAGAAATCAACAGTACATAATAAATCACAGAAGATGGGTGTAATGAGTCGATATGATATGCAAATATCTTACTTTTTTGAAAAAAAAACAATGATTATTTGTTATCATTTATTTGATCATTGATTGAAAAAATTGATCATGACAATCAGAATATAAATTGTTGCTCAATCTGAATGCTCAAATTGAAAACAATAAAACATTCTTGAATCTTGAAAAAAAAATAAAAATGATCCATTTTTTGATCATTTAGTTACAGACGATAACAAATAAATATTATTTATTAATGTGGAAAAAAAAGAGTTGGTATAAACTTGAAGAACTTGTCCATACCATCACAAATGCCAAATTGTACCTAAAAAGGTAATGTTTTGTATGTATTTAAAGAGATTTTAAAGACAGACTTTTTATGACTTATTTAGAATTAATTAAATTTTAAATATTGTAAAATACTGTGATCAATTGGACAATATAGAAGTAGCAATTAAAAAAAAAGAAGTTCTTCCGTGGCAAATGAGTACAGAATTGTGTTTATTATCAACATATTTGGTATTACATGCATATATATATATATATATATATATATATATATATATATGTGTGTGTGTGTGTGTGTGTGTTTATTTAAGAGAAATTTAAAATAATACAATAAAATTTAGTTTATAAAATATTATTTAATTTATGAAAAATTAGAAATTTCTATTAAAAAGTTATTGAGTTGTATTTTTGAATGCATGTTTAACTTGGATCTAATATTGAAAATGTTGAATTTATTGTATGAATAGAAATAATATGATAATTTTACATCCTGAAACATGGCAAAAATAAATATTGTATGTGTTTGAAACCGTTAAGTATCCAAAGAAACGACTATATAAATTACAAGGTGTAAGAACAATGAAAGAAAAATCATATTATCTTAAGTAAATGTACATCGTGTATACGTGGAACGTGTTCAGCATTATGTGTGCAATGGACGCAATCCTGCAAACAAACACATTATTATTTTACCGTGGAATGTTAATTAGTCATTTGAAACTGTATGTTAAATCACCTGCAAGAAATATATGAGCGTGAATTCACATAAATCACCTATATTCACACTCATAATCATAAAGCAAAATCGGCGCATTGGCAAAACCTGTAAATTGCCGCTGTGTGCTCATGCGCATACATTTCTCTTCTTGTATGCCAAACATAAATCATAAATCGTATGTGAACGCTATGCATATGCTACATACGTACGCATATGCATTTAATATTCTTTTACTGTAAAAATATGTTCATTTGCACATATTTAAAACGAGTTTATCATGTGTGAGCTAAACAATGAGATGAAAAAAAATGTTAAGTGAAATGCTTTATATTCAATGAACATTCAAAGAGCAAACGAAGTATTTACATGAGCATGTTTGCTTTCATTGTATTTAATTTTCTATTATTGACTCGAAAACAATAAATAAATAAATATTTACAGCTATCAACAAAAATACTAGTTCTTTGAGATATTTCCTATTATTTTCAGACAAAAAATAAACTAATATTATTTCTATTCAGTTGTACATATGTTTATGAATTTAATAAATGAATATTTTTAAATTCATTAAAAATAAATAATATCTGTCAAAGCAAAATAATTATTTGTGAAAATTCCAAATGATATTTTAAAAAAAATAGTTTTGAAAATTGATTGTTATTTAATATGTATTCAGTAGAAATAATTTGAATATATTAAAAAATATATATTGAGGTTAACTCCACAAAAAAACCCTTAGAATAACTGTTAAAGTATTTTTATAGCTAGTTTTAATTTCAGATATTTGTGTTTAAAAAATTAATATATTTGAATAATCCAGTAATAAATAAATCTTACTAAATTATTCTCATTAATTTTTTAGATTATCAGTCGAAAAATATAATTTCAAGTACCAAGAAGTATACAAGTATAATGTAATTTCTTTAATAATACTTATTGCTCACTTTTTCGTTAATTAGCATTTCAACAACTACAATATCATCTTCATATTATATGATTCTTTATGTAATGAGTTGTTTTACAGCATAAATTTAATTTCTTATATCTGTAAATGAGTTATTCATATCCAAAAGTCATAAATGGTTATTATTCGACTTATTTAAATTATCTTTAAATGAATATCTCACATAATACATTTATTGTACATATTTAATCAATGTGCAAAAAATTGCGTGACGATTGATTTTTGAATTATGAAAATATAAATTTAATTCCCTATAAAATATTATGGCACGTGAATATTATTATAATGTTATAATAACTGTCTCCTTTATCAACTTATATTCAAAAACATGTTTCATACAAACAAAACTATGACCAAAATATAAAACAAGATGAAATACATTATTGGATAATGTAAGACTAAGATAAAATATTTATCATATTTACAGATACAGCATGCAGAGGCGTTACAATATCAACAAAATGTTTAATACTTTTGTATAATTTGAAATAGATTTTTTTTAGTATTTAAATAAATATAAACTAAAATTATTTGACATTATTTTATTTATAAATTAGTTTTAATTTACGAATAAAAATATTATATAATCAAATTTTATTACAAATTATTTATATTTTAACTATAGTCACAAAGATTAATGATTTTTATAATAAAATTATTCATAAATTAGAAATATTAAATAGAATAGGTAATAATGTTCTATTATGGAACAATAAAATAATAAAAAATGTTTTCGAGTTGTTAAATTATTTTATTGATACATTAATGTGAAAAAATAAATATCAGTTAAGTGTACTCTTGTATATATATATATATATATATATATATATATATATATATATATATATATATATATATATTGTTATAAAATTGTATATATTAGCATATTTATTTATTAAAAATTTTTTTTATTTAAATTAGTTTTAAAATATTAAAAATGATTTTAAATCTTCCATATTGCCATTTTAAAAAAAAAGGTTAATATGGCATCTAGACATTTTATATACACAATACATATATATATATATATATATATATATATATATATATATATATATATATATATATATATATCAGCAGGATCAACTCGTTCAACAGAAATGAGATTTTTTAAATCTTAACCCAGATGATAAAGTGGTTTTAAAGACAATTATAATTTAATTAAATCCATTCAAATAATTACTACTTTAAACACTTCAAATCGTCAATTAAAGTTTATATTTTTTATTGTATTGTAAATAAACTGAATGTTAATTTTAACAAACGTTATAAAATATCTGTGTTAAAATATAAATTAAGTTGTATTCTGGTTTATGATAAAATAATGTAAATGAATTATTATTTTATTATATAATTGGCTTGGCCATTTTTTATTTCTTAGTTTTAAGGCAATAACAAAAATTGAAGAGCAAGGATATATAAAACAGTGATGATAATATATATTTTTTATTTCAAACAAAAAAATTAGAAATGATTTTTTAAAAGGACTTGACCTTAAAGCGATTTAAATAGCTCGTTATTAGTATGTCGGATGTTATGAAAAATTTCAGAAAAATATATATCTTAATCAGTCTTCATGCTATAAACATGCAATTTCTACATTTATATAATATAATAGCTTCATAACATCAAATAAAACATATTTAGATAGCAATAGTAAAAATATTATAGTAGTATTTGAATTTTCTGTCTAAATTTTATTTTATTTTTTGAAAAAACTGATTTCTTGTTAAGTAATTATTAAGGTATTATTTCAAAGATTTCATTTGATATTCTTGAAAATAAGAACATTTGATTTTCTGTTCTGTTTAGTAAATATATTATTAGTATTTATATTATATTTACTTTTATATTAAGTTTTTCTCTTTTATTTTTTTTTAAATAATTGTTATTAATGTCACTGTTTGTTTTCGTACTATGAAAAATTTACATTAACACAAATGAATTATTTATCCTAACATAACAATATTTACAAAAGTGTTCAATAATTATTTATAGTTTATTTTATTTTCTGATACTCATTTTGATAGACCTTTGATCAAAATGTTACATTATAAAATTCGACACATGATTCATTTATTTTAAGGTTATGGATTTTATTTTTAAAAGATATTTATTTTTTTCAGAAAAGACATTTTTATTTTTTCCATTAAAGTACGTGAAATTTGTTCACATTTTAGTTATTATTGTATATTTTCAAGACAATAAAATGTATTTTGAATAAAAGAGAAATGCTATTGAAATTTTATGAGAAGAAAAACAAGCAATATATTGTTCAGTTAGAATAAAAATGAAAATTATATATGTCTAATAGTTATAATCGAAATATAATATTATATATTTTTATATGTATGTATGTATATAATATGAAAATAAATGTATAAATAAAATTGTGTATTTGCGTGAGATCGAAACATACGTACATCCAAATTTATATTTATCTATAAAACAAATTTTGTGTACACAAATAATATAAAGTGTTTAATACGCCCATGTGTTTCGTTTTAAGAGTAAATTAAAGTGGTGAGATCGGTCAACATAAATATCGAACTGGCTGCAATCGACACATCATCAAATCATGTTGCATGTTATCTAGGGATTAAGTCGACGTACGATCGCAACGTGTATGGGATTACTGAAGTTTTTTGGACACATCTGTCACTCTGCATTACCGCTGGCACTTACATTTTATAATTTGTCGAAAACACAATTTTATTTAAGCCCGACACACGGTGAACATTCGCGAGAATGACGTAATTGTCCTCGCGGCATTGATATAATGAAGACAATAGTTATGCAAAAAATCAGACGAATGATAATTTACAGGAAGTATAAAAAAATAGTCGATTTCGATATGACTGATCTAACTTTATAATAAAATATTATATATATATATATATATATATATGTACCTGTGTGTATGTATAAAAATTTTTTGTAGTAAATATTTGAAATATCATTTACTTAAAAATATATTCATAATTATCAATTCTGCAGGGGATTATGTTTTTCGAATAATTAAATAATAAGATTTAAATTATAATCTAATAATTATTCATATACACTATTTAATTCGTTTGCAAAAAATCTATTGTTGTTAAAAACATGATTTTCATCACATAAAAATTCAAAGTGGGTATTGTTTTTTTAAAAAAATCGTTTATAAGAAAACATTTCGAAAATTAGATACTAAATCTATAACAATTATTGTATATTAAATTTCAATTACAGAAATGTTATTCTTATTTACTAAGTCAAAATAAAAATTAAATTTTTATTTTTATATTAATAATTTATTTTTGTAATTTGTGTAATTAACTCAGATTTTTATTCTTGGGAAGAAATCATATTTTTTTTATAAGTTAAAAATCTATGAAATAACAAATACATTATTACGTATAATCTTTTTAGAAAATATTTATTAATTATCATTATATTAAGTATTAAAATTATTTTTAGATCTATTATTTTATTGATTAAATGGTCGTTAATTATGAATTTCTGTAAGATAAATTTCGACTCTAAATTCATCTTCAAATAAAAATATACTATAATATAATACAAAATATCATAATTTATTATTCTTGTTCCTGAGTATGAGTTTAGAACTGTAATTAATCGATCAAAAATACAAAATCAGTAAATCGACAATAAACAATACTGAAGAATATTTCAAGAGATATATAATTAAAAATATAGAGAATTTAAAAATCATTTATAGATTTTCTACACCTATATTCAAAATTCAATGATATCACAATTAAAATTCCTATTAACAAATAATATTTATTGTATAATATTTCAATACATAAATAAAAAAAATCTGATATTATGGCAGTAATTTCTTATAAAAAAATTCATTTTTTTAAATATCATCAGACATTATTATCTCTATAACATTTTCCAAAAAAATATTGTTTTTAAAAATAGCAAGTAAATTTAACAGACTATTTGGAAAATGGAAAAATAGCCATTTTCTATTTACTCATTAAAAAATAGTATTTTTGAAAAATCTTAAATTATAAAAGAATATCTTTATTCTACAAAAAATAAATATGTATTAAGAATTACTGAATTGAAAAAATATTGAATTTCAAATATTTTTTTTAATACTTGTATTTTTAATTTTTTTTGTATTTTTAAAAGCAGTTGTAGCTATTTTATAATTTTTGTTTATTATTATAAACGTTTTTATAGTGAAGAAGAGAAAAGAATTGATCAAAATTTCATCAAATAAATCTTAACTGAAAGGAAATTACTAAATTTTAATTATTCTTTGATATACTACAAGACCCAATAGTAAAAATAATCTATGAAAAAAGTATGACTTAAATTAGAAGTTTTTATTCCATCTATTGTATTCGACAGGTAATAAATTTAGAGTCTCTTAAGTCACTGAAACGTTCTTTGGAAGATAAATACTTTTATTAGTTGATTGAAAAAGATTTATTAAATTTTCTAATTTGAAATCATTAAAGGATTGAAAATAGTCCAGAAATAATAAAAAAAACTATTTATAATAATGAAAGAATTGTATTTTATAAAAAAAATAATTTTTATCAAAGGTTATATAATTTTTATCAAATACTATTATAAAAAATCATTTATTTATAGTTTTCTAAAACAATTTAGTGTGTATGAAACGATGTTTTTATAAATTTTATGTAAAATATTTCATTCAGTTGATAATTATCAACAAATTTCTTCAGTGGAGAGTAAAGTGCTTATTAAACCGTATAGCACTTGCAATCACAACAAATTATTTCCCTGTCTGCTTTATTCGAAACAGTAACTAGAAAATACATAAATCAGTAAGAAAGAGAATATGTGTATGAGAGGAGACAACAAATAACAAGATCGTCGTTTATAGTTTGTTCATTGAAAAGACAGTACAACTCGATCAATAAATCCACCAATACACCCACACATGTCGAACGAGAGAGTTTGAACGAGCACGTTCTTAAGAGCTGTGCGGATTTGTACAGGAAAGTGATGAACGCGATGTGTTTAAACCAAAGACATAGTTTCTTTATGCACGTTCGTGTGTTGCTGTTGTATTCTAGTCGTGTTGGTACAGGTTCATATAATTTTTGTTTCTTTTTTTCAAGCATTAAAATCTTGTATAAATAAACGATAAGTAAAAAAGCGTGTTATGTACAACAGTGATACTTAAATGTTACGTCGCACGTTTATATCGATGACTATGGAGTTTTCAAATATAAAAAGAACGTAATGATTTGTGTTTATGTTAATGCTATACATAGTTTATATTTTTATGAAATATATTTAGTATCGTACATACTACAACAATATATGTTTTTACTGTGACAATTATTAAATAGTTACAAACTTGATGAAACTTGCAGGTTTATTCATATAAAAATATTGTTTTTATTTACTTTATATCATTGAATATTACTTTTAGTACTAACATAAGTACATACATATATTTATAAAGATATAGATGTATATATTTTACGCCTCTTTATTTTAAAAACAAATATTTCTAGAATTAAACATCTTCCATCATTGAAATCTCCAGAGTTATTCATAATAGATAATTTAATTTTCTTTCTCTCAGATTTTACAAGATTTTATAAACAAATTTAATAATCACTGTTTACATTTTTACTAAAATATATTTCAATAGCCATACCATTTTTTAATACTGTGTTCTAAAGATAATTAAAACAAGTATTGTTTAATGTATTTGTGTAAAGTAAATGTAAATTAAAAAATTAATCAAAAAATTTAATAACTAGAAATATGTGACCAGATGATCAGTAATGATAGATCATTCAAATAAACAAGAATAATGAACTGGAATATTTAGATAAAACTTCATAATATTTAAATGAAAAATTCCACTCCATATTTTAAGCTAACAAAAAACACTTCTTCAGTAGAAACATTGCACAGAAACATCATTATTAAACACATATACATTTATTTGTGTAAAAATAAATAAAATATCTACCATTTAAAAAACACGGAAATTATTGCATAATTTTTTTTTTAAATATTTAAATTTGTACCACGGGTCACGTAAAAATGTCATAGGGGCTGCAGGTTAAAAGGGTTTGATATACTTAAATGTATATCAAGGTGTAATTGTCCTTTTCTTGTTCACCATTTTTATAAAATATCTTTTAGATAAAATTAAAAATTCAAAAATGAGATTTTTGCCAGTGATTATTTATGAGAAAATTGCATCAAAGTACAATTCTCGACATTTAATAATATGTATGGAATTGAATTCCTCGAAAAGTACTTTTGTTTGTTTTACTCATAGACCAAATTTGATCTATTCATCCCATTCTATCGACAAAATAGAAATTGTAGCATAAACATTAAATTATAAAATCTATATATAATTTTTGTTCTACACTACGTTTTGGATATCATCATAAATGTTTTCAATGAGATTTATATAAATTATTATTATTTTTAAATCATACTAATTTTATTGTCATAAAATCATATTTTAAAAATCATTGAGATATTTTTAAATCGTTATTCTGATAAAATATGAGTAGAATTTTCAAGCAAGAAAGTATTTTTTTAATAAATCAAAGAAAATGTCATAACTGCTTTAATAAAAAACAAATTTAATTTATGTCAAAAAAACATACTGATATTATTATATTAAATTCTTTATATTTAATCATCAGATTATTAGTTGTACCCATAAGTAATGTTGTTTTTTCAGTGTCAAAACTGCACTCGAAGAATATTTTACTTCAAAATCACCCTTATTTTAAAAAAGGGAATTTTGTAAAACAACATTACTTATAGGTACACCTAATATATTAAAACGAACCATATTTTCAATAAGAAGATTATAGTTTGATTAGCATAAATAATGTAATGGAACGTTTTTGATAATTAATTGTAGAACCACTGAATAGCATTTTGTCAGCACAGTTTAAAAGTTTTTTTGAAGGCTTATTAGCACATGGCTTTATCAAGTAGTAAGCATTCTTTATATTTATCCATGGTACATAAAGGTGACATATATAAGAGTCCAAGTGAGTTATTTAGATACTTCATTTCATAAAATGTTTCACTAAATTGTTTTTTTAAATAAAAACATACTTTTTTAAAAAAAATAATTTTTGAATGGAGATGTAGACAGGAACTTTTTATGAAGCGACAGAAACTACAGATATAAAATTGGTATAGTGTGTACTACATATTTGTATTTACGAATATGTGTGTGTGTGTGTAGGTTTGACATATTACATACAATTTTGAAAGCAATGTACAACATATGAATGGAGAATCACCGCGGTATACCGCCATGAAATGAATGCGATTGAGTCATTATGCCGCCATCAATTATGTTCCTATGTCACGTGGTGTTCTCACCTCTGTCACTGTTGTAATGTTTCATGTGTCATTTGTTTGGAGCGCGTGTTCCGATTGTTCAATATTATAACCGCTGGCAGATCTGATGAAAAATTGACACGAGCCTCTCGCTAAAAATTTAAATTCAAATTTATTCACTTGTACCCACACAGTTTCAATTTGTATCTTTTAGATTGATGATTTCCGGATCTAATCTGTCAAGAATCGAATTCAATCTGATATAGGATATTTTTTTTAAAGTTCTATGCTTGTAAATATACCGTGAAGTGATTAAATTCAAGTTTAACTGTTAAATATCATTACTTTTTACTTAAATCGACCAAAACGTCATTGAACTTCATGGTTGTGGAATATAATATATAAAAATATAATAAAATAAATAGTGAAATGTTCTTAAAATTATTTAGAAAAAAAATGAAAATGAAAAATGAATAATTATTAACATGATGACAAAAAATGTAATATTTAGAATTATAATTTAGTATCGTATAAAATAACTGCTATTTGTTTCAAATGAAAAATATATATAAAATAAACAGGAAAGTAAAAATTATGATCTATAGAAATAGTTCAAAGATTTATGATGTGTAGATCAAAGAGTGACAACTAACTAAAAAGAAATATGCTACTGAAATGATTTTTTAAAAGGAACAAAAAAGTAAAATAAATCAAAGGTAGAATAAATCCTGAATAAAATAATTCTAATAATGAAATTATGTTTTATAGAGTAATAAACAGTTCATGAATCAAAAAGTGGAAATTAAGTAATAAAATAATAATAATAATAAAAAACAAAAATTAATTGTTAGAATGGTTTTATAAGAGAAAAATGAAAAATAGAATAAATCAAAGCTGGGACAAATCTGAAGTACAAAAATTTAAAAATGATATAATAAAATGAAGAAAAAAAATTAGATCATTTAAAGTCCAAAAAAGCATTAATGGTATGGATAAATGAAGATATAAAATGAAAGATTTTTTAAAGAAAGATCTAAGTGAAACTGAAACCAGCAGGTTAGAATGATAATGAAAAAAGATGGATGGAAGAACAATTCTAAAATTATAATTATTAATGGATATTTGTACGAAAACAGTGTCGGAGGAAAGTAAATTATACATAAAAATATGTAATAAAAATAGTATCAATTAGAAAATTATTTGTTGAAAAATACAATTTCAATTATAATTTAATTGTTATTTATTAGTCGATTAAATTTTGCATATTATAAATAGAAGAATGTATAAAATTAAACTTAGAAAAAAAACGTTTTTATATATATATATATATATATATATATATATACAGAGAGAGAGAGAGAGAGAGAGAGAATTTTGATTTTACAAGTAATTTTTGAATTCATATTTTACAAAATAATATTTATTAAATAATATGATTTGTATAACAGATCATTATTTGTAGAGATAAAAAAGGAATATTTATTTCTTTAATGAAAAATTCCCCATAATAAATTAACAATCCTACTACATTAAATATCTATAAAAAAAAACAGTAATCAAATGACAAAATGAAATATTGAAATGTAATGTAATCTGAAAACAAATAAATAATTTCAACTGTGCATTTTTCGAGACATATTTCTTTTCGAATGAAGACAAAAATAGTTTTATAACTGTGTCCATGTCAGATTGTTTTCTATAAAATAACAGCCAATAAATAAAATAACAATAATTAAAACAATAAATGTTTAAGTTTATACTGATTTGATATCCATGAAAAGAAACTATAAAAGTCTTAAATACAAAACTTTCAACTCACTTTAATTTGTCTGTAACAGCTTAATAAACATGTTTTTTCAAACAATGCACTTTAAAAATGCACAAGTAGTTTATTATGGGTTTAACATTTTGCATGGCTTGTACAAAAAAATACACATCAATCTTATATACTTTATTGTTTAGTTTTTGTGAAAAAATTAATTATCCATATAAACAAATACACATACATATATATGTATGTATATATGGAATATTTTGCGACAGAAAATAAGATGTTTATTAGAGTGCAATAAAGCCTTTATTAGGATATATAAATGCATTAAAATGCACAATCGAAACAACATTTAACTCTATTATTATTATTATAATCATGTCTCGTAAATTTTCAACCGACCTCACCTTTAATTATATATTTATATATTATTATTATAGAGATTTTTATTGGCGATTGTAATAAATTGTAATCAATTATTTTGCTTACATCAGTTTGTTGCATATTGTGGATTATCACATATTTATATATTGTTTCGAGCTAATGTATGGTTCTAAATGTCTATTTTTTAATTTCGAAATTTTGTATTAAAATAAAAAATTTACTACATGGAAAATATGGGTTTGTATCATGTGGGTTTATGATCGATTATTACTCAACATTGTTATTAACTTTTATTGATTTTATACAAGCATATATATATATATATATATATATATATATATATATAATTAAATAAATTAATAATTAATTATATATGAATATATTTAATTAAATATTATATATAAAGGAATTGAAATAATATAGAGAAATTATTTTATGACCAAACATTTATAAAATTTTTTTTTATATATTCAAACTCAATAAATTTTTAAATAATTTAAAAAATAATTGAAATTAAAAATCGATTTAGAATTATGAATTTATGTAAGTAATAAATAAATAATAATCGATAAATATCAAATACTAATTTGTCTACAATTTTTAGATTACCAAAGAAATTGGATTCTATCACATCCTCTATTATATTTTTATTATATATATATATATATATATATATATATATATATATATATATATATATATATATATATATATATATGTATTTCCACTTCAGAAGTACAAGATATTGTCATTGATAGGAAAATTTGTGTATCTTCAGGACCCTAAGATTTATAACAGCCTAATTACTGGTTAATTACCACTGGTATAATAAACTTAAATAGATTAAAGGGTATTAATATGATTAAAAGGTATTCTAAATGCTCTAAATATGACAAACAGAGCTCTTAACCAAAATTTAGGTAATCTGCTTAAGAAAGTAAACTCTGAATGAAAAATCCTCACCAATCTGCCTGGTCAGAAGGGTGAATATGATCAATTACCATTGAATAATATAGCTTCTTTTATATAGAAAATAATAGAAGAATTTTGGAAAAATATTTAAAAGGATCTAATAATATTTGATAAGGCTTACTCCAAATAGGGTATACAGGGCTCTTAGTCAAAGAAGAAGCAATCTATCTAAGGGAGTAAATCCTGAAGGAAAAGCCTTCACCAATCCTCATGTTTAGCGTGGTGAGTATGCAACAGTTGCTATTGATTGATATAGCTTCTGTACAGGAAATAATGAAAGAATTTTGGAAAAACATTAAGAGGACCTAATGACATTTGATGAAGCTTTCGCCTAACAGTGGGTTGATATAGCCTTTAATGATATATATATATATATATATATATATATTTAAAGAGGAATAAAAAGATGAATGTAGGGAATAACACTTAAAGACAAAAAAATATCCGAATGGATTAAAGAGGAAATCAAAATTAAGGACGTTATAACTCACATGAGAAGTTTGAAATGAAAATGGGTTGATCATATACGAATATCAAGAAGGAAACATAACCGATGGTGAAGAGAAATTTTTGATTGGAAACCTAGAGATATAACATAGATTAATATTGTTTTTAATAATAACAAAATTTGAGTTAATATAAAAATTTTGTGGGATTCATGTTTGGAGAGTTTCCAGGTTAATCCAGTACTGTGATATTATTGGCACTTGAATATTTTTGTACGATTTTCATCTTATGACAGAGTGCTAAATCATGCATGAAAATTGATTTTTTACTCACCAAAAACCAGGCTTGTATCTATGGATTACTGCCTAATGGAGGATGATTTACAGTTGGAACAATGCTTTCTGAAAGAATTTTTTTATTATAAAATAATTTTGAAGCAGTGGGACTAATAATTCAAATCTAAAATGTTGTTCAGCACAAATGAATTTCCACCTCCAACACCACAATATGTTTTACAGTAATCAATAATTAGTTATTTTTCATTTTGTTGTTGATATCAAAATGGGTTAATGCACATTTCGATGGTAATGCCATTATCGTCAGAACCTTTTTGTTATAAAGAATTTTTTTTATAACATATTGTGGTGTTGGTGGTGAAAATTCATTGTTGTTAAAATGAATTTGTCACAGTTTTAAAACAAACAATAATAAATGTTAATTTAAAACTAATTTTATTTTATCATAAAATACTATTGAAAATTATGATGATTTATCTGTCAGATACAACATTTTTCCAAATTATTTTAATAAAACTTATATCGAATATTTTTATTTCGAAATATTTATAAATTCACCGTTGATATTATTTTACAACATAAGTTATTTAAGTAAATAAAATGAAAATATATTCACTTTAAAAATGCCTTCCAACAGACTTTTACGGTGCTGTTAAAAAATGTTCCCTAAAACGAAATTTATTGAAGTTAAAACTGTTGCTTATTTATTTACAAAAATTTCATCACACATATATATGTTAGATGACATAGTAAATCGTTCTTTTAATGATTGTAGACTATAAAATTGTTCTCGTGTCGAAATTTATTTATAGATAACACAAGTTCGTTCCATGTACATGTATATCAATAAAATTTTGTTATCTTAATAGCTTTCACTGTTATTAATTTCAGCCGTACGAAACTCTAAATATAATATTACAAAATCACACATCTTATTAACTGAAAGTAGTTAAATACATAAAATAGTAGACTGTTATCGTGACAAGAAAACTGGACATGTGTTATTCATAGAAGAACTCTAAATAAATATTTTATTGTTACAAATACGCGAGAGTGATACGATTTTATTGCAACTAGATTAAATATTTGCGATGTATACATGTCTGTTGTGGAAAAACCAACATATGTAGAGGAATTTTATATGACCTGTGAACTCGCAATTAGCCCACTTTATGTGTAGGTGCTGTAAGTATTGAAAAGGTTGTTGGCGATCATTCCTTTAGGCTATTCACGAATTATACTTTAACATGACGGTCCAGTTCTGAGAACGATTGCAGAATGTATATACATACTTATATATATATATATATATATATATATATATATATATATATATATATATATATATATATATATATATATATATATATGTACATAATCAGATAAATGTGTTTGTGATTGAAATGCAAACATTATATAGTTTTTATTTAATTAGTAAATGATAGCTTTGTAAGAATAAAAATAATTTATTAGTTACCTAGTTAAAATGTTTATATTTAATTTACATATTAAATAAGAATATGATTTTTTTTTTAATTGATTATTAAAATAAGAGTACGATTTATATTTGTACGATTTATATTAATTAATTTTTTTCTTTCGTTTAAAATTGCATAAAATTATTATGATTAAATTATGGTCCTATAAATAACACTTGCTAAAAAATAATAGCTGAATAAAAATAAATATATTTTTGTACTATTATTAATTATTAAAAATTGTAATTTATATTGGTTTTGCAATCATATATGGTAAAATAAATATTTTATAAATATTTTTCAATTTAAATAATTAATAACAATATTTAAATTTTAACTAATTTTATATTTTGATATATATATATATATATATATATATATATATATATTATATATTATATATATATATATATAGGGTCATCCAAATGTGACGCCTAGATTCGTATTTTATTAAAAGGAATAATAGTGTCTATCACCGTTTATCATACGGGAAGAGTGCGTTCGATTCCCAGTCGGAGAAGCACTCATTTTCGAGGTTGTCAGTCTCATTTTGTAAAAAAAAACAACTCTCACGAAACTTAGACATGAAAGGCTCTACTGAGTTGGCATTATCAGAGAGGTCCTGACTATTTATATAAGCTGTAATGTGATCTCTCTTTTATATATATATATATATATATATATATATATATATATATATATATATATATATATATAGGGTAGTAGAAATAATATGTGTGAGTGTATTTAAAAGCACTTATTTTTGATACGAAAGGTAAATACATATTTTATTAGAGTGAAACAGAATGTGATTCAGTGAAATTCAAATGTGACTATAAGGAAAAAAAAATATGAAAACCATCTAAAAAATATTATTATTAAATAAAAATATGATAAACAATGAAGATAAATAGAAATTATTAGTTGATGTAAAAAAATAAGAATATTTTTTTGCTAAAATATGACATAATCGTTAAAATTATTGCAGAATAAATAACTTTGTAAAAATTAATGAAGAAGATTTAAAAATATGAATTAAGGAGATGACTCTCAGATAATATGAAATTATGAAAAAACAAAACATAATTTTACACAAATATGATAAGGAGAAGAAATTATAGATTTTTTTTAATTTTATATAGCAAAAATGTTATTTTATAAAAAAATATTTTGAATATATATATGGAACTTTTTAATATTTTATAAATTTTATATCCTTCATGATATTATATATATATATATATATATATATATATATATATATATATATATATATGTTATATTAGTTAAGGATTTGAAAATCAGATCAAAAAAGGATAACAATTAATTAAATAGAGATCTTTCTATAAGTGTAACTCAATATCAAGTTTACTATTCTAAGCAAATATTTTGTTATTATTAATTATATATAGGGTCATCTAGATATGTTGCTTAGATATATGTTTAATTAAAAAAATGTGTATAGGGAAACATGTATAATTTCTTTTTTTTAATAAAACACAAATCTAGGCGTCACATTTGGATGACCTTATAGAAGAACTTTGGAAAATCAACAAATAGATAGTATTTATGTAGACAAATAATAAAATTCACACATAAATATATTAAAGTATATTGAAATATTGAATTTACATTAGAAAAAAATATTTAAAACTGTAGAATTTTCTCTAGACGATTGTGTAAAACGAAAACATTGAAAATTCGAAGAATATATTCGAAACAAACGGTTGTACTTTGATAAATGCGATATAATCAACTTTCAACACAACACATATATTCAATACTTCTTCTTAAACGTACATACATACTTAAGAGTGTACATACACAGGTGAGGTCTTCGTATAACTGCAAACATGATAGATCCAATATGAAAATAACAAATCAATTCCGTGTCGATTATTTATGTACAAAATCTAAAAAAGCAGATCCAGTTATCAATCTCATCAGCAACATCACGATGTAGGTGTACTGTTGTTATGTTGTATATGTATGTGTTAGCTGGTCGTCCGCTTGTCGGACGTGGCGGCCGCAAGAAAAACACTTCATTTGTGCATGACGTGTGTATGCACGAATCGGCGATGCGCTGCGCCCGCTTATCGTGGATCTTGGACGCTGTGCTCTCGGACCACGGACCGTGAGAACGCTGGGCGCACACACTCTAGCTCGTGCGCGCGCTCATTACGAACAGAGCCCTCGGGCACCTCGTCAACGGTGCTCTTCGCTCACAGTACGTACTGTACATCTGGTCCTTTTTGGTTGGTACTGTCGATTTTTATTCATAGCGTTTATATATTGACCAGAGTTCTTCTTGTTCCCAACGTATAAAGAATACGATGTACAGAAAGATTCAAAAGTCACGCAACTCAGAGAAGGTAAATGGTGAATGGGTTATTTGTACATTCGTCAAAAAAATTATTAAGAACGAAAAACACAATTACGAATAACTTAACTTCTTTTTAACGTATTTACAAAACGAAAAACAATTTCATGGCAAAAATATTAAACCAAATAAATATTATATACTATTAATTACTCAGAACGTATTTTTAAAAAGAAGTAAAATAAAATACTACATAGAGTTAAAGAACTACTAAAAAATATAAATATATTATATATATATATATATATATATATATATAGAGAGAGAGAGAGAGAGAGAAAGAGAGAGAGAGAGAGTTTTCCAATAAGCGCTTCAGAAGTTCAAATGAAAATAAAGAAAATTAATTAGTTAAATAATTAGTTATTTTTCTTTATTTTTAGGCATATTCCATGGTAATAATGATAGAACATAATTTCACTCATAAAACCGCCACACTTTCGCTTGACATTGTGCATTCGTTTAGTCCAATTTTTAGTCACTCTTTCATAAAATTTTAGTCCAACATCATGAATTACACGTTCAATGTTTATTTTTCATGTTTTTGTTATTTGTGGTTTATCAGTTTGCACCATGATTTCACATAACCCCAAAATGGAGTTAGATTACATGATCTTGGTGACCAATTGATGGATCCATTTTGTGAAATAATGGACTTATTAAACTTTTGTTTCAATAAGTCTATTGAAGTTTTTACTATTTTAAGCGTTGTTGAAGTTTTAAACGTTCCATGATAATTTACCAAACTATTCTGAGTTGAAATAACAAAATGGCTTAAAAAAATCAAATATGGTTGCCACCAGCTGTCTAAATATAATTTGAAAACTCTATATATAATTTGAAATGATTTAGAAGACAAAATCGACTGAAGTATTTAACAAATTAATATTTAATTATTAATTTAATTGTTATCCATAATTACACAATAAGTACTCATTAAATAATCATTAACAACAACCATCAGGTAGTTTGATAATTAGATTATCTACTCAGATACATAATAGCAAAATATAAAATCATATTTTTATATAGAAAGTTATATAAAAAATTATAATTAGTTTAAAATTAAATTTAGGTCACCAATATTAATTTGTAGTGTATATATTTTATTTTTCAGTAAAACTGTTTAATATACAAAATTTAATATAACTTGGATTTTTGGGGATAATAATTTTTAGTAAAAAAATTACATATCTCAAAATTATATTTAAACTAAGAAACCATTAATAGTTAATATAATTGATTTTTTTTGATAGAATAATCAATAAATATTTGATTTAAAATACTCTTCAAATGAAAGTTCGTTACTGATTTTTATACAATTAATACAATATGTAATAAACAATTAAATTTATTGAATGGCTGTATATAAATCTAAATCTTTTCATTACTATTTGAAATACTTAGTTAAAATTACAATATACTTAAATTATTAAATGTTTTAAAAAATATATTTTATTAGAAATATAATATTTCTTTTATACAAAAAAGAATTGATAATAAAATACGAAATTATGTATATTTAATATTTATTATTGTTATAGGTTAAATTTATTAGACAAAAAAAGCCTTAAATATATATTCATATACAGTCATTTAATTTTTAGTCATCAAAGTAATATTTAAAATGTTCAGGTTTCTTGTAACTGTCCATATTTTACGTTTCAAGTGGACATAAGGAATAATTAAATTTATATATATATATATATATATATATATATATATATATATATATATATATATATATTACTTTTCTAAGGAGAATGACAAAATAAGAAAAGGTCAAAACTAGCAAATAGTCAATTTATTTCAAACATGTACAAGATAATCATTTTAAATTTAACTCGGTATTGTCATGTTTCCATTCAACAATATCGATTTAGTATAATAGTATTGATTAATATTAAATTGAATTGTATTGTACTCGCTTATATATGACGTTCTTTTGCAGACGCTACTTCACACGTAAACTTCAAATATATTATTCATTTACGTCTGTACGGTATGTGCGAAAAATGTACAACGAGTATTATATTGCGAAAACGACTAATCTGTGTTTCGTAATTAAACACCACTCTTACGGTTTCGATTCCCATCGTCTGCACACATTTTCCAGATGCCCATATAATATAACCGAGCACTGACATTTCTATTAACTTGTCGGGTGAGACACACGCGCTGTATCGCATTACCTGAACCCAAGCCACGTATCAAACGGATCGTAAACAAATCATTGATACTGTAGCTCAGTGTTGTTCACTCAATCCGTACCATGCTCGTAAACTGTGATGCTAACATTGAAGAATTTCTCTATTCTGTGCGTTCGGTAGACATACACACATACATGTACACATACACATACGCACTGGTGCTCGTTTATGTACAAGTACACACGCGCGACATTCTGTGTAGGTTGAAAGTCGATGAAATTTGAAACATCCGATGATTTTTTTTACAAGTGATATACGGGCTATAGCTGTTGTTGTGAACAAAGTGTTGGTGGTCAATGCTGATACATTTGATCACACTTACTTTCATGATTATTTTATCCTTATATCGATTACAATTACACATATATTTTGTAGTAGTGATTTTAATATATACATACACACATATATACATATACATATATATATATATATATATATATATATATATATATATATATATATATATATGTATATGTTACCTTATAGAATTTCAAAATTTTGGTTAAATAACTAAATTAAAACAAAAAAAACAATTATAAGAAGAGTATACAGATCTAAAATCTATTATCGTTATTATAATATATGATCATCCAAATGTGACGCCTAGATTCGGGTTTTATTAAAAAGAAACTATACACATGTTTCTTTTTAATCAAACACAAATCTAGGTGTCACATTTGGATGACCATATATTTGGAAACATTAATGTTTCAAAATTTCAAAATCACTATTTTTTGTAGTTTTGTGATTTTTAGAAAAATATAGAAAAATAGATAAGATAAGAATATTAGACGTTTATTACAATTTTGTGGAAAAGCTTGGTAATAAATATTTTGAACTGTAAGAATTTTTAAAAAGTCTTTATTCGGAAATAACTTTATAGAAAAAATTTATTTATATAAGGTGTTTCATCAACAGCGCTCACTCATCATCGTTCAAAAAAATATCCTTGTTCACTTAAAAAAAAAGTATTTAAAAATTAAGTTACGCGCTTCTGATGGAACACCCTATATATATATATATATATATATATATATATATATATATACGAGGGTCGTTTGATAAGTATAGTAAATTTATTTATTGTTTAATTTAATTAATTAATTAAATTATTTTTTTTAATTTAGTTTTTCTTACATTTTTACAATACTTATCAAACGACCCTCGTTTATATATATATATATATATATATATATATATATATATATATAAACATTTAAGAGAATCTAACGATAGGAGGACATTCGATAAGGCTTTCACCCTCCTGTGAACTGATATAGATTTTTATGACGATGATGACAATCTCTTCCTCTTCCTCTCTCTCTCTCTCTCTCTCTCTCTCTCTCTATATATATATATATATATATATATATATATATATATATACTCTATTAATAATCTTCCGAGTTATAATCCTTGTAAGACTGAGGCTTCTAATACAAGGTTAGTAGGGCTCTTCATGTCTTTGATTTCTATAACGATTATATTTTTTATAGGATGAAGTTGTCAGCACCATACCTAAACCTCAACTTTGAATAGCTCTTCTACCGAGGATCGAACGCAACTCTCACATAATAGACAAATTATACCACTACGTCAGTGGTTTTTGGCTTTTTTAGTGATCGGCACTCCCTTAAATCTACAAATAAGTTCTCGCACCCTCTTGAAAAATGTGTTTCTATTTCTTTATTTAGGAAATTACATCTATTGCAAGATAATTTCTTTATTGAAAAATAAACACATGTATTTACATATACATACAAAAAAATTTTCAATTATTAATGGCTACGTTGTTGTTGTTTATTCATAATAATACTTTTGAAGCGAGGCTACTTTTTTGAAAGACCTAAGCGTTAGTCATCACTTGTATTTGAAAATTTAGAAACTTCTCTCACACCACTGGAAATGTTTTCGTGCACCCATAGGTTAAGAACCATTGCACTCAATTATACATACATACATATATATATATATATATATATATATATATAGAGAGAGAGAGAGAGAGAGAGAGAGGGAAGTTTTTAAGCGTGATAGAACTTTACATTGAATCCCTATCGAAAATTTTATCTAACCTAAAAAACACAATTTATCATACCTTTTTAGAAGCATACACACGCACATGTATATATGAAAAAAATGTATTTTTAGGTTCGATATGAATTCAATTTAAAGTTCTATCGCGCTTAAAAACACTATATATATATAGGTGTTTATATATATATATATATATATATATATATATATATATATATATATATATATATATATATATATATATATATATATTACCACTTATTTGCATATAAGATATGTAAAATAAACCGTAGTTACAATTATAATACCTACACAGCTATTAATTTAACAATTTACATGATATTTTCTCGAAGATTGACCTTTCGAAAAACAATGTACATATAAACAGAATTTGTAACAAAGTAAAATAACGCGTTTCAATCTATTTGTCGAATTGTAAGAAAGAAACCACCAACATGAAACAAGTTCTTGTCTATGTACAACAATGTAAGTATTATAAGTAATTTACATATTCTTATGCAAATTTTCACAGTTCTACATTGAGCAGAATAAGCATTCGTGTATTGTATGTAACGAAACATAACTCACAATCTGAATGACACTATTTACCAATGAAGTGTTCGTAAATAAATACAATTTACACAGACGTTTATGTACGGCGACATATTTCATAACAAAAAGAAATTCAGACTAGTGCAAATCATTCATATTTTACAATGTCTATTACATGTTCATTTTATTTTAGAAATGGGTTTGATATATACATACAATGCAATCACAAAGAGAAAGAATTGTCGTGGACACGTTTATTTCGAATAACTGTTATATGTTATTATTTGAGAAAACAAAGATGAAAGATTAAAGAAAAACGTTATATTTACTTACACTTCATATTCTATAGATGAGAATTGTTTTAGCATGAATAATATTCGAATAAATATTCATTATCTTATATATAAAAATATTTATATAGTATATAACAGATACACCTGTTAAGGATAAACTAGTTCAGTGATAAAACACGTTTTAAAAAATAATGTCTTGTTCTTAAAATAACTTTATTCCTTTTGCTAAAATTTCTATCAAAAAAAAACACACACACATATATGTAAACCTGCATATAACACTAGAAAATGTAAAATAGAATTTTTTATTTTTAAAAATTTTGATTATTTTTTACAAATATGTATATAAAATTTATTTTTAAATAAAAGTAAAATATAGATTTTAATAAAATGAGACAGGATGTGGTTGGGTGAAATTGAAATGTGGCTATAGAAAAAAGGATAAAAATCATCTGGAAAAATATGTTAAATCAAAATATCCTAATCAATGAAAATAAAAAAAAATATTAGTTGACATAGAAAAAATAAAAAAAAATTATACAAATGTGTCAATTATTGTAGAATAAAAATTTTGTAAAAAGAAAATTAAGAAAGAACTTTTAAAAATATTTTCTTTCTAAAATATACAAATTCATTTAATTAACCAATGAATATTTACAAAAATAAATTCTTTTTAAATTATAAATATTAAAAAAAAAAACTTAAACATCTCTGTTCATAGAATTATATTAAATATTAATACATATTTTTTTTAATAATCTATTGATCATATAATTAAATTAATTATAAGGTGAATATTTAAATACATGTCCAAGAATAAACATATCTTATTTAAAAATCATGTATTTTTTAATCACATATTCTAAACAAAGCTATTCTAAACATTTTCTTAGAAAAATATAATCAAGCTATTGTTATTGTAGGTACACCGATGATCAACAAACCGAATTCATAGAAAACAGTGTTTAATTTACAAACGTACAATTGTTGTCGTCTGTTATTCGAACGATAATAAGATCACATGTAGGCATATTATGTTAATTTAAATTTAAAACAGACCCATGTCGATTTCGTCAGAATGACTTTATAATATACGAGTTTATTGTCACCTGGACGTGTTTACTTTTATTTTCACCGCCTACAACGTACTCATCGTAAAACTTGACCACCATTAGTTGTTACTTTTAATTTCGTAAACACTTACTAGTGAACGACTATGATTATTTCTATACGTTGATGCAATTAAATAACGACGAAAAAATAATATACGATTTCGGTCAAAAACATCAGTTAAGCTGACCACATCATTTTATTTGCCTCACAATCAGCCTTTACGGCTGTAGACACTTGTTATTACGTGTGGCCAATTAAAAAAGGTTTTTAACACATAATTGCGTGCAATTATTCCACGAATCAAGTTCAGTCCATGTTATTTGATGCCTACAATGTTTTTCTTTAATTAGAGGTTCTATATTTATTCTAATATTTACTTCAATAACACCCTTATTTAAAAAATTCGGTTGATTTTATAAATTGTTCATATTTTTTTATTATCATTGAACAATTTAATTATTTTTATACTTTTATGATAATATTGTTTAAAAATATATTCTCTCTCTCTCTCTCTCTCTCTATATATATATATATATCCTCTATTTCAAAGTGAAAAAAAGATGTAAACGTGATTTTAAGAAATATTGCGATATTTTTTTAGTATTGGTAGATCTAATGAAGTAGAGAGAGCTTTGAAAATATTTTTGGCTAAAGTGAGAGGTACAAACCAACACATAAGTGGGATTAGTAAGGTAAGTCAAAAATCCAAATCTTCCAAAATTATGATCAGTTATAAAGTAGTTGTGGAAAAAGTGAGAAGTTTGAAATTGAAATAGATTGATTATATAGTAAAAAGAGATGACAATTGATGAATATTGGAAATTACTGATTAAGAATTTAAATATCAAAAATGGTATAAAAAAGGAGATCTGTAGATAGATTGAATAGAGATATAAGGAAATTTGTCAAGATGGACTGGAAGAGAAAGCCATTGGATTGGTTAAAATTAAACATTTTGAAAAAGGCCTTCATCCAGTAGTGGATAACAAGAGACTGATTTTTTTAATATAGAAACTATTGTAGATGTTTTTAATTGTTTATTATTTTTTTTTATTTCGTAGTATTACAACTAATATTTAAAATATATTCATATAAACTCTTTTTTGAAAAAAAAATAATATAAGGAGTTTTCCAATAAAGACTTCAGAAGTTTAAATGGAAATAAAACAAAGAGTATTTAATTAATTAGTTTTTTTTTAATTTTTAAGAATATTCTATGGTATTAATTATGGAATACAATTTCACTTATACGACCATCACGACTTTAGTACATTTATTTAGTTCAATTTTTAGTCACTCTTACACATAATTGTGGTCCAATTTCATGAATTACACGTTCAGTGTTTATTTTTAATGCTTCTGTTGTTTGTGGTTTATAAGCATAAACCAATGATTTCACATAACCTCACAGAAAATAATCTAATGAAGTTAGATCACATGATCTTGGTGACCAATTGATGGGTCTATTTCGTGAAATAATAGACTCTTTAAATTTTTGTTTCAATAAGTATATTGAAGTTTTTACAATTTCTAAAGGTTGTTGAAGTAATAAATATTTTATGAAAATTTACCAAACTATACTGAGTTAAAATATCAAAATGAGCTTTAAAAAAATCAAACATGACTGCCACTAGCTGTCTAAGTTCCAATATTCTTATTGGAAAACTCTATATTTATTTCTCAGATCCATTTATTAATTATTTAGTGAACAAAAACGAACGTTTACATTGATCTCATATCCTCCATTTTCTCGTTGAAACATTTATTAATGACAAAAACGAAAGCTCCTACGGTGCGTGAAAAGTTCATAAGTTCTCAATGCTTCCTGCCTACGAATACTGAATGATTAATAGTGAAAGTATGCCAAAAACTATATCTACTAAAACGTTAATTGAATGATTCAGAGGCTCGAATCGAGCCCCCATTGACTGTTCTCACGGTAGAATAGAAAGGCGATCGACCATCATTCGACACGATCTGTCGATTATATCAGGTGTTACACATTCTCGTAATCATTATGCATCGTGTGTTTCTCTTTTTTTCGCTCTTTCGTCCATATGATCGATTAATAACTATGTTTGAAATATCGTATTGTTAGATTACACTACAATTCTTGCAAAAATATTATAATTATGTAGGTATTTTTATTTCTGTTGAAACGGTGCTATTACGGTTATCTCTTAAGATCGGTTATATTTTTCTTTCATAAATCACGTATCGTAGCGGTTTGTTGCTTTGATGTTTATCTTTAACTGTTTAGAAGTTAACTATATCAATCATATTATATATATATATATATATATATATATATATATATTCAACTTTATAAATGAAAATTAAAATACTATATTTATAAAATGAACTTTATTTAATTAATTTATATATCATTGTTTATTTATTTTCTCTTAATACGAATTAACAGGATAATTAAAAATAATAATATTACCACATTAAAAATAATATTGTTTATAAATGTAAATTATAGTCGTTTAACCCCTTCGCTACCAGGGCGTCAGAAGAAAAACCGCCACCACAGCCTAGACGTTTTATTATTTAAATATGATACCAAATTTTCATAAATTTTTTGTGATGTATTTATAACGTTTTAAATGATTAAAAATGTAATTATTGGCAAACTAATAACATACTGAATCTATTTTATTGTTTTTTAACATAATCTATCTGTTTGTGGCACGATTTGGTACAAACAATTATCATAAACTGATAATGAACACTTGTCACATATATGTGACGTTGGTAGAGAACGAGTTAAGTATAGAATACTTTAGATTAGAAGAAATATTTAATTTTAAAAAAAATATTGAATATTGAATACTTTTCAAAAGATCGTAGTGTTGGCAAGAATGATTTATTTTTACAAAAATCAAATAGTTAAAGTGACAAATTATATTGCATTATTTTCTATATTTTTATAAGATAATCATGAATCAATATAAATGTGAAATTATTAGTAAAATTTAATATTTCGAAATAAACTGATCTTTATAATCAAATAAAGCTTACATAAAAGTTTGAAATATTTGCATTCGACAGGATATGACGCATTTAGCCGGACGTGTGTACATATAGATCAAATATTGACAAATGATTTAAAAGACAAAGGCTCTTGTCGCACGCATTCCGTCGCAAAACAAACAAGTCTTCAAGTAGTGTGAATGGACGTGGTTAGTTCGCACTCTTCCATATTTTTTTCTTGTTTCTACAATATTTAACTTGTTTACTTTTCAAATTGTTTGAAATGGGTAGATTGATCAAACAACTAGAAGAACACTTGTTAGCATAATAAATTTTTTCATATTTCGTGTTTATATTTTTTTTATTTAATAAATATTGAACTGTTTTGAAATATGCTTATCATACATATCGAAACTGACAGTGCGTTGAATAGGACTTGTATATATAATTTGAACAAACTAATTGAATTAAATAATATGTAAATTTAATACTAGATTAAAAGTGAGATTGTCTTATACAACTACCAATTATCGACAACGAATGTTACTGTATATAAATATCGAAATAAAAGTAAATAACACAGAGATTTCTATATAAAGCGAAATAATTCCTATAGTCTGCACATATATGTCTAACTGATTGGATAGTTGACCTCTTGACAATAATTTACATGTCAAATTTTTCATTTTCTCGCCTTTAATTTTACTTTAAAGTATTAAGTATTAATAATCGAGTTCATACAACGGTCATTAGAAGGCGAAAACATACCATGGGCGTGTTGAAATTAGTACTCGTAAACTAGAAAAACCCACTTCACACCAAATATGACTAAAATTAGTTTTTCTACTATGGAGAAGATCGCCTGAAGTATTTCGTGTGCTTCGATGCGTGGGAAGGTGACTTCTGACGAATAAAAATGACAAGATTCGTGTAATATTTCTAATTTGTTGCCTTTTTTATTGTTCGTATCAACATTAATATTACAGTGTGTTTCTATTAAATAGATTTTTTTACTTTTTCTTAATTGAATTTATTATATATGTATGTATATACGTATATACATATAAACATATATTTATAAAAAAAACATGATTTTAAAAACAACATAAAATATGTATAAAACACTTTACACATAAATGATATAAAAAAAAAAATTTATAAATGTTATTTAATTTTTTTATTAAAATATTTACAAATTTTCAATTGAACTAAATTACTTAATTGTATGTCAAATATTATTAAGGTTTTAATAAATGACTAAGTGTTTTAAAATTATTTCCTGTACATATAAATCATTAAAATAAATATAAATTTCAAGGATATGGAAGAGAAAATTTTTTATCCAATATTTAATAGTTATAAGATTTCTAATCATACATTAATTAATTATTGTTGTTAAAAATATTTATGGTTTGAAATAAAAACATCCAATGACTAAATTGAAATATGAAAATGTTTATTTTTCCTGAATTAAAAAATACAAAATGACCAATGAACCAATCCTAAATTATCAAATAATACATTATGTATATCTAATTTTTTTTTCTTTAAAAAATTCTATATATTTTGTACTAAAATTCATTTTTGAAAAAAAATATCTTTACTAATTTTTATTTCACACCATATTTCTAACTAGGAATTTAATTTGAATTATACAATTGTTCTAAATAATGTATAAAGTACTTTAAGCTAGAAAGCAGATATTATATTTACTTATATACCAACATTTGTAAGTATAAAATAAAATTAATATAAAATATGCAAGAAATATATCCGAATATAAAATAGGAAATGATGGAAAATAATGCAATGAATATTTTCTCATAAATGAATCATTCAATATTTTATAAAAAAATTCTTTTTTCAATATCAATGGAAGAAAATTGTAATATTTTTTTAACGATGGTATGACTATCCAAAGGTGCAATAATAGAAAAAATGAATACTAAAAAAATTAGAAAATACAGTTGTCATAAAGAAAATAAATAACTTATGTTAAAGTGAATTAGTCAAATGATTAATCTAATAGATTAAATATTTTTAAATTTATCAAGTTTTTAAAATTCAAAAACAAATATTAGCAATTGATTAAAATTAAATATGTAAGCAATTTAAGTTATATTTTTTAGTTAACAATTCATTAATTATTGCTGTTTTTATGTAAATGCTAAATTCGAATTAAAAATGTCTTCAATAAAATGAAAATTTATTATTTATAGACAAATTTACACAGATGAATATATATTAATATACACACAGATAAATACAAACGTTCATATATTTATACACATACAAACACACACAGATATATATGTATGTATGTGCGTATAATATGTATGAACAAAATATTTTTTGTATGAGTTCTCACACTTGTAATTGCATTCAAATTAAAATATTAAAATTAACAAGTGGTTCTAAATCATAAAATGACGTAACTTGAACGCAGGGTATAAATTAGTATCCTAGAATGTAATATATGATATTTCATTTTAATTTAAAACTCAATTAACCAAAGCTTACGTTATAAATACGACTATATAAAAAATACTTGTATAAGAACTGTTCCTCTATATTCTTTTATAAACACAAGATGTTTAAAATCAGGTTTGTTCGTAGTGAGATTATAATTTATATGAAAGTGCTTAGAATATTATCCAAATATGAACTCTGTGTAGAAAGTTTTTAAATAACATTTTCTTAAATATCATTTAAATGTACATCATATATACATATATATATATATATATATATATATATATATATATATATATGTATAATGTTTTTTTAAGCGTGATAGAACTTTAAATTGAATCCCTATCGAAATTTTTATCTAACCTAAGAAACCCTCTTTATCACACTTTTATATATACTGACACACACACACGTATATATATATATATATATATATATATATATATATATATATATATATATATATATATAATGTTTAAAATCTTTGTGTATATATATATATATATATATATATATATACGTCTTTGTGTGTATGTAAATAGAAAATAATTACAGTTAACAACTAATTAATTTGCAATTAAATGAAATCTGACAAAATATATTTTTTGAACCATTTTATTAGGTCGTGTCATACGAAATGTCGGATTTTTATTTCATTTCCAATATAATTCGACATTTCATATTACAAGACCTAAAAATATCCTCTTCAAATTTATGATGATTCAATGTACCTTAATACCATAAAAATAATCCTAAATTTAAAGAAAATACAACTTATTAAAGAATTACTTTCCTGAATTTTCTAATAAAATAATCACCACGAAATTAATTAAATTAATTTTAGCTGTTTTTATCATTTTTAATTTGTATGAAAAAAAGTTATTGATATTAAGCAAATAAATCTATGTCTAAACCGTTCAGTCTCATTTGAACTAACCTTAATTTTTAAGGGTGGAAATTGTATTTTCTTTGTATTATGATTGCTTCGTAGTTTGTTTCTTCTTGAATTTTAATTTATTTCTTTTA
Source organism: Neoneuromus ignobilis (assembly GCA_029203775.1). Classification (NCBI taxonomy): domain Eukaryota; kingdom Metazoa; phylum Arthropoda; class Insecta; order Megaloptera; family Corydalidae; genus Neoneuromus; species Neoneuromus ignobilis. The sequence continues at coordinate 31,678,127 of CP092092.1, read as the reverse complement.
TTTCTCGTATCTTTAAACAATTTTAAATCTAAAGAAATAACAACACTAACAGTTGATAATTTTTTTAATAGCAATTTGACTAACCCTAATACTGAATTTAATTATTTGTATATAATTTATTAACTCAATTTATTTGCTTTGCTCATTTTATATTTTTTTAGTAAATTTGTTTTAAATAAAATGTAAACTTTTTAAATTCATAGCAATTAAAACCATTTACTATATTCTTCATTTTTTACTATATAAACAATTTTTGTGATTCTTTCGTAACATTTACGTTCGATAAAATAGTGAAACAGGAACATTCATGGTTTGTAAATGTAACGTGTTGCACGATATATAAAAATTAAAAAAAATATTATTGAATATATTAAACTTGACTAAATAATGAATGTATTTTTTAATTATCTAATTATCTCGTGCACTTTTTTTAATTTTTAATTCATTCATGAAATATGTTATTCTAAATGGATATTAATAAAAATTTTAATTTAGTTTCGTGACTTTGATTGATGTTATTTTAATCAGAATAACGTAATTACATCGCGTTTCGAAATGATCGAATTTAATAGCAAGTAAAGTAAATTAACCCTGATCGATATATGCACACTTATAATTTAGTGTCGGCTCGAATGGTGGTGTGTTTAGCTGCTGTGGCCGCGGAACGATATCCAGCTGGGACAAACCAAACTTCCAGTTTTTAACCAAATTAAGCGACGGCAGCGCGTCATGCAGCGAAACTGCGGGGTATTAACTCTAAAATAACTGAGGTTTTAACCTACTGTACACGAACGTCGTCGTTACAGATCATTAGTCATGGCGTGCAACCAGACACTCTGGAGATCTCGCGAACAGCGGACCGTAGGCAAACAAATCACCCGTGAAACAATGCAGTTACGTGGACGACGATGTGCCCCTTCACTGTGGGGATTTTTACTAGTCGATGTTTTGATATTGTTTGTTTCTATTGAAAATATTTTTTGGCAGGTAATCGCTGATCGACTTTTTTTCTATTTATTTAAGGTTTTATTAATGATTTCCGAAAAATACCTGATCGGCATTTTTAGATAAAGTATATTAATTATATACTCTTGTTTTCAAAATGATCGATTATACATACAAACATACACACACAAATATATATATATATATATATATATATATATATATATGTAATGATTAACAAAAAAATTGTTACAAGATTTAAAAATGACTACTAATATTTCTATTGACTTTTACTTCTCAGTATAATCGTCTTTAAATTCAATTATATTTATTTTTATATTATTTAATTAAATAGCAGCTTCTGTTAATTAAAAATAAGTTAGAACCGACACTATACACATCAAATAATTTTCCTACATTAAAATATCTATTGTAATAAATGGTCTTATTCATTTAGACATTTTAATGGTATGTAATCCTCTTCTAAAAAGAGTTATAGAAAAAATCATTTTTAATGATTTACTCCTGTATTAATTTTCATATTTAAAACAAGTATTAAAATAAAAATTATTAGACTCAAGACTCAAGAATATTTTATTGCTATAAATTTTGGTGTACAAGATTTTTTTTACTATGTATAATAAAAATTGTATAAAAATAAGCTATGCTATTTATATAAAAATACTTTAACTGGTTATTAAATGGTGAGTTTTTAGCTAAAATTGTCTTTAATTTTTTATTGTTCTTGTATTTTATTTCAGGAAAAATTTTCAAAAAAACTTGTGAGTTTGAAAAACACTAAACACTAAACTTAAAAACTAACACAAAACACAAAAACACTTAAAATAAAATTTCAAAACTAATGTATATAGTTTTTGGTTACACAGTTGTTTGAATAAATGTTTCAATTTGTTGTTTAAATAAATTTGAATAAATGTTTCAATTAATCAAAATTATTATAAGATAGATACTTATTTGTATTCTATCAAATATTTTTCATTTTTAGATAAAATACGTGCTTGTAAGCAGCATTATTGTTATAAATAAGAATAAACATTTTTGTTAAATATTCAATAAAACAAACATTTTGTGTATCATGGAACAAAAAATAACAGTTTATTTTTGATACACATCATAAAACCAAAATTGCATTTTTAAAATATCTAAATAAGCCCTATAACAACTATTCTTGTTAGAAAATTTCGTTTAATAATCAATGCAATTACAACGTATATTTTGAATTTATATTTATTTTTTTATATTAGTATGTTTTGTTAATATGTTGATGGAATTTCCTATTTAATACTACAAGGTAGCCCAAATAAGACTAAAAGATAGTGAGGAAATAAATGTCTGTCTACACTCTTAAATCTAATTTGGGAAACTCTATATAAGAAAAATAATATTTATGAAAACTTTTATCAACACTTCTTTAAACAAAATTGTGATTTGTTTATTCCATTTCTCGTCACAGTAACAAATTACTAATTACAATTAACGTACATGTGTAATTAACACTAAATGAAAATACATACGAATATTCTTGTTGCCATTATAAAAAAATACAAAAATATCATTATTTGTTTCCTTACTGTGGTAAAATTCATTTCAGTACAATTAAATCATTTAAATTTTATAAAAATGTTTAATAATAACTTATCGTTCACTTTACTTATAGATGTATAATATATTTTAATAGCTTTGCATCACTGAAAAAATCTACTTTATAAAATCTAAAATATCTATTTTATAATAAAGCAGATTGAAGATAATGGCTTACGTACAGATATGCTTATCAGCCAATAAAATGATTGATAAGTAATAATTGAATAATTTTGTAAAATTTGTGATGTTAAGAATAAAAGTTATTTATCAAAATGCAACAAAATAAAATTGTATTATCAAAGTTATTTTATTTTAAAATAAAATATTATACTTTTCTATTACTGATATTTAATTATTACAAAAGTTTTTTTTCCAAAAAATTAGATAGTATTTGTTATAACAAATACTTAAAATTGACTTATAAATACACAAAAATGTATAAATTAAACTGTATGGTTTATAATGTTGTTAAGAAAAATGATAAATAATGATTTAATATAATTATAAAATGATTTTTTATAAAGTTTTTCAACTAATTTTAAATAATATTTTGAAGATAGTAAAATATAACTTGTATTTTATAACACAACTATAGATTTCATTATATATATATATATATATATATATATATATATATAATGTTTGAATATATAAATTTTTGATATAGATCAGTGTTGTCTAATGTTTCAATCGACTGTCATTATTAAGTCAATAAGTACGCGGTACCAATTTCTTGATAAATAAGCACTCTGCTCTAGACAAAACGGTCTCCTGGTGTGTTCAGGGCAGATAGTAATTATAAGTAGCTACACGAACACGAACATTAAAGCACTGATCCATCGATCTATTCATTTTGTTTAGGAGCCACCCACTGTTCGTTAATAAGATCGCAGCCCAAGCTGTAACGCACTGTGCGTTTTCTAAGAAACACAACGATAAAAATTAACAACCAACGACGTATCTGGAGCTACCTTCAACTACTAACGTACTGATATATTAATTAATCAACCGATGTTTACATAGTTAATTTGGTGTACGTTACTTAGCGTATTTTTTTATGCACCGTAACAACTTATAATAATACATGTACACGTGTTAATGTGTGCACCTATAATATATATATATATATATATATATATATATATATATATATATATATATATATATATATATAAACATACATACATGTAAAACATTAAATATATCTGATTTTATTAAAAACTCTTACATTTTTAACACGAAATAAGTAAACAGTTACTAAGCTTTAATACATTTTTATTTTACGATTTTTATTTCACTTAAAATATACGAAAGAAAAATAATTCTTATTACTACAAAAACAAATTTATTTATCTTTTAAAAAAAATATTTTAATTTTTTAACAGGGTGGTCCAAATATGACTGGAGGATCGTAAATGATAATAAACAAATAAATGTATGTCTAAACCCTACGATCTCATTTGGGCCACGCTATATATGAAAATAACAAAATAACTGTCCGTTTTTTCAAATTATTTTAAATGATTGCTTCTTGAAAATAATGCTATATGATTATTGAAATTCACATAAAAATAAAAAAAAAATATTAAAATTAAATTATTGAATATTATTAATATTTTTTGATAATAAAAGAGCAATTTCTATCTAAAAATAATTTAACAACAGTGTTAAAATTCATAATTTTCAAATTTAAATTATATATTATTTTTTTATGATTTGTATGAATTTTATTATATTCTATGATTTATACTTAGTTTTTTATTTTTTTACATCCAGTTTTAAATTTGAAGCAATCATAAATAAATACAATTGTAAATAAATATAATTCTAGTACCCTATCTATCTGACAATATATTTTTTTTAAATCAAAATCAATTATGGAAGAATACAAAAGCAGTAACCTAACTATGGACAATGAAAAATTTGACTATTTTATATAAAATTTATGAATAAAATTAAAATAAAACGTATTATTTTTTAATCAAGGGTTTTAATATTTAATTTATTCAAGTAGTACTTGTAATTATTTATGTGACATATTTTTTTATTAATTGATAAGCAATCTACGAACTTTTATAACAATGAACAAAGAAAATTTGTAAAAATAATTAAAATTAAAAATGAACAATTTCGAAATATCGCACAATCTCGAATAAAATTTTCAAAAAATGGCTACAATATAATACTTAAATGTGCCCCTGTTATACAACTGGATGTAGATCCGGAACACTGACTAGTTAATTAATCAAATGATTAGACATTTTATCGATTATGCATATAATTTAAAAAAAAGTTCTGATCAGGTGCTGTTCTATCAGGCTGATGAAGAAGGCAACAGGTTAATGGGCCACACATGATAAAATCGTCTTACGATGACTGTGCACCTATTTTCAATTAAAAACTTCTTAACTAATTGGTATTTTTTTGTAACAGCTTCATTTCAAAAAATAAACATATTAATTATTACAAAAGCTGCTTAAATGATGACTTGCATCAATAAAAACTGATTCGCCCTAGTTGTGTAAATACCGTCTGACTACCTTAGACGAGTGATTCTGCATTTTTCTATGTTTGTTTTTCGGGTTTCGTTCATTTTACAGTAATTATAAACGGCTTATTAAATATATTGTATATACATACACACACATAATATGTATATGATTTTATGCACTTATATGTCGGCGTGTGTAAATTAGTTTGTTATATGAATATTTTTTTAAATAATTATAATGAAGTTTTATCATAAATTTTAAATGTTCATTCAACTATCGTTAAACACAACTTTGTTTGATTTTTGTATTATAGAAATATTTAAAAAAATACTGTTATAAAATTAAAACTAAAATAAATTACTTACTGAAAATGTTTTTTATTAAAATTGGAAATATTTATAGTTTTCAAAAATAATTTTCCCTCTTATTACATATATATTTCAAATTTTATAAAAATATGCTAGTTTATACATTCAGTTTGAAAAACTGCTATAAAATATATAAACACCTTATTTTATTTCCTAAAGAATATTTTTTTATTAAACTACTAATTTTTTTATAACGTAAAAAATATGTATATAATAAGAAAATTAAGAAAAATTTGTTATTTTTTAATTATAATAATTAAATAAGTTTTTGATTTTGAAATTCAAATCTAAAATTTAAATTTATTCATTGTAGATTAAAAATTAAGTTGAATAAAATTAAATTAATCACAATTGTATAAAAACAGTATATAAATATTATAAGTAGTACAAATTAACTAATTCTAGATTAAAATAATTATTAATTAAAACAATAATATTTTTGTAACTAAAAAAATATTAGAATTTCATCTGCACTCAAATTTATTTTAAATTACTTATACTATTTTTTAACAGATATGTATAAAAAAAATTTTTTTTCTGTAAAAATAAAATCAACATAAACTTATATTTCTAAATTACTTTAAAGGTATATTTTTATTTGATGGTTATTATAAGAATTTTATAAAATTAAAATAAAATACCTATTAAATTAAATTACATTTTACTTGAAAAAATATGATTTTCAAATAATTTTTATTTTTAATCTGTTCTGTATTTATTTAATATTTTCATCATTATATATATATATATATATATATATATATATATATATATATATATATATATATATATATATATATATATATAATTAACCTCTTTCTATCAACTGCTGGATGAAGCTCTCTCCCAAAACTTTTCATTTCGACCCATCGACTTTCTCTTCCAATTCATTCGAACAAATTTTCTTATATTTCTGATATATACATACATACATACACACACAAATATATATATATATATATATATATATATATAAACTTTCATATTCAAATCTAAAAGTATAATAAAATATTCACTGTAACATAAAATACCTAATTATTTATCCATTAATAATATTTAATAGAAATAATTAAATAATATTTTACATATTTCTTATATATGAAGCATACTTCATTATTTATTTCATTTCATATATATATATATATATATATATATATATATATATATATATATATATATATATATATAAAATGTACACACTAAAGAGTATAATATAAAATGTTCTGCTAATAGTTTATCATAAAACAAATCAAATGTAACCAGATAACATAAGTTTATCATATACCTGCAGAGCGACGTGGCGAACGTCGCTAATGGGGGGCCGCGTGCAATTACACTACGTAAGCCCCCCTCCGTGAAGGGCGAGTCGCCCCATTGACTCGCCACATCGTATAATATAATCGTGAGTTATTTCGAAGGTTTTAAATATTACGCCTCTGTGATGTTAATGATATTATTACAAAACGGCTGCTGGAGATCCGTGTTGATAAGCAAGTTTGATATTTTTTAGACCAGACACATTTACGCATTAACGTACCACCTATTGAGAAATACTTAACAAATACTGTTTAATTTAAGATGTAGCTGTCAGTATATTTTTACTGATTTAATACACTTCTTATATCCGTAAAATCATATTCATATATAACATATATAAGAATTAATATATACACATTTGTATATATACATATATATAAATATATATATAATATAAATAAAAAAATCAAACTAAACGAAAAACTTAATATACACATGAAATAATGAATTGTTTGACACTTTTTTCTATTTAAAACTCATTATTAAGTTTGAAAAATTTCAAAAAAATTCTGTTTTTTTTATTTATAAATAAAATAATAAATCTTAGAATAATAAAATCACTAGAATTGTAAATATCTAAACAGCTTTAAATCAAAGAATGATGATTGTATATATATATATATATATATATATATATATATATATATATATATATATATATATATATATATATATTTATATATGTATGTATATATGAATTTTAAAAGATATATCGACGTATTATGTTTAAACAAGATACCAACCACTGTTCTTAAGACTTGACTTTGATATAAATTACTTTCTACGGTCAATAATATAAATAATTTCCATTTCATTGAATAATTTTATTTCGAAAGATCCTATTGTGATCAAATAACGGACGAAGAAAAAAATATGACAAAAAATTATGAATACAAATTCTTACACAAAGAAACACTTAAGCGTACAAAACGGTTTGGAAGCTAAATGCCCTAATGTCATTGTATCTTTGAAACAGTACCGCCTATTCCATTTTTCGTCATGTCAAAGTATTCATAATCTCTTTTTGTGTGGAAAAGGTTGTATTGTTGTCTTTGATTTTTATCATCTATTAAAAAAGTGTATGAGCATTGGATTCGGCAGGTTATGTTCAACTTTTTTTTCATACTCGACAGTTTTAGTATAATAGGTTACACTTTATTATAACATAAAAGATGTGTTAAGTTTAGGTGTGTTTAATATGTGCAAGCGTTTCGAGTTTATAATTTCATTCTATGAAAATTAGACATCGGACATTAATAATTCGTATTTCTTTTTTTCACGATGGGAAAAAATTAGACAGTATTCAGACTAATAGCACAAAATAAACACTTCCTTTTATGAAACTCATTTAATAAACCATTACTGAAATCTTTTCAATCATATTTCGAACGATTACTTATTTACAATACATCTTCACTGATTTGCTTCATTTAGTTTTTTTTTTTTTGCAACATAATAACCATTCATTAACAAATTACTAACTTCAACTTCATTTGTAATGATTATGAACACATTGTATGTATTTAAAACATTTATAATGGTAACAAATTCCATCTAAACACAATTAAAAATTTCGTGAATTGGTATCAGAATTTTAAAAAATAATAAAAATAAATATATATCTTTAAATTTCAAAAAAATGACCAGCTATACTTTCTACAAATCCCATTCATATGCTTAAAATGGCAGCTAGGCAGTAATGTTAATTATTTGAATTAATTGAAATTAATTTATACAAATCATACTATGATATGTAATCACAATTCTAAATTTATATATATATATATATATATATATATATATATATACAAAGTTAAAAAAAGTTTCAAAATTTAATTATACAAATAATATTTGAATAAAAAATTGAACGAATATTTTATATATTTTTTAAATATAAAATGGTAATAAAATAAAAAAAACAGTAATAATAATCACCGATAAGAAAATATAAGCAATTACATTTATATTTAAATCAGAAATATTTTTTAAAAAAATTTAAAATTAAGAAACGCTATAAACGTGCCTTTGACCCCTGTTGTGTCATCTTTTCTTCGTTTGCCGAAAGTAAAACTGGATTGTCATAAATTATACGTAGAGAATAAATATATATTCTCGATGATATTTTTCTAAAATCAGTAGGAATCGTAAATTCGGCCGTTATTATTTTATTTTAAAGCTTTCCCACTAGTATTTCTTTCTTATATGTTTTTTTGTGTGTATATGTGTGTTACAAACAGTTGTCGGTGTCATAAAAACCAGATAAAAAATGTGATTGTATGAAATTATTGATTATTTATGTTTCAGAAGTTTATGTTCTGTAATAAACTGTTCCAAATGAATAAAAAGAACAAACATATTTTTAGTAGGTTATGTCAGTGTTACTGTTTTAATCCTGAAGAAAGATACGAATGTCAAAACAAAATTATTTAATAACTTGTGTTGACTAAATGCGCCTCTGTCTACAGGATTTTTAGTATTGTGTTTAGTACTTATTTTAATATTACCAGTTGTCAATGAATAGTTTTATATCGTCCTAAAATATTTCTTTTTCATATTGTTTAAAAATTCACATTTTAGTGGTAATATAAATATTTATGAAATTATATTCACTCGATATGTTTTTTAACACAATTACATTCATTGAAATTAAGTACAAATTATGTAAATAATTGTACATTAATAACAATTAAAAATGTAGGACGAAATACTTGAATCATTTGATTTTAATTTGGAAAAAATAATAGTTTTAATTATATGACATTTTATGAAAATAATCTTTTTTTACATTATTGTGTTTTAGTCAATATTTTCATTAAGAAATTAAAATATCATGCAATTTTATATCTTTAAAAATTTGAATAAACATTTATAAATTATATGGTAAGAAAGTTTGATAAAAAATATTTAAATATTACACATAAATATGACTATAGCTGTTAAAAAAGTTTCTTGATAATTTAAATAAAATTCCATAGTTCGAAGTATTTCTAAAGTTATTTTTTCAACCATTTTTAATTATAAAAATATATTAAATTCCCTCACTAAATCCCATTAAAGTTACTTAGAGTTAATTATTAGATGTAAATTGAAAATTTCAAAAATTATTAAAATGTAAATTTATTTATTTTTTATTCCATATTATTATTTTATTTAATTTCTTAAAAAAAAGTTAAATGTACTCCTCTCTCTCTCTCTCTCTCTTTCTATATATATATATATATATATATATATAAAGAGAGAGAGAGGGAAACAAAAAGAAATAATAATTTAAGTATATAAACGATAGAGTTTCTTGTTGAAAAATTTAATAAGCGAAAAAATCAAAAATATTTCAATCACTATTTAATTTATTATTGTGGTAAATTCATTTTAATTAACAAAATTCAAATTACTTATTTCATTATTCCAATACCAAAATATTTTATAAAAAATATTCAATAAACATTTATTATTCATTTTATTCACTGAAATGTATTTCAATTGTCAAATCATTATCGTTAGAGAATGGATAAAATAATGGCCATCACAATGTATATTTATTTTGTTAAAAATATTTGTATATAAATAATGAATTTGTATTTTAATATTTTTTTATAGTTCCCATTATTATCTGAAGAATATAAGATTTATTAATGAAATAAATTGCATTAAATGGGTTAGATACATTTATATTATTAATTTTTAAAAAAGTGTTGAAATTGGCATCGAATTAACAACAAATTACAATCTGAACTGCAGTGTTTTAAATTGAATCCCGTGGATCGAAACAAGTGCAGTGGACGCTGACTAATAGCTCTCTGGGGTGATGCTCGCCGGTAGTCTTCGTTCAAGCCCCAGTCAGATATCAAACAGCATGTGGTGTCAATTAATCAGTATAATAATTAAAAAACTCTCACATTCGAATAAAAAATTGCTCAATTACACCTACTTCGTGTGATGTATGAATCTCATCCGGTTTTCATTTTAGTTCAGTTCTGAGAAAATATTTCAAATGATTCAGTTTTACATGCGAATCGGATAAATGAAACCGTGTTTTACAAATAAGGAATATTTCTTATACATTAGTTACATGTAAAATTAATTTTGCGTCAGATCATTGTAATAAATATTAACTAGAAATTTTTAAAAGGGTATTTCTAAGAAATTGTATGTTAGAATCGAATGTATTTTTTGTGGCTAATGTCTGATTTATTTTTAAACAAGATTTGAGTTTTAGAGATTTTTTTTAATATTATATATATATATATATATATATATATATATATATATATATATATATATATATATATATAATAAAACAAACGCTTGGAATAAGTGGACAAAATAAAATACCTAGCAAAATTATACGAAATGATAGTGACTTATGGTCAGAAATTAGATAGAGGGCAAAATAGGAAGTATTTAGAAGAATGAATAATATAATGAAAAGTAAAATACCATTGAGCATGAAACAGATCGAGATATACTATCTTCTTATATTTATGATTAGAATTTTAACACTGAATAAAAAAATAAAGCAAATGAATTGACAATTCAGCAAAGTATGGAAAAAATAATGTTAGACATTTCTAAACGTGATTAGAAAATCTATAAATGATTATGAGAACAGATAAGAATAATTAATATAATAAAATAACTAAAATCGATGAAATGGTATAAAAAGGATATATAACAAGAAAATAAGACAAGAGATAAACAAAAAAATATTATTGGAATAATGGCTAAGGGATAAAAAGAGATCTAGAAAGAGACCCTATCAAAAATGAAAGAAAAATACTGTGAAGTATTGCTGAGGTGAAAGTTGTATGAGATTAATTTCAGATAGGAAACACAATGGAAGAATCTTGGAAAGACATTTAAGAGAATATAATGATTGTTAATAAGGCTTATGCCTAAAAATGGACTATATAGACTTTTATAATGATGATGATTTAAATAAGAATGATATTTTACTGATTTTTTTGAAAATATATAATATTAATTATTTTTTTATTTTAAAACTAAATAATTTAATAAATGGGGTAATAAAAAAATGTATTCAATCATTACGAATTTAAAATCTTAATTTAAAGAGATATTGAATTAATTTTAATAAAATTTGCATTCGCAAAAATAAATATTAATGTTTAAAAATAATTAAAAAATGTTTTTCAAATAATTTTGTTCAAAAACCATATATAATATAAAGGAGATTAAAAAAAACTGTATATAGTAATTAAAATAAATTAAATAATAATACATTAAGAAAACAATATAAATATAATTTTAAAAATTAATAAATTATTAATTTATATTTTTTAATTTATTCAGATTGAGAAATAAAAATGACAAAAAATAAATTTTGTATTTTATTATAATTTCTATTATCAAAAATTCTCAAGCTAATCAGATGTAATATTATTGTTAATAAATATTTTATTTTTTAAAAAAAGACACTAATAAATGATAAATATTTTTTTTTAATTTTCATATCATTTTAAAATTATATACGTATTAGAAAATTTACTAGACATTAACAATGATTATTTTTTTTTATTTTTTACTAAAAATGAATAATAAGGTTTTAAATATAAATAAGACTTTAATAATGCTAAGTATTTTTAATAAATAAAGGTAATTAAAATTTTTATATTTATTATTATTTGTATCTGACATACACATATATGAGAATAAATCAGTGCAATAATATCATAAGTTATTTTTTTACTTCTATCTGACATTAAATAGTTATTATATTTTATGAATATAAAACATCATGCCAATAAAATGAATTATATTTTTATACATACATACATATATATATATATATATATATATATATATATATATATATATAAATTATATTACGATAAAGTACTCAAAGTAAATATAGAAAGAAAAAACAAACCGTAAGATCTAAACGAGAAGATAAATATTAATTTGAAATAACAGACCGTAAACACACTAAACAAAAATTCTGACCATATATTTCTTTAATAATGGTAACAGGAGAACACCCTATATTGGTAAATTGGCCAGACTCAAGCCACTGGTTAATTGCATGGTAGACCCGAATCGTCCGTCATTTGACAGGTGATCTACAGATCGTCCCCCCATTAGTCCCACGTCTCTCGGTTCATTTGTAAAACATGGCAAATATATTGAAGTTGTTAATGTTATGTCGTTAGAATATAAATTCTTTCATTAAGCGAACAAAGCCAGAAGCTATATACCTATTGTTCAAAATAATATTGTTCGTTTGAAATGGATGTAAATTGTTATTTTTCTGATGTAAATGGTTGTTTTAATAACTCGAACTTTGACAGCTGTATTGTAATTCGTCTTAATTTGTATTGCTGATTCCATTTGTCATTCTATGACATTGACTTGTGGATTTAAAGAAATATTGTTTAAGTTTTTAAATCTATCATTATTTGTTTATTTTATTTATCATTTCAACTTGTTAAATATATTTAAATTATTGTAATTCTTAAATAATGTTCAAAATACAAAATCTATAATCAATAATTTTTTTAATTTTTTTCACATTCGATTTTATTTTCATATTTTTCTCTATACTCCAATTATTTTTTATATATTTTTTTGAGAAATGATTTTATTTATTTGTAAGGTTTTTAGTTACTTTCCAATAAGTGTTATTTTCAAATCAATATTAACTATGTGCAAATTTAAAAATAATAGATTTATTAACCAAGTTATATATTCGTTAAATTTTGATTTAAAAATCATAATAAATTGTTTAACAGTTCAATATATTAACTACATTATCTATAATCATCAGTAATTATAAATTAGTGTTTTTTTAAAAAATAAATTAATGAAAAGTAAAAATATTTCAAAAAATCAGACAAGTAAACTTTGCATAGATGTTTAGTAAAAATGATAAAGAAGGTAATATGAAAAAAAAACAAGTGTAGGTTAAACAACCTGTGTATCGTTTCTTAGTAGAGATTTTAAGTAATGTATATTCCGTCTTCAACGCTCGCCAACAAATTGGCTAAAAACAATTTATTAATCAATCAAAAATGCTGAAGGCGAGTCGATCAAACGATCCACGTATATCTTTCCACCCTTGGCACTCGACACGTTTAATGAACGGTGGTGATGTGTGGATGAAGAAGCACGGTCGGCAGGTCGCATCGTTCATTTGTCCTGCGCCGCCCAACTTAACTTTCTGTCATATTTCTCATTTAGTCGAAGGTTTTCCTTTCCTACCACCTGCTGTGAAGCAGAATGACTAGCGCTTATGATTCTCGTCTCTGAAACTATGAAACGTCAACTGCGGTATTTAAACATTTTGTTCGTTCGGTTCAACACACATTTATTAATAATAATTGGAACGGACTTATTTGATATACCCACGAGTAAAACTAATATGGGCATGTTTTAATATTAATGTTTGTTTATATAAAAATCAGGTTTCATACACAGTGTGACAATTTGCATAATTTATCATTCATTTTCATAAACTATAATATATAGAAGAATGACTTGCATTTTACATTCAATTATATTAAAAATGACCTAGTTGATATTTTTATAAAACTGTCTTTGTTTGAAACTATCACTAACCTATTTAGATTTTTTTATGAAACGAATTAAATTTATAATCTCATTGTAAATCTCTTTATGATATAAAAATCATTTTAACATAAATCAATCACTGATCTTCGATACTACAAAATTTTATAAATGTCTTTAATAATCATTTATTGGCCACTTTATTCTCTGATAAGCATTTTATGACCATGTTATCATCGTTAAAACAATCAGACTTTTCTCACTTATGATAATATGAAAAAATCTGATTTTTAATATAGCACTCTGACTGACATGAGTGATTAAATCAATTTGACACAGTACTAAAACAAATAGTAATAAAAATCGTTGTAAAATATAACAATAAATAATTAAAACAGCAAGAATAATAAAAATTATAATATGATTTTACAAGTCTTTTTAATAAATTAAATAACACTGTTCAAATAATAAACAAATATTTTTCTATATATTTTTGAAAAATATCTGTGAGCTTAAAGTCTTAAAATCAATTTTATTTTGATTATTAATCACAGAGATTCATGATTTAATAATTTCAAGTTATCTGATTTATCACTGGTTAATAGATTAAAAAAAATACTTATTTTTCAATGCTTTGTAAAAAAAATCGTTCTCAGAATTTTTGTAAATTATAGCAATACATTTTTTAAAAAATCTCTTCTAAGAATCTATTTTTTAAAAAAAAATTGTTTTCTATTATCATTCAACTTTTCTTAATTTAAAAAATATTTCACATATAAAAAATTGTCATTTTATTTTAGAATAGCAACTATATTTAGTTTTTACTCAATCTTGTCTTTTGATTCTTGAAATAATATTAATTATCAATTATTTAAATTATATGTTGTTCAAAAATTGTTATTTTTAAAGAGCAAAAAATATCAGCAAGTGTCATCAATAATAAAATGAGATACAAAAATCATTCTAAAAAAAGCATAGCTAAAATTACTAATCATTATCAATAACTTAATGTTAAAGAAATCTTACTACTCTAAGATTAATAATATTTTAAGTTGACATAATTAAATGATAACTTTAATTGTCATTAACTTATAAGAATTTCTATTAAATTTTTATTTTTGACAATTTACAGATTTTTTTAAAATTCCTCACAAATTAAATATTATTAGACTTTTTGTCAAATTCCTTATAAAATTCTTGCTCGAAAAATATTGATACAAAATTCTAGACTTATCTACTGACAATATATGAATTATTTAAATTTGCATTATCAATACAAGAATAATTAAAGTTGTATTAAATATATATATATATATATATATATATATATATATATATATATATATTTAATAGCAATATAAATGTTAGATACCGCTGATAAATCAGGACAAAAATCAACGGCAATAGGTCCGTCGGCGATATGCTTCTAAGACAGAATATTAATGTTTTTTGGGTGTCCGTTACTCATATTTCTTTTCGGCAACCGAAGAAATTTCACTTCACCACCATTGGCAACCACCAGTTGCTGCTATAATAATATTCTATAGAGATTTGTGGTATGGAGGTGACTATTTTAGGATGGTATTCATATATATATATATATATATATATATATATATATATATATATATATATATATATATATATATATATATAAAAGAATGTCAAACATTATGTTTCGAAGATATACGAACCTACTGTTTTATATTTATAATCCTGTTTTTAATAGTAGAATTAAATGTAATATTTGATATGCTTGTGTTTTGAATTTAATGTCAGTTATTTAATAGCAGATATCGAATTAAAATTGTTACGTTATTATAGAATATAAATTATTTTATATTATACATATATATATATATATATATATATATATATATATATATATATATATATATATATATATATAACGTATGCATATGCAGATTAAAAAATATTTATTTACTCTGTTGCTAAATTCATTTTGTAAATATCAATGAAATTGTTTATGTATTTATAAAGGTCTCGAAGTTATATCGATTTATAATTTAATATTATTCTATTTTCAATAAATAAATCAAATTTTTAATTTAAGATTTAATTAGTAAAATATATTTACATTTTAAAATTGTTTATGGCATGAATTGAGATTTAAATTAGAATTAAACATTTTTTTGTATTTAAAATATTTTTCGAAAAATAAAAAAATATTAGTAATTATTTTTTCCAAAAAAAATCAGTTACTAATTTAAACTATATTATTTCTACAACACTATTTTGATTGGAAAAAAATATTTTTTATTATAGAGTCATCCAAATATGAAGACTAGATTTGTGTTTTATTAAAAAAAAAAAACTATACATATTTTCCTATATACACATTTTTTTACTAAAACACAAATCTAGACTTCATATTTGGTTGACCATATATTATAGAAATATTTTATATATACACGAGTTATATAAAATGTTTCTATAGTAAAATATTCCTCTAATGAAATAGGTAGTTCCTTTAATGAAATTATAGTATATAGTAAATAAATATTCAATCTTATACATAACTGAAGCCATTTTGATAAATTTTAGTCAATTTGATAAATTTTAAAAATATGTTTTTTCAGAAATGTTTAACTAATACAAATATTGTTAAAATGCATTCTCTAATACACATTTTTCATGTGTCCAATAATCACTATCATTCATTTTTTTAAATATTTCTATGTCTAAATCATCGTAAAATTATCAAAGTATTTTTAACTATCTTGAATATTTTAGTTTAATAACACTTGTTATTGATTTAAATTCTTTTTAAGTGTCCAATAATCAGTATCTGAATATTTTGATGTCCAAGTGATCGTAAAATTATTACAGCATTATAAATTATTTTGCTTAAATAATACTTGTTTGTTATTAATTCAAAACATCATAATATAGGGTGACTTAATTGAGAGTGAAAGGTTTAGTCATAAATTTAATATCCTTTATTATCTTTCAATTTTATTTGGGATATCTTTTATATATAATTTTATTTGAGATAAATTTTGTAATAAAATTAACTTTTTCTTATTAACACCCCATATTTGTTTCTTGTTACATTGTCCATAATAACATCTACAAAAAATTTTCTTACAGCTAAAATATAAAATTTTAAATATGGCTAAATAACCATTGACTATTTATTTTATTCATTACTATGCAATTCCATGACAAAATTACATTACAGCATCTATGAAATTTATTAATAATAATAATGACCTTTAAATGTCAATACATTAACAAATAAAATGAATAATAAATAATTATTGATTATTTATAAAACTAGGCGAATAATTCATTTATATAAAAGTGTATTAACCAGAATGATTAATGTGTAATGTTTTTTTAAAAATAATTTTATATAATGAGTCATCCAAAAGTGATGCCTAGATGTGTTTTATTAAAAATACTATACAAATATTTCCTTATACACCACTTTATACACATATTTTTTTTAATAAACATTTGGATGATCCTATATAAAAACAATTATATGTTATAATTTTTTATATATTAGTGTACTTGGAAAAATTATAAATAAAAAAATGATATGAAATTATTATAAAAAAACATCACTAAATCGTACAGGTCATTATTACAAGTTAAAATACAACACGCCCGTATGTTTGATGTTTATCAAACATAAAACACAAAACAATGATTAATCATTTGAAAACAAAGCCGAATTTGTTAAAATTGTATCTTCATTTATAAAAAGCGTATGAAATATAACCACAATTTTGAGACTAAAGCGTAGTCACGCGCGCTATCATCAAACGTTTCAAGTGTCATAAATACAAGTTAACAAGAACTAAGAATTCAGGGAATGTTTCGCTTTCAGATATAAACCCTCCCTTTGTAATGTCACCCGTTCGATGACACACTGTTTCCGACACGGTTAGGTTTGTTTGGTGACATTTATATATACTGTCGGAATAAAAGGCTCGCGTGGCAATCGTAGTACGGTTTAGGTGTCTCTTATCTCGTCTTCATGCCATGTTAGTTTTTATGAGGATTATAATTTTGTCGGTGTATTAACAATGCGACTTTTTATGTATACAAAAGGTTCGAATTGAAAAAAATATGTGTTATTCTGTTGAATTCTGTTTTGACAAGATAATTTTTCATACTGGTTTTCGTATGATGTAAATTACAGGTAATTTAAATATATTTATATTGTAATATACTAACGTTTCCTTATTTATTACTGATTGTTTATTTATAATTATTGTATTATAAAAAATATACTAAAATATTTTATATACATATGTATGCATGTTTATATACTTACATACATAATAAACTGTTAAACTTTATTTTGTTATGATTATATAAAAAATATGTTACTTCTTTTCTATAGAGCAATGGCTCTTAACTTGAGGTGTGTGCACTCCTGTAGGTGCGAGAAAGCATTTCCAGGGGTGCGAGAGAAGTTTCTTAATTTTCAAATGCAAGTGAAGGCTCTTTAAAAAAAGGAACCTCGCTTCAAAAATATTATTATGAATAAACAACAACAACATAGCCATTAAAAATTGAAATATTGTTGTATATGTGAATGTATGTGTTTATTTTTCAATAAAAAATATCTTGCAATAGATGTAATTTGTACTAATAAAAAAATAAAAACACATATTTCAAGAGAGTGCGAGAATTTACTTTTAGATTTAAGAGGTTGCCGATCACTAAAAAGGTCAAGAACCACTGCTATAGAGTGACCTGAATGAGACTGAAAGATAATAAATGATAGCAAGTCAGTAAGTAGTTTAAATCCTTTAGTCTCATTTAAACCACCCTATATTATCATCGAAATTTCGTTTTCTAATTTTGAATATTTCAAAAATTCTCGAAAAAATTTAGTGATTTCAAAGAAAATTATTTGATTACGAAAAAATATAATTTAAATATAAAAGTTAATTTTTTACATTTTTAAATATAATTTATTACTTTTTCCCTATTCATTGATTTTTTGGATTTGATAGACATGAATTATAATAAATAAGAAAAAAATGTTTTATAATCTCGAAAAAACCTATTGATGTAAAAAATTCGATTATAAAAATATATATTTTCAATATGAAAAATTTTTTTTGCACTTTTTAATAGAATTTAATATTTTTTCTCTATTCATTGATTTTTTGGGGTTTGATACACATTAATTATAATAAATATGAAAAAAAGTTCAATGACTTATTAATGACTTTTTATTTTCTAGTTCAGTTGTGTGCAATCTGTGGGTCACGATACATCAAAGGGTCGTAGAAAAATTATTGGAGATCGAGAAAATTTTGAGAAATTTTCATGTTGAAATTCTCAAACCAAACGTTCAGAAAATAGGATGGTAACAACAAATAATGAGTCGTATAAAATTTCAGCCTGAGTATGGGGGTCGCAAGTGTAAACAGGTTGCGCAACACTATTCTTGTCAATAATATCTATTTTCCAACACTTATTTTCTATTTTGAAATCTTTGTATCATTTCCATATTAAAAAAAAAAATATTTCTCGACTAGTAGAAAATAAAATTATTTTAAACAATTAAAAATATATAAAAACTGTATTGAAAATGTTTATATTTTTTAAAAAGCAATAAATATATTGAAAATATGTATTAACCAATACACACACACAAATATATATATATATTTATATATATATATATATATATGTGCACATGTATAATTATCAAGAGGAAGTATTGAAAGATGTTAGGATCTAACACCTTTCCGCTAATTACTAATTTAACAAATAATAATTGATAGTGTAAAAAAATTAACCCTTAAGCACGCATTTTAAGTATACACTATCATAGCGAAATACCTTATAATTAACGTTTAATAATACATCCCAATATGTTAATGCCATTTTTTTCACAAATGAATACATATGTCATAATATGAAATAGAAATATCAGTTATTATAAAATTTACATCTGCTACTTTTTAATTGTATGTAATCAACGTAGATTGAACCCTACACTGACAGTCTATCTTACAATAGAAAAGTTTATTTCATAATTATAAAGGAGCGAACGCTCGTAGCAATACGTAAAATATGTTAATTATAAGTGAACCCCTTTTTGTTTACATTACATTTAATCAGATTTTGAATTTATTACTGAACAAACAGGTATATTTATCATTTCAGTTTTTAATATTAGTAATTAAATTCGTTATATTGATCTAATAATATCTGATATAAATTAATTGCTTAGATATGAATTAATTAAATATTTAAAGAATTAAAAATTGTTCACTGCATATTTTCATATTTGTTTATAAATATTTGCGGAATTGAAGTCATTATTCACAACAAATTATTTTAAATAAGATAATATTTTTAAAATGAATAGTAGTTCTTTGTAATTAAATAAGTTTTTTTTTTAATAATAAAACACGAAGAAATAATTTCATTAGATCAAAAATAACCTTCAATATCTTTACAATTTTTTTTAAGTACAATTAGTTTTTCATTTTCACTTACATTAGAAATATTTTCCATGAATATGCAATGAATATTAAATTATCAAAAATCAAAATATAGAACAGTTCAAATGAGACTGAAGTGTTTAGACATACATTTACTTGCTTACCAACATTTATTCTTTTTTTATTATCCTTCAGTCTCATTTAGGCCACCCTCTCTCTCTCTCTCTCTCTCTCTATATATATATATATATATAATTTTATGATAGATTAGAGAAAGAAAAATTTTCAGATTAAAAAAATTGAATAAAAATATAAATTAAAAATTATTTGTATTTAGTTCAGAATATTAATATAAAAGAAATATTTATTCCTACTTATAGCAATAAAACATGGAATTTTAAATATTAAAATAATTCAGCAAAATCAAACAACATAGAGAAACATAGAAAAATGTATTGATAAAAAGAGACACTAGTGCATTAGAGAAAAACAAACAAAAATAAAAAAATATAACAAAAATGGAAATTTTAAATGGAAATGAGTTAATTCATACAAAAAAAGAAAGCCCATTAATGTACAATAAAATTTATTGATTCAGAAATTGAACTCAGACATATAAAAAAGTCCAAGAAAGAATTCAGAAATAATAAAGAATCAGAAATAAAAAAGACGAATATTGAACTTAGAAATATAAAAAGGTACAAAAAGGAACTCGAGAGTAGATATATGAAGAAATTTTTGAGAAAATGTATGAAGAGAAATTTTTGAGAAAATATATTGAGAAAATATATGAAGAAATTTTGTCGATGTGGAATGGAAAAAGGTATTAAATCGCTGGAGGTGGAAGGTTTGAAAAAGGTTTTCATTCAACAGTGTGCAGAAAAAAGATGATATATATATATATATATATATATAGAGAGAGAGAGAGAGAGAGAGAGAGAGAGAGAGAAGTAGTCAAAAATTCAACAAAATATAACAGACAAAAAATACACGAAATGATTAATAGGTTTACGTGTAAAATTAAGCAAAATGTATATTTCTAATTCTTAAAATCGCTTCTCTGACGTCAATTACTATTCAATAAAATTGATCAAAACACTATTTACATTCCACGAAATTTTAAGAGCGAGTATTACCGTCAAATCGAATTCCATTAATGACATGTTTGAAGGAAATGATTCATCATTACCATCACCTCGGAACACCTGACGTTCGATACTCGATTGTTATCAATTCCATAGATCACAACCTCCCCACTATCAGGCCAACACATACATCTATAAACAAAAATATATATTCCAAATTCCACAGACATTCTTTTTGACTCAGCATTAAACACAATCGGTATAGAACTTTACAGCGAACTCAACAACCACCGCAGTTAACCTCAACAATGGCCATCGTGACGATAAGAATCGCCAGTGGCGTCCCGCGGAGGGGGCGACAGACTCACTTCATCAATCATATTCGATGACCCCCGCAGGAGATGAACCGTGCTTCGACAATACCAGGCACTGTGAACCAACAATGACATAAATTAAATTAATTCGATTTCTATATCGATATCCAGACTCATCGCGAACGCGCGCTTATAAACTCGTCTCTGTCTTGTACGAGCAATCGGCAGATGAGACGTACGTGGTCGTTAGTTCCGAAACAATTTATAATTGATCAGGAATTTTAGATTGTGATAAGCGTGGTGAATCGACGAGCTGAGGTGTGCTGAAGAAATGCATTCGGAATTTATAAACGTCATAATCGGAAGACGTACAAAAGTAAAATAGACAATGAATACTGTCAATGCTTTGTGATATACATTTATTTTGTTCTGCTATTGATGCGCATAATGATGGCGATTGTGCTTTGGCCTATTGCACGAATCGCCGCCGTTTTTATTTGGTTACTCACTTTTGAATGTGCCATCCGAATCGTCTAACAGGGGTTTATCATCTCAAGTTTTTTTTCATACATCTGCATTCGTTAAGAATTTATTTTTGATTGCATTATTTCAAAATGTTAAAATAAAACTCACGAGTGAGTATTTTTTTAAAAACGACTTTTTTGAAAGTTATTATTTTATTTTTATTACATTTATTAACACACAAACAACTAAAAAGAGTAATATTATTATATTTTATAAAAATAATTTGATAATATTTTTAATATGAAATATAAACGAATTAAAATCATATAAATTTAAACCGATTTTTTTATTCAAAAACCAGAATCTATTTTAAACAAATACACTGTTATTGGAATGACTTGAAAATAAATTTAAAATAATGATTCAATTCTATAAATTTATTTATAATAAAAAATTGATATAAGTTAATAATAAAAATTAAAAATTAGTCTCACAAAAGTTAAATAACAATTTTTAAACCTGATTTGTCTCCTTGTGACTTTTCTGTTGCCAAAACTGACGAGTTTAATAAATGGACTACTTTTTCAAACAATTTAAAAGATCAAATTCATAGAATGATCTAAGAACGATTTTTAAAATTGCTTAAAAGTAGTATTTCCAGAAATGAAAATAGTAGTGATATAAACTTGCTGTAGGGAATTTTCTAGACCCCATTTTAATTAAAAATATTTTTTTATTAATCAAGTTTTATAATGTTCCTATGTGTATTTATATATATATATATATATATATAGAGAGAGAGAGAGAGAGAGAGAGAGAGCAAGAAGATAAGAAAATTGATAGACAACAGAAATTATTAATTTTTAAAAGTTCAGAGACCCATGAACAAATGGTATAATGACATGAAAAAATCAATTGATGTGAAATGGAATAAATTTTTTGGTTTGCTGGAAGTGAAAATTTATCCAGCAGGTGATAAAAAGGCTGATTATATATACACGATAGATAAATAAAATAAAAGAAAAATCCCCTAATTTAAACATTAACTAGAGTTTGTTTTGAAACTCTGGCAAATTTACATTAACACAAATGAATTTTCAACCTTAACACCCTTATATGTTATAAAGACTTCGTTAATCACTTATTGTTGATTTAATTATTTATAATAACAATGGACTAATGCTCATTTCGATGGCGATGTCATTATCATCAAAGCGTTTTTGTTTAAAAAAAAATTGTTAAGAATATTTATTAGCATTTTTGTTACAAAAAATTTTATAACAAAAAGGCTCTGATGATAATTCACATTAGATCATTGTTATTATAAACAACAAAGTGAATAATAAGTAATTATTGAACATTTTATAACATATTGTGTTATTGAGGTTGAAAATTAAATTAGCTAGTATTTTCATTTTTTTAGTTTATCTCTTGAATTAAACTTGGACATATTTGTTTTAAAAAAAATAATTAGAATATTAAAAAAAGATAAATAATACACAATCATTATAAAGAACTTTATATCAATTTGCTAAAAATTTAATTAAAACATAATATAACAACATTTTCCTTGATTCATAATTCATAAAATATTCCGTGATCATTGAATTGTCAAAATTTAACTAGAGTCATTAATTTCCAAACACTATTATCATACACACGTTTAACTGATATATACAAAAAAAATTAACATTTAATAGATTCGTTTAACAATGTTTCATTATTTCATGTTTCACAAAGTGCAAATTAACATTGCTTATGGCGCCAACGTACAATGTTTTACACGAAATATGAATTGTAATACAAACGTTAAATTCTTTTTTATTACCTTTTTTTAATACGTGCATGTCATTAATCAATCAAGTTGTGTGATGTGAATTAGTGAACATTAATTTTAAATGACTATGAAGTGATCTTGTCGAGACTGATCCCCATATTAGTTGGAAAGATAATATATTAGTTGATTATCAGAAAAAGAGCTATTTATTGAACGAATATTTGGATTAGAAAAAGGTTTAATGACGATTAGCCGAACTTGATCTTTTGACCTAAAAAGATTTTTTTAATAATAAAGATTGGAAATTCAAAGAAATATTCCATCAATATCGTTTTTTAAAAAAATCATTTAGGTCAAGTGTAATTAAATGTTCATTTAAATTAGTTTAAATCTTAGTTCATATAAATTATTGTACAAAACGTTTGAAAATCCATAACAATATTTTTGACTACATTAATTAAGACATATTTTATTGATTATTCATTTTTACTTAATGAGTATATTTTTAATTAATTTTATTAATAAAACTGTTATTAATAATTTCACAACAAATTTAGAAAAAAAACTATCACATTTCTTATGTAGATCATTGATCTATAATAATTCAAGGAGAAAAATAATGCAATTGACTGATAATTTTTAAAAACATTTTATAATACCTAATATGTTTTATGATTATATTTTTTGGTAAATAAATCATGATTTTATATATTATAAAACTCGTATGTAAATTTATATATATATATATAATATGCAATATTTGGTGATTTATGCATTATAATATTAATAACGAGATATTTCTGAAAAGAAAATCTTGCTCGTAAATTATTTTAATATTATAAATGAAGGTAAGAAATATAAAGAAAAATAATATCCATAAAATTCGCAAACAAATAATAAACTGCAATAAAGTTTATGTCGTCGTTATAAATAAGCAAAAATAATTTTTGATTTTTTTCACTTTATTAATCGTTTACACTCTATAAAGTTATATATTAATAGTTGAATTATATTATCCCATAAAATTCAACTGCGAAAACTGAGAAATTAGTTAATGATAATTCATTTATTTATCGTACAGATATGCATAATAAATACGTTCGTTTACGAGGATTATTAAATAAGCAACGATTCAACTGATTACATTTCTTGTACCATCATGTTTGAATTCGTTTTCTTTATACTTGACAGTATTTGTCACATGTAAAATCATGTCAGTATTTTATAGTACCTTGTAGAATTCATATATAAAATATAATCATTGTTCAATAAACTTATATAAATATAAAGAGTTATATATTAAAAATACACATATAGTAACATTTATTAGAAGAATCTTAATATAAATGAGAAATTTTTCAATTAACAGCTGAGAATGAATTAATTAACTTCATTGCATTACTAATGATTTTATAGTATATAAATTTTCTACAGATCATTAAATTTAT
Source organism: Neoneuromus ignobilis (assembly GCA_029203775.1). Classification (NCBI taxonomy): domain Eukaryota; kingdom Metazoa; phylum Arthropoda; class Insecta; order Megaloptera; family Corydalidae; genus Neoneuromus; species Neoneuromus ignobilis. Next base: position 31,652,350 of record CP092092.1, on the reverse strand, counting down.
AATAGCTATTATTCAGTTTGATTCCTTTTATGTGCATTTCGATGTTGATACCACCATCTTTATAGACACAGAAAATATTTTCGTATTGTGGATCAAAAATGATTTGATTTCTATTGAAAAGTGCATAAACGAATCAAAATGATCATAAGTAATAATTAAAAATATCAGTTAAGAAAATTTTATAGTTTTCACAAAAATATTTCATTTGTAAAAATTAATTTAATTACAATTTCGAATTTTAATATTTGCAAAGGATGTTTTTAATTAAATAGAGATTTTTTGTATTTTTTAACGATTTAAAATAATTATATATATATATATAATTTTATATTTAAAAAAGTGATTGAATTAAATCAATTGGAATTAATATTTTATTCAAAAAATTAAAAAAGATTATTTGAAAAAAATAACTTACTGTGAAGATTTATTTAATCAAGTTTTGATTGAAACGATTGCAAATTTTGTTAAATATCATACTTTAGACATTTTTGCAAAAAGAAAAAAAAATTAAAAATGGTTTATTTTGATTTTTGTGTATTTTGTATGCTGTGATCTTATTTTGATTGTTTGTATATATTATTATGTAATATTATTATATTTCCTTAAAATTCTTACAAAATTTTAATAGAAAATGACAGTTTCTTTTGGAAATTATATTTTATATATATATATGTAATTTTTTTTTACACAATAACAATAGTGAAATAATTAAAGTGAAAATGGAAGAATTATATAACAAAAGATAATGCCATAATTGGACAAGAAAAATGATCGATTAGACACTAAGAAATGTAAAAAACAACCAAGAAAAGATCAATGGATTTATAGAATAGATCAATAGTTGAAAAACACTGGATTTTTAGGAGGAAATTTTTAAACAAATTTTCATTTAGAAGTGGATTGAAAAAAATATTGCTACTTCTTATATATATATACAAGGGTCGTTTGATAAATATGGTAAAAAAGTAAGAAAAACTAAATTGAAAAATTTAATTAAATTAAATAATAAAGAAATTTACCATACTTATCAAACGATCCTCGTATATATATATATATATATATATATATATATATATATATATATACAACCATTATTGTATTAAAGAAGCAAAAAGGTATAAACAAGGATATAAAAAGAGATAGTAATATATTCTTTAAATATTGTAAATTTTCCATGCATAAAAAACTTAAAATATATTCCTGGTGAAATTTAAGAGTTACTCATATACATGTAAATGGAATTAAACTAAATTTCTTAAAAAAAATTTACTTAGGTTTTGGGGAGAAGCTTTCATCCAGAAGTAAACTGAGTGGTTGATATTATATATATATATATATATATATATATATATATATATATATATATATATATATATATATAAGTTAGAATCTTGTAAATATAAAAATCAAGAAAAAGGACATTAACTGTAAGAGAAAAACATTAAAAAATGATTGGAAATTGATAAAAAAAGTTACAATTGAATAATTGAATTTTAAAAATTTGGAGGTACTAATGAAGTATTGATTTAATAGAGTCTAACAATTATATATATATATATATATATATATATATATATATATATATATATATATATATATATATTATAGACGTGTGTGTGTAGATTAAATTCCTTCAATCACATAAAGTCGCCAATAATAAAAATAAATACCTTAAGAGAAATAATATGATTTATTTAAATTCTCCAATACTGCATATTCATGGAATGCTGCCGAACAGCACATTGTGTTGCCCCAGTTAATAGCACGTCAACGAAGATTTACGGATAGATGTGAACCTGCCGGGTCGTCGTTAGGGTTACAATGACACATTTACGATTTTGGTTTAATCCTAATGTGTATCGTGAAATTAGTGGCCATGATTATAGGTGAAAAACACGCTGAACTATGTTCAAATGAATATAATTTTTATGATAGATAAATCTCAGTTGGCATTTTAACGGAGAGATAATTTCGTTTTAAGAGATTTTTTCTACGACTGTAAATTACTTAATGTGATATATTTATCATGAATGGATACATGGATACAATTGATTTACAAATAAAAGTTTTGTGTATGACGATCATATAAATTCCTTCAAATTGTATATTTTTTACTAAATGTGAATTCATGTGGATTCTCATACAGGTGTCTTAAAAATCAAGGTATTATTTATATAATTGCCATTAAATTATTGTTTTTTATTTATTGTCTAAATAATAAAGAAAAACTGTAAATTATTAGAAAAATATAAGATTTCTTTTCAAATATTTTTTTATTCTCAATCATATTTCTTTCTTTTAAGATTTTTTACAACTTATTATTTATTTTCGAATGTTCTTATAAATAATAATGTTTCGAACAATATTAATTACATATGATCTCTAAGAATTAGAATCTCTTGTTTTTAAATTGAACACAGCAAAGAATAAAAAATGTATATATATATATATATATATATATATATATATATATATATATATATATATAAAGGTTAAGAACAAACATTAGCACGCATCTATCAAAAATAGTTATTGATTACCTAGCGGATCATCCCGACAACCAATATCCAACAAATTATTCAGTCCAAAACAATACGGAATTAATTTCACGCGATAATTAACGCAAGAAGCCAATTAAATTTCTAAGAGAGTGAGTGACTAACTAAGCGCGACCTGTCTCGGGCCGAGATGATCTTCTGTGGTACAAGTGCCGCCCAATGCGGGCTCAACGCGACATCCCAAGTTCGCGTGTACCATAAATTAAAAGAATTTCCAATTACCGGGGCGCGGTCCCCCGGCACCCCGCTGCCGTCGCTCAGCAGGGGGTCTCTAATGGGGCGCAGTCATATATCAGGACCGGGGCACAGCTCTTGTACGTCAGCCCCGAGCGTATATGACTATAAGGATCGCTTTGATAGGCGGACATACACATGTATACTCACACAAACGTATATACACACACACGTCTTAACAATATTATTGAATATACGAGAGAGAGCGAGAAGGAAATAAACGACTTTCAATAGACATAAAGACTCGTGTGTGATATATTGTTGTAATATTTATGTTTAGCGGTGTTTATGGAAAATGCATAACGTTCTCTTTATGATGCTATACTTTTTAATGTATTTTTATGTTTTTTAATGAATACGAAATTACGTGTAGTTTTTGAGTATTGATTTAATGATCGTATGGCCATATAGACACGTCGGTTGATATATTTTGACTTAAAAATATACTACACATATACATTCTATTGAAAAATAATAGGTGAAACTTTTCATGAATATAGTACGGATAAATCATTTGGATGTACGTGTACCTGAAACTAAACATATTCATATTACAACGAAATATAAACATCTTTTATCGCATATTTTAATTTATTATACACAGAAATAAGTTTGGATTTGTTAGTTATACACTGAATATTATTTTAGATTTTTTTAAAAAAAGAAATGATTTTTCATTTCATAATTAAATACATTAAATTGATTACAAAAATTGCTAATTATATATATATATATATATATATATATATATATATATATATATATATATAATGACTATTAATTTATATTAAGACTTAATACATGAATATTACATATATTAAAAAAAATAATCAATTATTATATTTTTTAAAAATTTCATTTACTGAAATAAAAATATCATTTAAAAAAATGTTTAATGACAAAAAAGAAAAATTTGATAATTTACAAAAATATAATAAAAAACCCTTTAATTTTCGAAAATAAATGTCAACTTTAATGGTAAAATCAAGTATTTTTCAAAAATTGCTTATAACTGGAATTGTTGATGTTTAAAAATATTTTTTTTTATATAATTGAAAATTAATTCATATGTAAAATATATAAGATTAAATATTGATTCATATAACACAACTAATTTTATACTAAAAAAATTTTAAAGTTTAATTTTTTTCATTAAAAAATTAAAATTATATTTTCTATTAATCATATCAGACAGTTATAAATAATTATATTAATAAAAGAATTTAATTACATATTTTAACAATTTGTTAAATTGGTTACTTATTATATATATACAAAAAAGAGATCACAGATGAATAAGGAAAATTATTGATTGGAAATCTAGATATATAAAAAAAAAACAGGAAGAGATCCTTAGATAGATGAAGCAGATATAAAGAAATTTATCGGAATGAACTGAAAAAGAAAATCATTGAATAAGTCGAAATGGAAAATTTTCCTTTTTCCAATAGCAGATTGAAAGTGGTTGGTGATATATGTATGCAGTTACTTAAATAATTGTTTTTATTTTAACACAAATTTTCATCTCCAACACCACAATGGTTGTGAGGTGTTCAATAATCACTTATTGTTCACTTTTTGTTTATAAAAATAGTCAGTTGATGCGCATTTCTATGGCGATACCATCATCGTCAGAGCATTTTTGTTGTTGAAATAATTATATTTTTCATTTTTTTAAATCTTTTAATTGAATTCCTAAACTCCGTTCTAATACATACTGAAAAAATTTCTATAAAAATGTATGTAATTTTTATTAAAATTAATTTGTTTTTATTTAATTAACATTATATAATTTTGATATTCAAATAGTTTCCTTCAAAAATATACTGTTTTTAATTAGTTTTTCATAATATAAATGAGATACAAGTTGGATTAATATGTTTTGTCTTAACCCAGAGTAATAATTTCTACAGAAACGATTTTCAGTTTCCTACACAGATTTTTTTTCTATAAAACCACCATATATATTATACATAGATTTATTTTCCTCTGTCTGTGATATTATAGTTCCATCATAGAACCATCCTTATAAATTATTATTAATAAACAACTAAGAAATCAAAAACAATTAAAAAAAAGAAACTTCTCAAAAAATTCTAGTAGTCTGTTTCAAAAGGTTAATGTAATTTTGTAAACAAGAGATTATTAATTCGGCTAATATATTTTTTATTAATAAAAATATCATTCATTTTCAAATTAGAAAAATTAAGGAAATAATTTGTAAATAAAAATATCGATCTACGTAAATAATAATCCAACTGATTATAAGACAAACATCAAAAATGTATAAAAAACAATTTATATATTTATATTGTGATAAATCTTTACCCACGTCCGATGTTGAACAAAAAATGCGTACAAATGTGTAACTATAACTGAATAGTTTCCATAACATTAAAATTCTTTATGGGATATTCATTTTGTCAGAAATTCCTACCAAAAAGGCATTACACACATGTTGACCGGATTCTATAGATTGTAAAATATGCTAGCACAGAAGTGAAATGGGACTGGCTCGAGATGACTTTTATAATAGCACTGTTGTTTATGTTGGCAGCGCGTTATTTCAAACCGAATTTACTAACTTTATGTTAATCAGCCGTTCTTTAATTATAGAACGATCATAATTTTGTGGTTAACAACCTTGTCTCTATTTCTGACGGATCAAAATTAGTTTTATTTAGATACGAGTGGACGGTGTCTTGTTTTTTGTATTTTATGTTTCATGTATTTTATGTAGAATCAGTTTGTTACAAAATTTTAATCAGCTGGAAAATTTAATTTCAATAACGAACACATTATATATTTACTATTCACGGAATTAAAATTACAAAAATAAAGACATATTAATTATTCAACATACTAAAATAACATAAATTAATAAGCAACGTTACCATTGTGATTAGTAAAAATGGATGATTACTATTCTGGAATGTTTCTTTTATATTATGAATATATTAGTACTTTTACGATTTAAATTCTTTAGTTCTATTTTTATTCACTCAATATTTCATTAAAATATTATATATATATATATATATATATATATATATATATATATATATATAAGAGTATTTTTATTAATAAAACAATATTTCAAATATGTTATTAGTGATCCAAAACACATTCCACATACTTTTTTAGTTTAAAAAATAAAAATCTTTTTTCGTTGTCTACAAGTTTTCGTTTATTTATTTTTTTGATTATAATAACCTTTAAGTCTTTAATAGTTGTTCAAAAACTCATAAAATATATGAAATTAATAAATATCTGAATTTATAATATATTAAATTTATATGTTTTCTATTTACATTTATTAAAAAGCTATGTTATTAATCTTGAATTCTTTTAAGACATTTTTTTTAATTTCATGCAAGATTTGGAAATAAAAGTAATTTAATGTTAATATACTTTAATAAGAGGTCAACAAGTAATTAAAAGATAAACTAAATTATTATTTTACTCCTATTTCTTTTTGAAATATGCTTTTTATACGAACTTTTAATTATTCAGATTTTTTTAAACTATTTTCTTTGAGTAATCACACACACACACACACACACACACACACACACACACACATATATATATATATATATATATATATATATATATATAATCTTTATCAGCCTCATTCTATTCATTGCTAAATAATGGAAAAAACATTTCACTTCGACTAATACAATGTCTTTCTCTTCCAGTCCATTCGAATGAATTTTCTTATGTCTCTATTCCATCTATCCATTCGTATTTTCTTGAACTTTTTAATATATCTAGATTCCCAATCAGATATATACATATATACATATATATATATATATATATATATATATATATATATATATATATATATATATATATATATATATATGTAATTAAATTGTATATAATATACTTTTCTACCTCAACGATTTTTGGTACAATTTTTTGAATTTGATTACCACTATACAAATGCATTCTATTTGCTTGTATTATATTCAAACATGTTCATTGGTTAATATGTTTATCTAAAAAAAAAGAATTGTTGTCGGAGGGGAATGAGGGGTTTGTTCTAGAATAATCTAGAATATCATATGGAAAAAACAAAGGTATTTGTTTACTGTATTCTTTTGTTTACTGTATGTATAAAATGTGAAGAATGTTTCAAAATGTGTAGTTTTTTAAAAGAAGCTGTGATATAATATAAAAGTATTAATTATTATAAAATAAAGATAAACACGCTTTTATTTCCACGAGGTGAGTACATTATTAGTTTAAAAGAATCTAAAAAAAAGTTTGTTGGTAAGTTAGACTGTGTTAATTTATTGATATGAAGGTTAGTATTTGTTTGTTTATATACAACGATTTCTGCAATTTTATATATTTGTTTATAGCTTTAAAAATTATGTACAATAATTATTACATATATATTTATATATATATACATATATATATATATATGTATGTATGTGTCTATATATGTGTGGTCGGCTGAGTGTGTAGCCTGGATTTGTGTTTAATTAAAAAGAAATATGTGTATAGGGAAAGATGTATATAGTTTATTTTGTTTCTTTTTAGAGAAACTCGAGTATGGCGTTACATTTGGATGACTCTCTCTCTCTTTCTCTCTCTCTCTCTCTCTCTCTATCTATATATATATATATATATATATATATATATATATGTGTGTGTGTGTGTATATATATATATATAATTATATTGTATATTATTCTACACTCAACGACCTTTTGGTACTATTTTTTGAATTTGATTATTGCTATACAATTGCATTCTATTTTCTTGCATTATGTTCAAGTATGTTAATTTGTTAATATATTCATTTAAAAAAAAGTATTATCGTCAGAGGGGAATGAGGGAGTTTGTTCTACAACAATCTGGAATATCATATGGAAAAAACAAAGGTACTTGTTCACTGTATTATTTTGTTTATTGTATGTGTAAAATGTTTCGAAATATGCAGTTTTTTAAAAGAAGTTGTAATATAAAAGTATTAATTATTATAAAATAAAGACAAACACGTTTATTTTCAACAGTGCAACAGCTTGTGAGTATTTTGATCGTTTTAATATATTAATATTAAGGTTAGTATCTGTTTTTTACGTATAACCATTTCATGAATTTTATACATTTGTTTATAACTTTAAAAATTAAGTACAATTGTTATATATATATATATATATATATATATATATATATATAATGAATATAGTTATTTTCAAATGGTTTTAAAATGACTGGTTCATTTTGTTATGATTAACAAGATATTATTTTCCATCAAAATATTGTTTTATTCATATTTTAATACAAAGAAGTATATTGGAGACACAAGTCAGATTTCGAAGAAGAATAAAATGGCTGTTTACGAATACATCTATATATGTATGTAGATATATATATATATATATATATATATATATATATATATATATATATATATATATATATTTGTAGCTTTGTAAATTTTATAATAAATAAATTCTAAAAAAACACTCTTAATTTATTTTTTTAATTATAAATTATTTTTGTGCATTTTCAAATAAATGAAACCGATTTCAATGTACGTATGTTTTTTTTTTAATTTACAGGTTTTAATTATAAGTTTATTCTGTATTTTTGCAAATAAAGAAACCAATTGATTTTTATGTTTTTTTTTATTTTTTTCATAGGTTTCAACTTGAAGCTTTATTTATTTTTTTAAATAAATAATAAAAAAAATATTTTATGTTTTTTCTTTGATTCTATAGGTTTAGTTATAATATTTGTTTGTATTTTTTTAATAAAATATTAAAAAATAAATTGATTTTTTGTTATATTTTCATAATAGATTTAAGTTTTATTATGTACATTTTTAAAAATAAAATTCTTTACTATGATGTTTTTAAATTGACAGATTTTATGTCTATATTAAATGTTATTGATTATCTTTTAAATACAATATATTGTAAGTTTTTTTTATATTTTATGCAATTTTGTATTTTAGGTTATACATTATAATGGTTAAAATTATTTTTCTAAAGAAATAAATTTATATATATATATATATATTCTGATATGAAAAAAATATATAAATTATGATTCTATTGTAGTAAAAGTAATGACGATTTAGAACGAATAATGAAAATTAATAATATTATTAAAATAAACTTACATACATACGAATTTACGACATTCTTTTAATTTTACAGTTAAGCATAAAACACAATATTAAATTATTAATTTATAGTACTTGAACAAAACATATCGTTGTCGGAATACAATCCGTGTAATAAATAACTACACCGAGTATAAAATACTACAAAAAACTACCCTTATAATAAAAATGATACACGTTAAAACCGCAACACGGAGGAGACGACAACGAAGAATAAAAGAAATATGGTGTGCACTCGGTCATCGTATACTACAAAGCCGCTGTACGAATCGAAGAAAATACACAACGCGCGATGGTCATAAAACAACTTAAAATACAGTGTGAAGAGTTATTCGTGTCCGTTGTTCAGATGGTTGAAAAGGGAATCACCGTGACATCGCAATAATAATAATAACGTTCATTGCATCGTTTAAAATATCTCACAAAGGCTCGACCCACGCCCGTCGAACTCCATGCACTGGGCAAGCCGCGGATCGTAAGCGTGCGGATTCATAACATTGATATATATCGATAGAATTTTTAAAAATACCGTTACGCATGAATGAAAAATATGTATTGATAGAAATATTGTTTGCCGGAAGTTCTTTTAAATGCAAAATATACGACAGAAGACAATGAGTTAATTATATAAACTAATATTCATTGTACAACAAAATATATTTGATTTTTAAAACATTTTTTATGTAATTAATAAATAATGAATATTACATATATATATATATATATATATATATATATATATATATATATATATGTGTGTGTGTGTGTGTGTGTGTGTATGTGTGTGCGTGTATGTGAAAATAAACATACTTTTAATAGAAAGGATTATTAATTTTTAATAGATCATTGAAAAGTAGAAAAGCCTGAAAATAAAGTGTTAATATTTAAAAATTTCAAATACACTTTCTAATATTTTATGGAAAAATTTAATCTTATATAGAGTCATCCAAATATGACACCTAGATTTGTGTTTTATCAAAAAGAAACAATTGTATAGGGAAACATTTATTATATGTATTTAATATTGTGTATGAAAAATAATTATAAATAAAAATATCATATTAAAATGATATTTATTATAAACCACAAAAAAGAACAATACCTATTGTGGTAAAACTAATTAATATTAATGTTTAAAAGTAGTGAATAAAAAAAATAGTGACAAATTAACAATTTTGTATGTAAAATTGAAATAATTTATCCATAAAAATAATGAGGAAAATATTTGCATTATAACATTTAAAATCATAAAAATTACATATTGAGCGACCTAAATGAGACTGAAGGTTTTACACATACATTTACTTACTACTATCATTTACTATCCTTCAGTCTCATTTAGGCCATCATATGTATATATATGTATGTATGTGTATATAAAAAAGAAATCATACATATAACTCATTTTATAATAACTTATAAAATGGATTAGTTCAAGAACAAAATAAACGATATACAAAATGTACTCTTTAATTGCAGTCCAAAAACCATGAGAAAATATTTTCAATTACAATTTCTCAGCAGTTGTTTCTTCGATAACCGTTGTTGTCAGTACGATGTACATATAAAAAAACGTTCTGAAATAACATGATTATTATTATAAACGGTGTTCACATTTCTCATCTTTAACCTAATGATCTTCAATCACGATGGGTCAGACGTGATTGGATGTGACCCAGTACAGAAGCAAGTTATTGACATGCTTTTGTAATGCATGTTTAATAAAAGAATCTTATTACATATCCGGTAATTTAATTTAATTTATATATATATATATATATATATATATATATATATATATATAATTATTTAATTAAAATAATTACTATAAAAAAATGAAATCTTCGTATCAGATCGATTTTAACTATTTTGAAATTACATATGTTATATGTCTATTTTAATTTAATAATTACGTTAGAATATATGAGAATAAATCACATAATCAATTGTATTCAATCATGTAAAACGATGATTAAGTAAAGATGCTTTTATTAAAGATATACATTTCAAGAATCCGTGCTAACATCAATTATTATGTGCGGACATAGTCATAAAACATCGGACTGACTTTTTCGTGGTCAATTACGTGGCGGGACGGTCGTTAAAGTGAACTATAGGTCGTATCACGGGTGACCCGAAGCTTAAATAGGGTCACGGGGTCCTAAATTTGCCAAATCCGGACCGCAGTCACGACGTGTGGTGGCCCTGCACGCAGGTGTTTCGTTCTTATGTCAATCATGTACGCAGTACTATTACATTTTTATGTTGAACAGATGCACTTTGGAATTTCTGACTACAATTATATTTGCACATTTGCGTTCTTTGTTCGATATGGAAGAGTTTTAAGATAAATTCACTCATCTTTGGTTCTAAAATAATAATAAGAAAAAAAAACACAGGAGTAAAGTTCACTGAAATATTTTTGAAATTAATATATAGGGTCATTCAAATGTGACGTCTAAATTTGTGTTTTATTAAAAAGAAACAAAATAATCTATACACATATTTCTTTTTAATAAAACATAAATCTAGGCGTCACATTTGGATTATCCTATACTTGACAAAAACACATATTTTTGTATTTGAAAAAGCTTAAGAATAAAATAAAAAAAAATTAGAAACTAAATTTTTGATAAAAATTATTCTATGTATATATTTTCTGCTAAAATATATTTTTTATAATTTACAAAAAAATAAAAGTTAATTTGTTGAATTTTTGACAGACATTAAAAACTCCAATTCTTATAGGACAAAATATGTTTTTTATTTTTATAAAATAATGTAATTTTAAAAACATTTATAGAGTGTTTTTAAGCATGATAGAACTTAAAATTGAATCCCTATTGAAAATTCTATCTAACCTAAAACACCTTTATTTAATGAAATATTATTCTGATGATTTTATTAACAGAACTATTTTTTTAATATATTATTAATTTTTATTGTTATATTTATTCAGAATAATTTCAACATTTTAAATCAATATTATAATTTATATATATATATATATATATATATATATATATATATATATATATATATATATTTATTTATTTGTGTGTGTATATGTAAAATGTAGAATTTGTAAAAAATTACTAATTCTTTAGATCAATTTAAAATTAATGTTCTTTTCAATTTAAAATATATTTTTTAATTTTTAATTTATTAATAATTGTTACGTTGGTATTAACTTGTATAATTTATAGAATCTTAGATAATTTTACATACACACACACATTTATATATATATATATATATATATATATATATATATATATTTATATATATTAATCAGCCTTTTTCTATCCAGTACTGAATTAAAAACTCTCTTAAAACTTTCCACATTCAACGATTCAACTCCTTTCATTTCTATTCCATAAATTTTCTCATGTTTCTATACCATTTTTATAGTGTCTTTTTGTGTCTTTTAAAATTTCTAGATTTCTAACCAATAATTTCTATTATCCATCGATGGATATCTCTTTTTCTATATAACCAGCTCATTTCTATTTTAAACTTTTCATTTTTGTTATAATGTCGATAATATTGTTTTTTTTCAAAATCACTTATTTCTCTTCTTATCCTAGGTATTTTTTTATTAAATAAAAATAACTTGATAATTTATATTGTTATAATATTTATCATTTGATAAATTATAAGTAAAAGCAAAAAAATTATGTACAATTTTCTTGTACAAAATTTATATAAAATGTCTATTTCTGTCAACGTACTTTTTAAAATTTTATAGTAAATACATCATTGGAGAACTTTTATAACAATGACACAATCAAAATTATTTATAGAATCGATGACATTAACTCAGCTCAATTAAATCTTTCATATTTAATACAATAAAGATTTTTTTACAGCCATTAAAGTGTGATTAGGCCTTAAAGTCAGTGCCGCCTCTGCGGGAGGTCACTGAGTCCTATTGTCGGCAACGTAGTGCGGGATCAGTCGGGTCAACATGTCTTGCGGAGTCACGGGCTCGTTGTCCGGACATGTCCTTTTTATCTTTTCCGTCATAAATGCTCCGTTCTGTCTATGTACAAACATCAATTTTTTTCATATCATTTCAATCGATAATTTTTTGCCTATAACCTATTTGTTTACTGTACTTTAATATATTCAGTTTCAAAATACGAATTTGTATAACAAAAAAATATATACATAACTTGTTCAGTAATCTGATCGAATAGTCTGCAAGTCTGAACTATAATTTATTTTGATTTGCATCGTCAATTCTAATATTGTTTGTATGAAAATATACATAAAACGTGTTTGAAAAATAGTAGCTATTGCTTTATAATAACTGATGAACTAAATTCTATAATAATATTGAGTTATTATATACATTTAGATTATATGGTATAATTTGTTGACAACGTTATAGATTTTATTACTTGATAGCATAAAAATTATAATACTACAATAGTTTTTGATTTCAACTAGTTTCCTAGTTTTTTAAATAACATTTTTATTTTTAATAAATGATCTTTGAAATAAATAAATATTTTAACATTATAAGATATATAAAAGAATTGTCACTTGTTCACTTTCTTTGCTGTTGCATATTTCAATGGTCATGTGTAGATTATTGACAAAATTTTAATGAAAAATTATTTTTCATACAAATCAATTATTCAATTCAATTTTTATAAAAAATATATGATTTATGACAATTTCTTAAACTAAATATAATATTGAATTACTGATCAAAATGATATAATTTTTTTATTAATATGAATAAAAAATCCAAATACGAAAAAAAATTAAATATTCAACTAAATATTTATTAATAAACTTAATATTGTTCTAATTTAATTTTATTGAAATCTCATTCATAGCAATAATTATTAATTTAATATATTTTATTGATTTTGACAAGAGATTAATACTGAAATTTGTTACAATTTTGTCTACAGCTATTGTAGTTTCATGTATTTGTGTATTTAATAAAACAATAATTCTAAAATAAATATAATGAAACAAGTTAAAAAATAAATATTTCTTTCTTCAGGAGTGATTAATTTTTTTTAAAAAAAATTATAACCTCTTAAAAATGATTATATTTGTTTTTTCTGTTATTATACACTTTTAATTATATTTCACATTTTTAAATAATCCTTTAATCTAATTATTTTCTTGTACAATCTTCCCTATGATCAATTTTAATAATTATAAGATTATGAAGTTATAATGTTAATGATTTTAAAACAGTTTTAGTAAATTCAGTTAATAAAGAATGGATGAAGATATCACTGGATTGTAAATGCTTGAGCAATTGTCAACTTGAAAAAGAGAAATAATTCATAATGAAAATGTTGAGAATAGATGGATCATTGTTACGATGATAGACTCTTGATAGAAAAGAAATATTTATCTGTGTATAATAATGTAAGCTGTATTAAAGTTACCCCATAACTGTCGTACCATAATTCACATTCGACGTGAATGGCTCTGTGCAACAGTGGCAACAAAATATAGAATTCAACTCTGCGTGAATAAATGAATAATGTATAATAATATCATATCGGCTGCACAGTACTACACTATGAATCGTGTGCATCGACATTTTCCAGAGGCGCTCGATTTGAACACACGTTATTTATGCCCGCGCGACCGGAGCGCCGCGGCGTGATACAATTTGTCACTGTGACAACGCTTCTGTGGGGAATTCGAATTCTGTGTACGTTATTTATATTTTGTCATCGTGGCCCCGATGATTTGTGACTTTATTTTACATAAATTCCGATGATTTTTCAGCGTGTGTCGTGCATGTATGTTACGGCCACGTGGTACTTAGTATAAATCGTGATTTATTATATGTTTTGATTTTTATTTGAATAAATATTTACAGTGCCGTCTTGTTAGGCAATGTACACAATTGTCATGATTAATGTCAAGTGTTTATGCATGTACGACGTTATTGACAAAGCGGGTGGTACTTGAAACATTATGTTTGTGATGGTCACTCGTTATTATACGAAGTTTTTTTATTGCCATGTGGCCGTTGACAATATCAGTATATGAATCGTATTACTCTTTTTTTGGAATGTTTATGAGATTATGTCGTGTATTTTTAAATTGTCGTATGGACGCATTACGAAGCAATACAATGTTATAATCTAACAATATATCGAAAAATATTGTATTTATCAATAAAATGGTCAGGTTTGTAAAATTAAGAAAATGATTTATGTTATTTCCAGTGATTCCTTTTTCATAATAACAGATCATATTATAAAACTCTATGTACTTTTTTTGAATTCAGTATATTTTTAATAGCAAAATATCAAATAAATCATAAATTATTATTCTTTACATTATGTTTTGTGTTATACGAATACTGATTTTTATTCAATTTATACAAATTAAAGATCATATTTTCAATAAAAATACAATAATATATATTTACATATATTATTCATTCAAAAAAATATTTTTTTTTAAAAAATAACGATTCGAATTAATGCAGCCAATATTTTTTCACGTGTAATTAATTTCAGATAAAAAAATATTGATTATAATATGAACGTTTCTTTATCTCAACTCTAATACTGACTAAATTCATTTTTTATAAAAAAAATGCAGATGAGATACTCCAATGTCTCAATTTATAAACATGTTTAAAAAATATATATTCTTTATCGATTGTGAGTAATTTAATTGTGATAAATTATAAATCTTTAGAAAATAATAATAATAATATAAAAATAAACATTATTATAACAACAAATTCAGTAACAAAATTACTATTAAGAAATAAAACTTTATTTTGTATTTATTTTTCTTCTTAAATTTAAAAGCTTAATAATGAAGATAATAGTTTGAATATATTTACTAAATATTTTATTATTATTTAAATATCCTTCTTTGAGATTGACAAAGTTATCTATAATCCACATAAAATGAACCAATATTATAAAAGATTTTTTTAATAAAACAGATCATTTTAATTTTTTGTTCAATTTCAACATGAAAAATACATTTAATCCTTTAGTCGTATTTTACTATTCACAAACTTTTCAATCTCTAACAGACGAGTTAATAAGAACTTTTTCAAATTATCAAAAGAGAACATCGAAAAATCGATACATAATGTTTTTTGTGTCTATAAAAATCACTTCACATGAACTGAACAATTAAAATATGAAATTTTGCTAAATCCATCTTATTGAAGTCATCGTATAAATTTGAAAAATATTTTTTAAAAGATATTCAAATACATCATTTAAACAATTTCTTATATTTTAATATTGACAACAAATAAATTCATTTTTTCTAACATTAATTTCTGAACAAATTAAATTCGAATACAAAGATACTTTACAATATAACAGTAATAATTTTGTCATTATTAAATACTGTCGTGAATAGAAGTTATAACCATTAACAATTTATACCATCTTAATAATAGAAGAGACTTCAATGATACATCGTTCATCTTCTTCAGAAACTATTTATCGTTGATCCGTCATCACTCGTGTCAAGTCTTGGATCGTTTAAAGAATTCAATATCTTGATAATATTATAAATCTTGTTCGATACATCAATAATAAATAAAGCGTAAACATGATTATTCAAAATAGAAAAAAATCAATAAAGAACATTGACGTTACAATGTAAAAAAGATTTGCATCGATTTATTCATATTTTATCATGAAGTTTTGAAAGTTAATAACAATTATTGAATTATGTTAATGTATATATATATATATATATATATATATATATGTTGTAATTTTTAAAATTCTAAATAGAAAAATATTTTAATTTTATTAATTTTACATGAAATATCTAAAAATAAATTATTATTAACAATAAGTTGGAAATATTTGTCTTAAGAATAAAATAATGTTAAGTGTTTTACATTTGTTAGAACATATTTCTGAACACATTTTCACGACTTAATGAATTTTCAATTAACAAATCTCATGCATTTGAAAACAATAATATTTAACAATTATAAATATTAAAAAGTAGGATGTTCTAAATGATTCCAGCACCAACTCATAACCTTTTGTACATCAAGTGGGTGTTCAATCAATTATATCTCAGACAAGACTAGAAATTTAATTAATTAGTATTTGGATTGTTTTAATTTCACATTGTTTAAATCTGACAGTATTAATAAATACTAGAGTTAATTATTAGAAGTATGCATCAAATAAAACATTAGCATTGTTTTTGAATCATACTGTTCGAAAAATTTGTTCAGTCCTACGCAACTTATCTTACTTTCGTATTAGTCATAGGAAAAGAAGTTATGTCATTAATATTTAATTTTTAAAAAATTAGATCTCATTTTTTTAAAAAAAATCATGAGTTTAACAATAATTTTAAGATCACTTTTTGACCAAAAGAGAATCTTTTCTTATCTAATAAAAATCTGTAGTGATTCTTTGAGTAATATATAAAAATCTATCTTTTATCATTTCTATTTATAATAATAATATATCTGTTTAAAATTACAAATTTAATGGAAAAAAATGTAATTAGTAAAAAAAAACTTTTTATTGTTTCCTCCTTTCAATATCAGTTTAATTTCAAGTTCAATGAAAGTTTTTTTAAAATTTTCACTAAAAATCTTTACAAAAGAAAGCAATGATTTCAATATAATACATTAAAATGGAAAAGATTACATGATAAAACACCTATATAAAAGACTAAAGTTTTATCAACCAATTTATTAATATTTTAAAAAATATTTTTTTAATTAATGATTATTATTTTTGTGAAAAATTTAATCTTTTTCTGATTAAAATATATACGACACCTCGTAATACTTTAAATAAAGAGACAATACATACTATATTTTATATTCAATATAATTTAGTTTTTTACAAAATATCTGCTTATATTTTTGTCATAAATTCTATTTATCTAAAAAATGAAAATTGATTCAACAAAAAAGTAATTTTTTAATAACTAAATTTTTTTTACAATAAACAATAATAAAAAAATACAAATGATTTTTTTTTAATAAAATTATCCAGCTGTTATATGTTTTTTTTTTAATTCCAATCAATAACATAAAACGCTTACTAAAATATTAATACTGGTTTCTTTCAAATTTCAATACGATTTTTCTAGATTTTATTTATTTTTTTTATAAATGATATTCATTTCATATCACACTGTACAGTTGTAATTTTTTACACATCTTTTTGCAATTTATTGATATAAGATTGATTTTTCCAATAAATTAATTTATTTTATTTATTATTAATATGAAAATCATGATTATATTTAAATTATTGATTAAAACTAAAATTCTAACTTTTTGATAATTACTTTTTTTCATATAAAATCTGATGAATTTAAAAAACAAATAGTTGTATAATTTTTTGTAATTGTGAAAATACTTTAAAAATGTAATTATATAAAAAATCTTACAATATTTGATTTTTGAAATAAATTATTTAAAGAATTTTATTAACATTTAACGATTATAATTGATAAAAAACAGCTATATTCATATTATATTTAAGAACGAAACGAAAATATTCAAGTTATATAATAAATTATATTAAAATACTACAATTATGAATATTTGTAATATGGTTCTATTTACATCACCAGGAAATCTTTCAATATATGATTTATGTTGATAATATTCGATAATTTATAATAAATATAGTTTTTATCGAGTATAATTAAAAATATGAACTTTTAAACTGTCTTCTAACATAATCTAGTGAATCATTAAAGTATATTATATGAAATACGTGAGGAATATTAAAATCTATTAATTAATAATAATTATTATTTAATGTACATAAAGTCAGATTACAGTCAATAATTTAAAATTCAAATCATATATTTTCAGTTTAGAATTAATGTTTCTTTATTGACATACATAAAGATTCTATTGAAATAGAATGTTTTATTTAAAAAAAGAAAAATTGCTAATTCCGAGCAGAAATCATTTTCGTATTCTTGCTGCACGTAAAATATATAGTGACAATTATAAGTGGAATTAATGTGTCGTAAAAATACTAAACGTAATATAAACATAAATAACACTTCAATTTTTTACGATCCAGTTTTGATACAACTAGATAAATAAGTATTTACCGGTGAACTATGGCATCTTTCGATCAACAGAACTATTACAATAATACCGGCCGGCTTATGACTAGTCACATAAAAGTGTCTCTTATGTTAATGTCAGTTTGGTTTTGATTTATAACTGCTGTCTATACATGAGCAAGCGCTCTCCTGCTGTTAAAATCGATATTGAATGAGAATTTAGTGTCCATGAACATCTATAATATTCTTCTACTGCTGATCGAACATATATTTTAACGTACCGATGGCTGAAATGACTAAATTACAGACTATGAAAATAGTCAACGAAAATTATATTACTATACGCTTCTCCATATGTACATATGTTATGATTAACGACACAAGTATTGACAATATTGAGCGAAATGTCTTCCTACATAATTCACAAAGAGTGGTATTTATTGTTGATTTCGAATTATACTTTAACAAAAGGATAAAAGAAACTTCATGTACTTAAACGTTTTTTTCGTACTGTGAAAAATATATCATTCTCTTATAAGTTTATATTTTGGTGAAATTTTAAACAAGTTTCGAGTTTTTATTAAAAATTATAAAATAGAGGCCAATGATAAATTTCAATATGTTTTTCTACTAAATATATTGAAAATTGATAATTTGATGTCTTAAGAGCTTTCACTTTTTAGAAATTATTAAAATATACACAATTTTTATAATAAATTTCATTTTAATACACTGATTATAAATCTCAGCGATATTTCCCAAAATCCCAGCGATATTTCTCAAAATCCCAGCGATATTTCACAAAATCGCAGTGATATTTCCTAAAATCCCAGCGATATTTCCTAAAATCTCAGCGATATTTCCCAAAATCTCAGCGATATTTTCCAAAATCCCAGCGATATTTTCCAAAATCCCAGCGATATTTCCTAAAATCTCAGCGATATTTCCTAAAATCTCAGCGATATTTTCCAAAATTCCAGCGATATTTGCTTAAATCCCAGCGATATTTGCTAAAATCCCAGCGATATTTTCCAAAATCTCAGCGATATTTCCCAAAATCCCAGCGATATTTCCCAAAATCACATTTTTTATAAATTTATTATATCTATCTCTTGTAGTGAAATGTTTAGCTAGAAAATCAACAAAAATTTTATTTAAACCTCCAAGGTGTACTCATATTATATGTAGATTAAATAAAAAATTCGTATGTAAAAAAATATATATTTAAAAATGTACTTTCTTATAAATAGAATAGTTTAGTATTATAAGAATAAAAAAATCAATTTAAGAAAATCTTGATAAATCAAAGATTTCTTAAAAAAAAAAATATTCAACTATTATTCCAAAAATATTTTTAAAAACATACAAGAATAAAAATAATTTTTAATAAAAGTCAATAAACATGACAAAAAAATAATCAAAACCAAAAATACTTGAATTAGTTTATTATGGTATAGCACTGTTAACCATTGATGATTATGATAGTAATACATAAGAAGTTGATGATATATATATGAGGGTCGTTTGATTAGTATGGTAAATTTCTTTATTGTTTAATTTAATTAATTAATTAAATTAATTTTTTTTATTTAGTTTTCCTTACTTTTTTACCATACTTATCAAACGACCCTCGTACATATAATCTAATTTATGACTTAAGCTATAATCATTTTTGTATTTTATTAAAAAATACAGATATAATTGAAAATAACCTAATTGATTATTTATAATTGAAACTAATTTGTTCTTACATTTTATTGGACGTTTAAAAAATAGTTCTATATAATAAACTATTATCTTTATCAAAATTCGAAATAATGACAATCTGTTAAACTGACTATAAATGAATAACAATTTTAGAAAGATTATATCAACAGTTTTTTTTTAATTGAATATTCTCTAGTATTTATTAATACAATTAAAAGTACATGTTTTTTATTCTTATTGAATAAAAAAAATGATTCTATGTATATGAAATAATAAAAAAGTACTAGATAATTATTCAAATTAAAGATGAAGACAAAAACAAACTTTAAAATTCCATTGACCTTCAGTTAAATTGACATTATAATTGATCTATAATACTGTACAGATATTATCAGACTGTTATTTATCATTGTAGTCAAATAATATTAATACACGAAATCTAAATAATTTAATTGATAGAAATTTATATTGACGTCGTATCATAAAAAAAGATTAACAGTTAAACTGAAGAATCATAAATAAAAATGATATTTGAATACATTTGAATATTATGATGATGTAATAATATATTAATGATTTTTCCACCCACGCACTCCACAAAATCCATGTTTTGCAAGCCGTTACACGAGTTATAATTACGACGAAACTATTAAGAGATGGTGTGTTCTGACCACGCATTCAAATCATCCGGCATCATTGCAATGTTACGACAAGCAGACATTCACTAAATGTCATCAGCTTATCTAAGAACACGACACAATCTGTTTCTAACAATCAAAACTGTAAAATTACAATCATATCGGAGTGACAAGAAACGCGTGAACACCTTAGACAGATCCAATTTTAGGCTCGTGCGATTTTGAATACATTTAGTTTTTCAACGGACCGTCAAAGAGTACTGAAACTGGTGCGTCGGACGAAGACGATTGTATATTTCGTACGAATGTAGACGTGTGCACTGTGTCTTTCATGAAATATATTACACAGTATTTGTGGTCAGGGTGTATTAGAGGTTACATAAAAAAACATAATGATCATTCATAAAACGACTTTAATGTCATACACATATCTTTTAATGCGCTCAACACAATAGAGAGGAGGATAAAAAATTAAAAAGACAAGATAATCGGTTATGGAAGGCGGAATTTTAAATGTTGGATACCCCGTTGTGAATGTCTGTTATAAATGGTCCCAGTTCGTGAACGTTCAATGACAATAATAAAGCACTGGCGGCGTATATGGTTAGACGGTATATATATATATATATATATATATATATATATATATATATATATATATATATCGAGTATGCAGCTCTTTCCGTTGTATTCTTTTATGTTCTTTCATCTTGTTATTAATTAATATTCAGTACTATATACTGTTTATATATTTTTTTATATTTTAACACATTTGCAGAACATAAAAATACCCTGTGTTTAAAACAATAGTAATAATAATTATTATTATTCTGAAAAACTCGTTGTTCACATTCAAATAAAATAACAAAATGCTAATATATTTAAAACATGTCATTTTAAAAAATAAATTTTGTTAATATATTCCTATTTCAATTTTTATAAAGCTGTTATTAATCTAAAAAATATTTTTTATATTTTAAAATATTTGTTTCCAAAATATATAAATCAATAAAAATTATGTTAATTAAAATATTAGTATAAAATATAATTATTCTTTTAATTATCAAATATGATTTTTAAAAGATTTTAATTTGTATTTTTTTTAATTTGTGAATATATATATATATATATATATAGAGAGAGAGAGAGAGAGAGAGAAAGAGAGAGAGGCTGTTTTTTAGGAATGATAGAACTTTAAATTGAATCCTTATCGAAAGTTCTATCAAACCTAAAAAAAACACTTATCATATCTTTATATATACAAAAACACACACATGTATTTATAAAAAATGTTTTTTTTTAAATTAGATATAACTTTTGATAGGGATTCAATTTAAAGTTCTATCACATTTAAAAAAACATCATATATATATATATATATATATATATAAATTTTGTTACATGTTATTTAAGTTTGAAAATTGTAATGGAATGTCATAATTGGAGATATCCAATTGATATATAAAAACGTTCTTTACAGATCTACCCAAAATGTGAACAGAAATTATACAAGAGATTTTGTTTAGGTAAACGAAAATTATACTTAATTACAGAATAGTGTTTGCAATCTAGCACCATAAATCACTTTTTTAAAAATGCCCGACCACAAAAGTCAGCACAATAATGGTTTGTTGTTGAATTCACAGTATTGGTCAGTAGTAATAGTTGTATCTACAAAATATTACCTTGAAAAAATTTAGCTTCTTTGTCTACTGTTTGGTATGTACATAGAAATTATAAATACCCCCATGGCAGATGGAAATTATTATTGAAAAGTTTTCGATATGGGTATATCGTTATCATCAATTATATTACACACACACACACACATATATATATATATATATATATATATATATATATATATAAATATAAATATATATATATATGGGTAATTACATAAAAAAATGTCGACCAATATGATGGTTGCTGAATATTTAGATACATCATACAAATGTTTAGAAATGAATCAATTCTATATTTAGATACACATTATGTGAATATTGTTGTTCATGTTAATATAGAATTTTGGTTGAAAAATTTGAAAACGTTTTTTAGTAATTAAATATTTTTTTAAAAAATTATTACCAAATTATACATTTTTTACACACATAAAAATTCTATTCTTTATTATCATGATTTCGAAATAAAAATCAATTAATATACTTATTGATAAAGATGTATAAAAAAATATAATAAATACTGATAACAACCCACACAATTTTCTGTAATAAAACTTTTTTAAATCTATATATTTCTAATATATGAATATATATATATATATATATATATATATATATAACCGACATCTTTAAAAATGACATTGTCATTAAAATTACAAAAAAAAAAAAACATTAAGGATTAAAACTAAAAAGAGACACATTTCAAAAAAATAGTTTATAATAACACTAAAAATGTGATCTTACAGTTTCAACTGGAAAAAGGAAATATAAATTAAAAGGTGATAAATTAAATCACCATCAATTTGCTGATATCATATTTGAAAATATTCTACAAATTAAATACAGCAAAAAAATAAAATTATAAATTGTCATAGAAAAAGAAATAATATTCAGTGTATTTATTTTTCAGAAAAAAAACGATTCTTTTGTTGATATTTTATTTTATATAGCTGAATATGGATTATAAACATTATATATATATACTTTTTAAAAAAATACTGAAGCAGTAACTGCATTTTAAGAAATAAAATTAAAATTATTTACCTTTAATTTTAATAATAAGACATATATGAACTATAACTGAATTTCTTGCAATAGTTATTAAACTCTAATTGTCATTTAAAAAAATTATAAACCCTTAATTGATTGATTATAAATAAAAAAATATATTTTAAATATGTACTGAATTTCATTAAAAAAATTATTTAAACATATGAGTATTCTATTTCAAAATGAAATTTTGAAATAAAGTATACATTGATAAATAAAGCAGTGAATCTATCTTGAATTTTTTTTAAAAAATGTCTAAAGTTACAAAAATATTTATTTCATTACATTAACTTATTAGTATAAAAAATGTACACATGTTTGAATGAATGATATATAGAAAATTTTATAATAAATAATATATATATATATATATATATATATATATATATATATATAAATGATATAAAAAAATCTAGAGATTAATATCTGTTCAAGTTAAATTGATATTTTCATTGGTTGTACAAGCGTACATAATTAAAAAAAAGATATATAATTTCGATCAGTTTATATTTTATTCAAATGTTGATCAACTTAAGTACAGATGAAAAAATATCTGATATGATTGTATTCGTACAGTTAGTTTATGGATAAAGCAGAAGGAAAAAAACATTACAATTTCGAAGATCATTTGACCAATGAATCTTATTTGGCTTTGTGTCGTGTGTCAACTGCGCAGTCAGCACAATATCACATTGCATATACAAAATATTAAATTATGAATACATTTGAATGTAATTTACATAAGACAAAAACCCGATGACACTGTGGAATGAAGTGTAACATATTTCTTTATATAGGGAGGGGCCCGCGGGGATCACCGCCCGCTGAGGTCGCGGGCTGTCCGACGACATCTTCAGATAATGTTTGATATAGTCTGTAAGAGGTTACGAATAGCAATTTATATCAAATATTTATTTCGTTTATATGTTGAGGAATAGATATTTTTTTATTAATTTAATCCATTTAAATGAGATCAAATTCTTAAAATATATTTATCCAAAAAATATCAAGAAAAAATTAAACAATTTTTTTTGTGAATATTTAATTGAGTTTTTTTTTCAGAAATAAATGTAACTTTTAGCCATCTAAAATTTTTAAATAATTACAAAATTCCAACACATCATACTATGTACAAAGAGTATAATAAATTAAAATGATTTTTATTTTTTATAATTATTCATGACAGTAAAAAATATAAAGTATCATGTTTTTAAAAAAATATTTAATTATGACTCAAATGAATTATCACCCTGACACCACAAAAAAATTTCCAAGTTTCAAAACAAATAGTATTTGATTACTAATTTAAAAATATTTTCCCTTTTTATTGTAAATAAAACAAATTTAAGAATTTATGATTAAACTTGGTTCCATTTATTATTTTATATATAAAATTGATTTCTGTACTTTTAATAAAAAAATCTATCAATACAAAATTAAATTATGAATTTAAAAAACAATAAAAATATAAATAAATAAAATTATTTACAAAATAAATAAATTAATATAAAATCGCAGGTCAATATATTTTTTACAGATTATATCAACTATTACAAAATCGAAAATTTTCGTTCAGTGTAAATTTGTTGACAGTCAGGACACAAGCACAAACTAACCCGCTGACAATTCTAAATGTGTTGGGGGGCTAAAGAATGCTCGGCCTCCTCTGTAGGCGCCCGGCTCCTTTCGTGTTATCATTACTCATATTATGACACACATTTTTTTAACAGAACACATTAAATATTTATCTTGGCAATGTAAGAAAACCTGACGGTATACATTGTCCAAAATATCACGATATATATATATATATATATATATATGAATAGGTACAATATGAAGTAATCCTATTATTTATTTCTTAAATGTAAAAAACATACGTTATACAATATTCAACTCGAAACACAGCAGACTTTCGCATAATAAATTATATACTAAATATAGTTATACCAGTTATACACCAGAAATGTATTGATGTTATTAACGAAATAATTATTTATGTTATATTTCATATATACATACATGAATAAATATATATATATATATATATATAGAGAGAGAGAGAGAGAGAGAGAAGGGGAGAGAGAGACAATAAACTCAGTTTTCAATTATTTTATTTTATTGCACAAAATTACAATATTTTTTTGAAATTCTGTAAATAGAACTTATTATTACTCATTTACTATCAACAGGCAGTTTAAGTATTTTAGTTTTGTAGATCACTGAACTTCAAACTGATACTAAATTTAAAGTTGAGACTGTTTGATATTTTTGGTACTAAATCTAATATTAAAATAAAAAATAATTTATAAATTCGTATATTATAAACATTTTATATAATACAGTTATCATATCATGGGCCATATGTAGCCCACGTGGCATTACAAACTATTTCTCAATTTTTTTTATATATTAAACTTCATAAATTAGGATTTTGTATTTTTATCTCCCTCAAAATCCTAATTTTCTCATCTCGCCTATTTCTCTCTCTCTCTAAGCTTCTTTATATTCCATACTTTTCAATCAATAATTTCTATTATCCATCCATTGATTACAATTCTATAAATATTTTTTATGTATTTCCACTTCAGATCTTGTATTTTATTTTGCATTCATCTCCTTTTGTATATTTTTTTATTTTTTCTAATGTGTATCCTTCTATTCATTCTTGTATTATCAAAAAATTGAATTGTAAGAATTAAATATTTTTGTTTCACTGTAGTAAGTAGTACATTAATCAAATATTTTTTTCTGGATGCAAAACAGTTTTTTTGATTTATATATCAAGGCATTTCATCTGAATATCCTCTATCTTTTTATATCTCTGATCTCTTCTTCAATAAATAATTTCCTTTTGACAATCATCTGACCCAGATAAACGTATTGTAACATCTTAGATTTATCTCTGTTTTAGTACTGTTGAAAATTCACTTCAATACATATGAATTATTTATCTCAACACCATAAACGAATACAAATGAATAAAATGATTACTGAACATTTTTATAAAATATTATGGTGTTTGAATGAGTAATTCATATTTATGGTTAGTTTTAAATTCATGTTCCTTTTTTTAGTCAATAAACGAATTGGACAACACTTCTGTGGTTAGTGTTGTGTTATATTTTTTAATTTACTTCTCTAGTTGTGATCGTTTAATTATGTGATGATAAAAAACAGATCAAGTATAATAATATAATATAAAAAACTGATAAATACAAAACGACTTAATAAATGACAAAAACATTACTATTTATTAAGTTGGATTGAAATTAAATAATATTTATTGCCCTTATTAGACAAAAAGTTATTCAAATACAACCAAATGAAGCAAGAAACCTAAAAGAATGATAATAAACTTAAGAAAAATAATATAAATTATTTGACTAATTAACTGTATAACACTGTACATTCTCTGTGTAACTATTTTATATATAAAAAAAAACGAAAAATATTCTGAAATCACCCAATATCTTAGATCAATCTAATATCAGTAAAAAATGTTATGATTATTTTATCACAGTTTAATAAAAATAAATTAAAAAAAAATCATGGAAAATAAAGAGAGTTTATTAAATATTCAAAAAATATTTTCAAATAGAAAAATTAACTACCCACTGCAAATAATTAAAAAAAGTTTATAAAACCTAATGATTTAGAAATTATCAAAATTATATAAATGGAATATCGACCATATAAAATTATTATTTTTTATAAAATAATTATATGTTCTATAACATTTAAATAATTTTACCTAAAAATATTTTACATTTCTTGTTCACGAATCACACCTATAATTTAAAACCTAGAACATAACACATAATTTTTCAGAAGTTACATGAATATATAACCGCATTCGACAGATACAAGGAAATTAAGTATTCACATAAACCAACTGTGTGAATATATACCTGAAATATGTCGAACCTGACAAAAATGATCCCAATTTCAATATAAAAATTATATTTTGATTGCGTTATAATGAAGGTGTACTAGACCACTGGTTTTTATCTACTAACGATCCGATTTTTTTCCAAACACATTCTCTCTATTACTTAACGTCGACACAGTAGTAATTTTCCTACTTTGAAACTATAAATTGACTGGATTATGTTCTGAAGACATTTTAATTTGTGCCCTAAAGTAAATGTTTAACGAAATTATCTCACTAATATTCGTATCTATTCTTTTATAATTATTACTGTTTCCCACGATAGAATAAATTTCACAAATATTGTATTTATATTACAAATTCGCCTGCGGATATAATTGTTTGTTATTTCATGCTCTACAATCATATTACAAATAGGTATCTTAAATATTTTTTGTGTATTTTCTTATTTATTTTAAATTTATATTATTTGGGTTAATAACAAGTATTGAATGTGAAACATTTTCAATTTATAATACAATAGTTGCAGTAAAAATATTTTATTCAAATCTAATATTTAAACAATATATATATATATATATTAAATATGTGTGATTAATTATTTAAAAACATAAAACCTATAAACATAATAAAAAGAGAAAACGTCCTGAAATACAACAGGAAAATGATTTATATTATAAAATGACAACAACATAAATTATTGTTTAAAAATCAAAAAATATAAAAAAAATAATCAGCCAACAGATAGAGTAAAGATAGTAAAAATTTCCTTGAAAATTGATTTGAAAAAAAATTATCAAAAGAATAAGTTTAAAAAAATACTAATAAGCAATTACTATATAAACACACACACACACTTATATCTGTATATATTAAAAAAGGTGACATTGTGCTGTGCAATAATTTTTTGGTATTTGAAAAATTGGACTCATGATTTGTTAAAAAAGATAGCTTTTTATTTATTCTATTAGTTTATTAATTATACCGATTTTGAATTATACTAAAAAGTGTTTTATTTATACCTTTGAAAGTTACTAAATTCCTATGAAAATTAAGAAATATATAAAATAAAAATATCAGTAAATATTTTTAAAAAAGATATGAATTTATATTTGCTTTGAAATTTTGTATTTTTAAATCATTGATTTTTTAAGGTCCTAAAAATGATAATTTTATGTTAAATATTTTCTATTTAAGTTATTTACTGGCTAATTTATCTTACTGTCTTTATATATATATATATATATATATATGTATGTATGTATGTATGTAAACATATCGTATTTTAAAAAAGGTTCAAAGAAAATTATTAATTTATACCAAACAGTGACAGCAGTCACAGCAATACCTCAAAAATTTACCTCAAACATAACACCGTTTGAAATAAAACCATAAAATCCATTTAATACTACACCGCAAAAAGTATTTATTCTTCACGGCGGTTATCAATTATGGAATTTATTTATTTACTGTTAACATAAATTTCGTTTTCTATGAGCAATAAATAGACGTAATGACTGTGTAGATGTACGCACTGTACATACGTACAATACAAATATAATTCACACGAAAGACAATGGCCAACCGCAACAGTGGTACGTGTCGGCATCTCTACGCTGCATACTGCAGGCATTCTATGAATTTTTATGCCTGTAGATTTTTTTTCGTTTCGTCGAAATGCCCAGTTATACACGGGCCAGCCTTTGGTCCGGGCGTATTAAATGATTAGGCGCTATAATCGTGATGCTGTGTGCACATTGTTTGACCTGACCATGAGTAACTCTTTACCTGGTACAAATCGACCAGGTTAATGAAATTGTATAAGCTTGATCAAATCAGATCAATATCAGTGAACATTTTGATTTTATTAAGTCTTATTTACACATAAATCTTCTTTTAAGATTTTACCTCCTTAAAATACTATAAAAATGTACAATCATCACTTATTCCCATTTTGATAATATGTACATATTTAGAAAATCATGATATCAAAAATTGGAAAAAAGTGACATTCCATATCTTGTCTATTTAAATATAAATAATTTGGAAAAAATAATTATTGAACTTTATATAAAACTTTTGTAACGTTAAATAGTAATCATTTGTGAAGAAAAATACATTGAAGTATCTAACCCTACGCAAAACATCAATAGTTAACTTCACTTTTTCAATGTAATGAAAAATATAAAGAAATCAATTTGTTTACTCACATAAAATTCTTCACAATCAGCAATGCACAATATTTCACAAACATAATCACACACTAAATCACTAGTTAATTATTAAAAATACAATATTCTATTATTAATTAAAAAGAAATATCAACACTTGCGCGATAAAAACTATATTTAAAACAGACTTATTATATTTAATGCACTATATTAAAGCAGACATATTTTCAACACAGTTAAAACTATTGTCAAGTGCACTTTATGAAAGTAAAAAATATTTGTATAAAATTACTGTAATAACTAAATACATAACACTTACTATTATAAATGTTATTTAAACAAATATAATAGGAAAATAAACGACTGTAAGTAGACAAACTCTTACATAATATTTAATTTAAGTCTTATATTCTAAAATTTTAATTCAATTGCTAGATATAAACGTGTTCTGTGTTATATTTAAATTATTTTATTTTATTTTATTTATAGGATTGGTCAAAGTAGGAAATTTTGGTTGATGTTTCATCATTAAGTTTGGACTCTGCAAATATTTTGAATGTTTATTGAATAATAAATAGAATTTCACTAAATAGTAGAACATTTCTCAGAATTTCCAGTGGGATTACTTTAAATATTTGACCAACAAAATTGTAGACAGTCACAAAAATTTATTCTTATTCAATAGATGTATAGAGTTTTCCAATAAGTGATTCAGAAGTTTAAATGGAAATAAAATAAAAATTATTTAATTAATTTGTTATTTATTTGGTTTCTATTTTTCAGCAAATTCTATGGCATTAATGATTCAACACAATTTCACTCATATGACCACCACGACTTCACTTAACATAGTCCAATTTTTAATCACTTTTTCACATAATTGTGGTCCAATTTCATGAATTACACATTCAATGTTTATTTTTAATGCCACTGTTGTTTGTGGTTTATCATCATGAACCAATGATTTCACATAACCTCGCAAAAAATAATCCAATGGAGTTAAATCACATGATCTTAGTGATCAATTGATGGGTCCATTTCGTAAAATAATGGATTCATTAAACTTTTGTTTCAATAAGTCTATTGAAGTTTTTACAATTTCTAAGAGTTGTTGAAATGTTAAACGTTCCACGATAATTTGTCAAACTATACTGAGTTGAAATATCAAAATGAGATTAAAAAAAAATCAAACATGGCTGCCACCAGCTGTCAAAGTTCTGAAATTCTTATTAGAAAACCCTATATAATGATAATACATTTTAATCAAAAAAGAGTTTCGCCTTTTTATGGTAAAAATAATACGTTAAAAATTAAATTGGGAAATAAACAATACAAAAAACACGTTTAGGAACATTCAATTTTTCATAGACGTCCTCAGACTGAAAATGTTCTTAATTCTAGTATTTTGAAAATAGTACCTTCATTAATAAAGAGAGGAAAAATATAATAATACAAATTCCAATTCATAGGTTTTTTTGAAAATTTTTCCTGAAATAAAAATACATAAACAATAAAAAATTTAAAGACAATTTAAGCTAACGACAAACAATTTTATTATACAGCTAAATTATAATTTATATAGAACAGCTTATTTTATACAATTTTTATTATACATGTAAAAACTCTTGTACACCAAAATTGAAAACAATAAAACTTTCTTGAATCTTGAATCTTGAAAATAATACAAATATTGTTCTAAATTTGGAAATCTTGCCACCGAACTTACAGTTCTAAGCAAGTATATACATATATCATTATCATCATCATATCCAGCTTATATCAACCCATTGCTGGACAAAAGTCTCATTGAATTTGGGCATACCTACCACACTAACCAGGTGGATTGGTAGGATTTTTTATTTGAGATTTACTCCCTCGTATTTCATTTACTCCCTCGTACTCCATTTACTCCCTCAAACAGATTTTCTCTCTCTCTCTCTCTCTCTCTATATATATATATATATATATATATATATATATGTGTGTGTGTGTGTGTGTGTGTGTATTCATAACATTTTTAAAAATGTTTTTAATCCCTATGTTTATTTTTTATTCATCACTAAATTACACTAAATATGTAAAATCATTAAATATATTTTTTTTAAATTTATTAGGTTTTTGTAATTTTTTTCAATGAAAATAATATTTTATTGAACACATTTTTTATAATGTGCAAATATTTTATAACAAATTTTATCATTTCTCAAAACTAGCAATTACCTATTTAGTTCCAAATAAAGATTAAAAACGAAATATTTGCAGACTAGTATATTATACACCCGGATATGTTCTTAATCACAGTAACGTAAACCGTGTGCTATTTTAACGTAGCGGTATGAACACAATCAAAATCCCCAAAGATCACATCTCAAACGGCCACGTGTTTATAACCAATAATTACGCCAGCGGCCGGCGCTTGGGGTTGCAGTCTGGGGGCAGAGGTTTTCTCACGGTGCGGCGGCAATGCGCCCCCCTTCAACGATAACGATTACGTGTGTCTTTAATCACAACAGTACCGCAATTTTACGTGTAACCACCCATATCACTCGATCGGCGAGTACCCGTCGTCTACGTCCAATCCTATATGTTTAAGTGATTATCGACGCATCAGTTAGACTATTTGATTTCGAATTAAATTGATTCAAATAATATGATCCCAATCATCAGTTACTTCCCACTGCTGTTGTACAAGTCTATTTGAACGAATGATACTAACATATTTGTACCTTATTATAGATTAATCACTTTATAATATACTATTTACGGTTACTGAGAAGTACTATTCAATAGAAATTATGTATTTTTTTTCCTTCTGATTATTCTAAAGGGTCTTGTAAATTGCTACTAAATATTACATTCATTTCACATCTATATACATACACTAACCAGCTGTTTAATTTTATATATAACGATTTTTTTATTAAAAAACTATCATAATAAAGTAAATAGCGAAAAAACTGATACTATTTCTCATTTTTCTATTATGACAGATGTAACAAATTTGAGTAACAATTAAATTCTTAACCAATTATTTTTAATTCATCTATCGTAATTTATTTCTCCAATATTTACCAAAAATGACCATACACAAATTGTTATATATATATATATATATATATATATATATATATATAGAGAGAGAGAGAGAGAGAGAGAGATCCATCAGAATCGAACAACTTAATTTTTAAATAAAACGAACTTTTTTTTGAGCGAGTGATGAATTTTCTTTGAGCGATGTTGAGTATGAGTTCCTGATTCTCTCTCTCTCTCTCTCTCTCTCTCTCTCTCTATATATATATATATATATATATATATATATATATATATATATATATCAATATTGTTTGACAATCAATTTCTATAATTATACATAAATTAATTTGATAATAATAAAGGTGATCCAAATGAGACTGAAAGGATTATCATATTATTTTCTTACTGTTGTATAATTTACTATCATTCAGTTTTATTTGGATTACCCTATATAATTCTATTTTAATTATTATACTCGATTATTAAAAAAAATGTTTTTTTTTGTATTATTCGTATATCGCACTCCAAGAATGTCATATTTTCGTTAGAGAGGGATTTTCTAAATAGATTGAGTTAAACATTTTTGATTATGTATTACAAAATGATATTTTTTTATCATAGATAAAAATGAGTTTTTTTAATCATCATTTTTAATTAACAATCATAAGTAAAAATAAAGTTACTAAAAATATATCCACATATACCGGAAATTACTTTAAGGAATGCTATTTAAAAACAATTTTTCATTGATGAAAGATAAAGCATTTATACAAGATTAACAAGAATAAACAAACTACATAAATACAATTTCTTCATTATTTATCTAAAGTCTATAATATATATATATATATATATATATATATATATATATATACCACATACAGGGATATAAAGACAAATAATAAAATTTGTTATGTACAAGCATGTTAATATATTCGGTAATGATCTTTTTTTTAGAAAGATAATAATATTTTTACGGTATTTTTTATTAGATGCTAAGCATATTTTGTCGGCTGTCAAGTATGATGAATGTGACATTAAAGAATATAATTTGTGCCAACTATATGAATTTATGCCTATTAAATGTCATAAATCTTCTTTAAGTATTTCATAAATAGTAAATTACTTCTTAATGAATTTTAAGCATCGAAAGAAATCAAAAACGTGTTGAAACGTTTATTAAGTTTTTTGGCTAAGTACGGTATTAAAAATGAAATATCTTTTTTATTTTATATTTTTCAGAATATTTTTTTAATATTATCATAATTTATATTTGTTATTTTAATTTTCAATATCACAAAAATGGAAACTATTTTTTTTAAATAAGTAATTAAAAGTATATTAAAAATTTTATACTCTATATAAATCAAAATTTAAATCACTAAGTAATTATTATTTGAATTTGAATGATTTTAAAAATATTTATCTACATTAGAAAATATTTAGTACCATTGTTATTAAACATTTTTTATAAATAAATTCCATGTTGAGAGTCAAGATTTATTTCTAAAAATACATTTGTCTATAATACTTGCTTTAATTAAAACAGTAATATTTTTATTCCATTTTTTTTTAACATTGTTATCTAAGAAATATTTATATAATTAATTTTAAAAGTAATTTTATATATAATGATAAAATACGAGAAAAGTGTCTTACATAAAAGAATTTTAATCAAAGAACAGATACACATTTTTATAGAAAAATTATTCATGTATTTAAAATTTAAATTAAAAAAATTATAAGACAATAGATTAGTAAAAAATTCAGCTTCAAAGAAGTGCTTGAACTTAAAATATTCTTTATTTCACTATTAAATCACTCTATTCTTCACTGAATATCTTTAAGTACAGATTAAAAAGATGGGATAATAAAAAGTAATATCTTGTTTGATACAAGAACTTCTGTCATAGAATTTACTGCCCTGAACAAATATCTTCTTTTTATTATTACTTAAATATGTCAATAAATCATTGGATATTAATTTCTATTAACTTATTTGTTTCAACAAAAAAATAAATTAATTTAAAAATAAATATTAAAAATATTGTAAATAATTAATACAATTATATAACCAAACAAGATTATAAAAAAAACACATATAACATACATTACGAAACATTGAACAAACATGTTTTGAAACTCAACAGAACATCAGTAATTTACAATTATTTATAAAATTTTGAAACTAATTTTATAACATTTATCTTTAAATATACGTATCAATCATTGCACTACCTAAGGTCTATGTCATTTCTTATTAATCATTCTATAAGATTACCTACATATAGTTATGTTCTTAAACCAAACAGTAAAGATTGCGTAAATTTATTACAGTGATGAGATAAAAAAACAACACGTATTTGGTGACACCTCTTAGTGCGATGTCACGTCGATGCCATTTCTCTCGAACACAAGA
This sequence comes from Neoneuromus ignobilis, assembly GCA_029203775.1. Classification (NCBI taxonomy): domain Eukaryota; kingdom Metazoa; phylum Arthropoda; class Insecta; order Megaloptera; family Corydalidae; genus Neoneuromus; species Neoneuromus ignobilis. The sequence continues at coordinate 31,616,780 of CP092092.1, read as the reverse complement.
AGCTAAAACCCTTGTCATGTGTCACCTGCTGGCACAACAAGTGCTGATCTGAGTTGTCTTGCTACATAGAATTGTCAGATAGGGTTTAGAAAGCAACAAAAAAATTTAATACAATCATAAAAAAAAGTTTTTAAATTTCGAAATATTTTTTTACATTCATACTGAAGATACAACTATAAAATTTTATATAAAAATGATATAAATTCCTATCAGGTTTATTTATCTTATAATTCGTGATTTGTTTTAATAACATATTTTGGATCAACATTTGAATAACAATAAAATTACAAAATAAATCCAGTAATAATTAAAAATCTAGTATCAATTTTAAAACATTGCTTGGTTTTAATTTAAAGTATTGCATTATCAGTTCACTGTAAAAAAATATGTAATGTTTTCTTATTTTCATTTTAAAACATAACATTATTGACTTGAAACACATGTTAACACTTTATCAAGTTCAAAGTTCATTAACCATTTAAGACCGGAAAAAAATCTTCAACTTCATGTGATTCTTGTAAAGTATGACAAATGTAAATTGACTGTAAAAACATCATGTAAATTGTTCACTTTACATACTGTTAATTAATGCAAATTATGTGAGACAAATGTCATTAACTGTAAAAACAACGAAAAGCTATTACAATTACACTATGAATAATCATCAATTCGTATGTCAATAACATAAAATTTGTAAAGCGTTTAATTATGACACGTTGTAAACAGCTTGTAAATCAGACTATAGACAAAAGCAATAAACAACTAACGGTACATAACGGACCGTTAAGTATTGATCAATCAATACTTAGTAACATATATCTAATATTATATTAATAAATTCACAAATTAGAAATCTCAAACTTTTTACTGAAAAATACTTTTTTTATTTGTTGATATTTTAAAGGATTTTATTTAAATATGAAAATCGACTTTTACTTTTCAAAAACTTTGTTAGTTATGAAAGTCCGTGTAAATTCCGAAAGATGGCACCACTGGTGCATATCGAGGTTATTTTTAATTAGTAGCACCTCTTGGAAGAACACACATCAAGTTTCAGCCATATCGGTCTATTCCTTTGTGTTTGACAATCGTTGGAATCGACTTTACTTTTCAAAAAGCTTTATTAGTTCATGCCATAATATATTGTTAATTTATTCCAAAATAAATACACACATACATATATATATATATATAAGTAATTTTATACGAATTTTTTTTTTATAAAAGCATGTTAAATTTGTTAATTAACAAATATCTTCGTTGAAAGAATAATGTTGTAAATTTCCAAATCAAAAATCATTTAACACTTGTGTTTACATATATTGTCACATAAAAATCAATTTTTACAGAGAATAAAAATACTCAACACAGCATTTACACAATATTTATTTCGAAATAAAAAATTACATACGACCATCTAAATAATTAGATACATAATATGCACGTCCGACTGTCCGTATCATTTTTGTACAACGACGAAAAAAAAAATAAATAGAAAAAAAACGCCAAACATCGCAAATAATTTGAAAATTAATAAATTCCTAAATACGTCCGTCAATTTTTACAGAAAATAAAAATTACATACGACCATCTAAATAATTAGATACATAATATGCACGTCCGACTGTCCGTGGTATCATTTTTGTACAACGACGCGAAACGCCAAACAAAAACAGAGATAACGTGTCATATGCGTGGGTGGGATATATGAAATAATGACGGTGAAAAATTAAAATCGAAAAAACACTTATAAATCAGCCGTTTTTACATATGGTGAATACTAATCTCGGCGATTACTTCATTTCACGGCCCTCGCTACGTATGGTCGGCTGAATCGACGGTCCGAAGTCGAAAACAAACAATATTTTATGGTAATTTATGGGCAGTATATCGATGTAACGAGAGAAATTAAAACATTAGTATAAATTACAAACGGTAATAGACACGCGGGTGGGCCCGTCCTCAAAACTCAGGGCTGAGCTGCTAAAAAGACTGTTTCGAACGCAACGTTTTCTCTTATCTCTCGACCAGCCTACACCTTTTTTCACGTTAAAATACTTTATTAGTGGCTGGATATTTGTTACAGACACGTCTTTACATTTTGACGTACGTGAGATATAAACAACAGGTAGTTTTTATCTTAAGCTCATTCTACGTTCGAATGTTTATTGGATTGTGGATGTTGTATGTCTTTTTATATCCGACGGGTGTTGAACAGTATTGTGTCTAATCGACAAATCTGTCGGAGTTAAAATTCGGACCACAGGTAATGATCACCATTGAAAAATCGAAAAAGTTCTACAATTCATTGACGAGTGATAAGGTTGTTTTTTTTTTAAAAAAAAAAACTGATTATTTTCAAATATCTTTTATGAATGACTGTAAAAAAAATAAGAATATATAATATTTTTAACGGATTTAAAAATTCAAAAAATGTTTAAATACACTTTTTTGCTTTATATAAACTATACAATAAGAATTATATAAATTTTTAAATTTTATCGTTTTTGAAAAATTTATTAAAAATTAATATTACATCAACATTTACCAGATTTTTTTAAAAAATATTCTTAAAAAAGTTGTGAAAAATAATAAAATGTCAATAACAAAATTACATTTATCAAGTTCCTTCCTTAATCTTTCTCTTTGCCCATATTTTTTTAAAAAAATTATTATAAATATATAATAAAAGTTCGAAAAATTTGTGCCAATAAATACTAATATTATTATCGTTTCACTTTTAAATAAAAGTTCATTTTTTATCATTAATAATATTATAACTGATAACAACAGAAAATTTGATGGTAGAAATTCAAAAAAGCAACAGTTTGTATCCAATAATTTAAAAAATGTATATTTTTTTAAAAAATTGTTAAATACAAATTGAATTAACAAAAAGGATCCAACAATGATGGCATCATCACTGAAATGCACATTAGTCCATTGTTGTTATAAACAATAAATGATTATCAAACATTTTATAAGATATTGTGGTGTTTGGGGTGAAAATTCATCTATGTTAATAGAAATTAAATACAAAAAAAAATATAACATTTTAATAAAAATTTCAAAAAAATAAAATTATTAATAATTTCAAAAAAATAAATTAAATACATATTTAAACTAAAAAATGATCAATTAAATATAAAAAAAATTATGCTGAAGTAATATCGTTTTTTTTAAAAAAAATATTTAATTCAGATTATATAATTATTCCTGTTAGAAATTATATTTTCTACAATTTATATTCTTTAAAAATATATTTCTTATGAAATTAATGATATTATTTATTTTGAAAAAATTCTAAATTTATCAAAAAAATAAGCAAATATAATAAATATAAATCAGATTTAATTTCAAATCATTTAAATTAAATCAGTATTTGCGGCAAAGTTTGCCCCCCATTTAAGTAAAAAGTTGGCCCCAAATTTTGGGCAGTTTTCCCCCAAATTTGGGGCAATTTTTCCCCCAAATATGAGGCAAATTGTTCGCCCAAATTTGGGGCAAACTTTTGCACCAAATTTGGGGCAAACTTCCCCGAAATTAGAGACAAACTTCGCCCAAATTTGGGGCAAACTTTTCCCACAAATTTGGGGCAAACTTTTTGACCCAAATTTGGGGCAAACTTTTCACCCAAATATGGGGCAATTTTTCCCCAAATTTGGGGCAAACTTTTTGCCCCAAATTTGGGGCAAACTTTTTGACCCAAAATTGGGGCAAACATTTGCCCCAAATTTGGGGCAATCTTTTTGCCCCAAATTTGGGGCAAACTTTTCACCCAAATATGGGGCAATTTTTCCCCAAATTTGGGGCAAACTTTTTGCAAACTTTTTGCCCCAAATTTGGGGCAAACTTTTTGACCCAAATTTGGGGCAAACTTTTTTCCCCAAATTTGGGGCAAACTTTTTGACCCAAATTTGGGGCAAACTTTTTGACCCAAATTTGGGGCAAACTTTTTGACCCAAATTTGGGGCAAACTTTTTGACCCAAATTTGGGGCAAACTTTTTTCCCCAAATTTGGGGCAAACTTTTTTCCCCAAATTTGGGGCAAACTTTTTTCCCCAAATTTGGGCAAACTTTTTGCCCCAAATTTGGGGCAAACTTTTTGCAAACTTTTTGACCCAAATTTGGGGCAAACTTTTCACCCAAATATGGGGCAATTTTTCCCCAAATTTGGGGCAAACTTTTTGCCCCAAATTTGGGGCAAACTTTTGACCCAAATTTGGGGCAAACTTTTTGACCCAAATTTGGGGCAAACTTTTTGATTCAAATTTGGGGCAAACTTTTTGACCCAAATTTGGGGCAGTTTTTCCCCCAAATTTGGGGCAATCTTTTTGCCCCAAATTTGGGGCAAACTTTTTGACCCAAATTTGGGGCAATCTTTTTGCCCCAAATTTGGGGCAAACTTTTTGACCCAAATTTGGGGCAAACTTTTTGACCCAAATTTGGGGCAAACTTTTTGACCCAAATTTGGGGCAAACTTTTTGACCCAAATTTGGGGCAAACTTTTTGACCCAAATTTGGGGCAAACTTTTTGACCCAAATTTGGGGCAATCTTTTTGCCCCAAAAATTGGGGTAAACTGCCCCAAAAATTAAGGCAAAGTTTGCCCCAAAAAATAGGGCAAACTTGCCCCAAAAATTTAAGCCAAAAATTGCCCCAAAAATTGGGTCAAACATTGCCTCAAAAATAGAGGCAAAGTTTGCCCCAAAAATTGGGGCAAACTTTGCCCCAAAAATTGAGGCAAACATTTCCCCAAAAATTAGGGTAAACAATGCCCCAAAATTGGGGCTAGCATTTTTTTAATAAAAGTAATTATTGTTAAATGTTATCAAATTTATTTATAATATTACACAATTTGAATTTTCAATTAAATAATTAATGTTTATTGTCTATAAATATCTATAAATCACAAAGAATATTGAACTGACGAAAATTTATTTGTATATATAAGAGATTTGTATATTTTACTAACATATAAAATATAATTCTTATTCAACATCATGACAATCTAAAATTGAATTACTTTTTATTTATTAAAAAAAGCTTTAATTACTTTTACTGTCAGATTACATAATATTATTTTTTTAAAATAAATATAGTAATGGTCACGTGAAGTATTTTAATTGATATATATATATATATATATATATATATATATATATATATATATATATATATATTTATCCAGTAATTTTTGTTAAAAATAAAACAGGTAACAATGCATTTTGATTAGATTGCACAAGATCATGAAATGTGTGTCGAACAAAGAAAATATCTATAACAATTTAAGTGCGAATTCCCGTGAACGTCACAGACAATTAGGTAGATCGAACGAACGTGTTCCGAAAATCAGCGGACCGGCAACATCGACACCAACGACCACCGGGCCGTGCGCGCGCGGACCAAGGGTCACGAAGCATTGTATGGCGGGGTCACGCGCACCTCGAGGCAGGTCCGCCGCCACCGCCCTAACCTCAACATCAAGTCCATCGTGAGATAAAGTACATCCACATCTGGTGGTTGGCTTTAATGTTTGCATCTTGAACATTTTCTATTCAAGGGTATGTGTTTTTAACCGTCTTGATAGTGAAATGAAATTATTTTTTCAAAATATTAAATCTTCAATTACTTAAACATTAATATATATATATATATATATATATATATATATATATATATATATATATATATATTTGTATTATATTAAATCGGTCAAAATGGAAAATTTTGGGAAAAGCCTTCACCTAGCAGTGGATCAAAGATTGATGATGATGATGTACGTTTATGTATGCATGTACTTTTGGAATATTCTAAATAATCAACATATTTTTTTATATATTTTTAAGAATATCTTAATTACTCTATATTTATTATTGTAATTCATTCTACGGTTAGAATAAAATATTTTCCATTTACAATAATACAAAAATCAAAAAATCAATTAATACTGACAATCCATTCATTAAACTTGCCATATTGTAAGTTTTTAAAATTGTAATGAACAATAAAAAAATTTTTGGAAAAAATACTTATATAGCTTAGAAAAATACTTATTTAGCTTAGAAATATTTTTTATAGCTTAGAAACGAAAAAAATCTATTAAATTTTTTTTTTATTTTATCTATAAAAAAATATGTAAGTTTTATTTCATATATGTTCATTTACAAGAAAAATAATGCTTCGAATTAATCTGGACCGTCATAAATACTTGAATAAGTATTTTTAATTTTTCAAAAAGCTGATAAATCAAATAAAAATATTTCTATTAAATTCTAAAAACAATTAATAGATGTTAAAAGTTGAATTTTATTGTCTATTCAATGATTAATATAACACTATAATTTCATATATTCACTTTAAAAAATTAATTACAATTTTTTTTACAAACTTAAATGTATATATAAACTTGTACAATCAACATATATATATATATATATATATATATATATATATATATATATATATATATATTGTGTGTGTGTGTGTGTATGAACATAATACAATTCATAGACAAAGTATAGATATCAGAAGAGTGTTGCTTAGAGCGCGCGTGCGATCAACTGCTTAGAAACCAATGATTTCTTAAAAATAAAGTAGAAAATACATTCACGTTGTTAACGATATCTTGATATAAATTTCTATTGGTTTAAATTGTGTAATCAATTCTCACAACCTTATCTAACATATATTTTTTTAAAAAATACTATAATTTAGCTGCTTATAGGTAATATAACTATAATCATTTTTATTTAGTAATTAAAGGGTTAATAATGGCTGTTAAATCATTAAGATACTAAAATTATGTATTGATATATATATATATATATATATATATATATATATATATATATATATATATAGAGAGAGAGAGAGAGAGAGAGAGAGAGAGAGAGAATTTAATATAATAAAAAATTATGAATAAAATAAAATTATTTTTCGAAATAAATTTCATTTTATAAAAATCAACTAATTTATTGTACAAGTTCGTCATAATATTCAATATTTTATCCAATCTTGTTTATTATTAAATAAAATTTGATATCTACTTTGGCAACTTTTAACCAGTTTTCCTACAAAATCTGCAAAAAATAGTATTCGATTTTGTATTATAGTTTTAATGCATACGATGTTTTTGTCTCATTGAAGTTTTAATATATTTTCTATTTAATTGATATTAATTTTCTATTAAATTCATTTGCAAATGTCAATCTAATGAAGTGATATAATTTTTCTCTTTTCAATGCACTATCGCATATAAGGACGTCTTAAATATATAATACAAAAAATCTAAAATTAAGTTAAATGTTTGTTCTTAAGAAATACCATAGTAATAATGTTTTTTATATAATATTTTAATTGACTTCCATACACATAGTTTATAATTCAGATATATGAAAGAAGTATTAAAAGATTTATAGTAGAAATTAAAAGAAAAATAAAACAGAGAAGAAATATAAAAGAGTATGAGTATAAATCATAAATGGTAATTAAAAGAACAGAATTATAAAATGAAATAAGCACAATACTGGTAATCCTCCGATAACACGGTTTCGCTCTAACACGTTAAAAAATTGCAGAAACCATTCTACAACACTAGATAACACGATTTGTTTTATAAAATATATATTAGAAAATTATAAAGTAATAAATAATTATAAAATAATAAGAACTGGCTCCTAGTCTCATATAACAAGGTTACACACAACAGGGCATTTTCTAGGAACCTATCTACCGTGTTATCGGAAGGTTACCTGTATATGTTAAAAAAATATTACTGGAAAATTAAAGAAATTATTAACTGGAAATTAAAAACTATATAAAAAATTGGAATAAAGATATTATATACATCAAGGAAAATTTAAGAAAATTGAATAATAAATTATCCAATCTAAAAAAAATTAGAGAAAATATTTAAAAGCTGCCTGAACACTATATATATATATATATATATATATATATATATATATATATATATATATATATTTATAAAATTTACAAAAACTATAGAAAAAATAATGGTAATAATTTCATGTACTCGTATATTTAAAGTATTGCAAAAACAGAATTAAATTAAAAATAGTTAAAAATTAAACAAAAATAATTATGGAAAAGAAATAATAGAATTTTATTTCAATAATGACTAAAAAAGAAGTTTAAATAAAAATCTTGTTTCCAATTAAAAAATAATTGCTCTTAAAAAGTCATATTTAAATTTATTTTCTGTAATTTTAATAAAAATGATAATCGTAAAATATTCTTCATTTTAAAATCCTTTTATTTATTTTATAATTTTCATTTATATATAAGAAAAAATATATATATATATATATATATATATATAATTATATATATATATTGCAGTCGAAATGTGCATAAAAATACGATTCATAATTGATTAATGAATATGATAAAAAAAATTAATATTGTAAACTGGTCCATTAGTATTAAATTGGAGCTTTGAAACTAATTATGATAAAAATCTTAATGAACAAAATATAATAAAACTACATTAGTAGATAATTTTCAATATTTTAGATTTCTTTAGTCTATATATGAGCCATTCTTTCTCATTTTCAAATCTCGTTGATGGATGAAAGGATGCAGCTCGCGGCAGACACACGCTCGTTGTTCCCACGGCCCCGCACTCACCTACACCCAGGCCCGCCGTTGACGGGCTCTTCTGGCCAGCACGCGATATGACATGACGCCGTCACTGCTCTGTTTCGACGTTAGCATAATTGAGCAGCGAACAATTCGTATTGCTAGATGAATTTCGTCAATTCACGAATCTAGTTTTGAATTTAATTAGAACAGTTATTGCCCGCAGGTATCCATTGCAATTCTCATCCGGCGTACAACGATGATATATTAAAATTCGATAAATAAATATATTCTTTTTTGAGATAAATAAATTATATTTGAATAAATTATTTATATATATATATATAATGCAATGGCAATTAATTCATTTTTGAATAATAAAATATGAATATTTTTTAATGTGTATTTTGATGTTTTGGTATAAAATAATTTACTTTTTACAAAAAAATAAATTAGTTATGTAAAATATTTTTCATTCAACTTTTAATTAAAATCTTTTTTGCTATATATATATATATATATATATATATATATATATATATATATATATATATATATATATATATATATGAATATAGAATTGAATTATAATTTGATAATTTTACTAAAAAATTAATCAAACAGTAATTTCCAGAAAAAATATTCATTATTTATTAATTTTCCTCTTCGGTTTCTTTTTTAAGATTTTCATTAAAAAGATAATTATTTTAATAAGACTGGCCGTTCATACTAGCTGATTATAATATTTTAACCTAATATTTAATAAAATAGTTATATAAATAAATAAATTTAATTTTGTTATTTATATTTTTTCCTATGCTCTGTATTTTCGAATTAATTTATAATTTTACTTTACAGTTGTGATTTTTTCTAGTTTTATTTAAACATTTAAATTAAAAATGTATTACTGTTTGTTTTAAAACTATAATAAATTCACTTTAACACAAATTCATTTTCACCTCCAACACTATAATATGTTATAAAATGTCCAATAATCATTTATTCTCTTCACTTTGTTGTTCATAACAACAATGAAGTAATACGTATTTAGATAGAGATGTTATCATCGTCAGACCCTTTTTATAATATTATATATTGTTTTATTATAATAAAAAAAAGCTCTGACGATAATAGCGTTTCCATCAAAATGCGCATTAGCCCATTGTTGTTATAAACAACAAAGTGAACAATAATTGATTATTAAACACTTTATAACATATTGTGAAGTTGGGAAGTGAAAATGTATTTGTCTTAAAATCTATTTAAAGTTGTAAATTTTATTTCTTTTAATTTTATATTTTCTCTCATTCTCTCTCTCTCTCTCTCTCTCTATATATATATATATATATATATATATATATATTTATAAATAAATAGATGGGATAAAAAATGAAAATATCAATTTGAATAGACGAGATAGACATTGATTTGTTAGAAGTAAAAAGTTTGAAGAAAATCCTTCATTTAGCAGTGGATAGAAAAATACTGCTGCTAGTGAAAAGAATGACATAAAATATCAACATGTAATATAATATTTGGAATTTCAAACTACATATGATTTTTTTAAAAAATATATATATTTTAACATATATTTCTATTTAATTTATTCGAATTCAGTTTAGATATTTAAAAACATTAACACATGTACATATAAACGTGTTAAACGAATTTCATGTATATAAATTTAATATTATATATTTTTAAACAATAGAGAAGAGTTAGAATGTAATTTTATAACTGAAAGATGAATCGAGCAAAAAATTGTTATTATATGTTTACATACATAATACCATTATTAATTTTAGAAAACTTCAAAAAAATAAATTAATGTCTTCTACGTTTGTAACTGGATACGAGGAATTCAACCTATGACCTTTTTAAAAACAACTAATTATTTAGATAATACTTTATATATATATATATATATATATATATATATATATATATATATATATATATATGTATATATAGATATATAGATTTATATGAAGGGCGTTAAGAAAGTTTTTTGTTTAGAGATGTTTATTATACCTCTTATAATTATTTATCGGAATTTTAGCCAATTTTACAGGATATTCTGTAAATAGATATTTTTTGGTACTTCAAATTTAGATTGTATATACAGTGTTTTAGTACTGCCACCGAAATGTATATCAATGAATCAAATGAACAATAAATGATGTATTTTATAGATTGTATAAAAAATTAAGCGAATAATTTTTTGTAGAAGTTATGTAAATAAATACATATTAATTATTTTTTAAAAAAATATTTTACAAAAAAAATATTACATTATAATACAATAAAGTTTTAAATTCCTTAAATAGATTTATTAAATTAAAAATCATTTTCACGATCCGTAATTAAAAAATGATATTTAAAAATTATTTCTACAGACTGTACATATCATCCGTAGAGTTTCAATTGAAAATAAACAATTTAAAAGTATGCGTGTTAAGAATACATTATTTACATATTCGAACACAGTGAAAATATTAAAATGAATACGATATAATCATCCATTAACGATTTAGAAATCGATGATCGGTGTCATCGAGCCTGAATGAAAAATACACTGTAATTAATTTGTGTTGTCACTGAATGATTGAAAGCGCTGTCAACAAGCTGAGCGTCATGGGATGTTCAGTCATGAATCTCTATTACACAGAGCACGTTAGTTTTGACATTACAGTGATACGTCTTGTTTTTTTTTCTTATACCTGTTCGATAATTATTTACCTATTCAAAAATATTCGATAGCAGTCGTATCATCTTTCGTTCAACTATTGAACACTCCGTTATCGAGTATAGGTCACAACCGTGCATTATATCTTTAACAGTTAATTGTTAAATTAATATCGGTGTATTTTTGCAATGAATCATTCGATCGGATGAGATTTATAAAATTTTAATTCGTTTGAACTCGTCGATTTTATGCGTATCTAAAGTATTGTAAAAAGGAGAGTTAAAATAAAAATAGTTCAAAATAAAAATTTTAAACAAAAATAATTACGGAAAAAAATTATAGAACTTTATTTCAATAAGGACCAAAAACAGGTTTAAGAAATATTTTTTTTTTAATAAAAAACTAGTAATCTTAAAAAATCACATTTAAATTTATTTTCTGTAGTTTTAATAAAAATAATAATTGTGAAATAACGGTAACATTTCCGAATCAACTAGCGGCATTTCCCAGGTAACCCACGACACTTCACAGCCAACCAACGACACTTTTGGCCGAAAAATATCCTCGGTCGGCCGAAAAAATATCCTCGGTTGGCCGAAAAATATCCCCGGTTTGCTAAAAAAATATCCTCGGTTGGCCGAAAAAATATCCTCGGTTGACCGAAAAATATCACTGGTTGGCCGAAAAATATCCTCGGTTGGCCGAAAAATATTCTCGGTTGGCCGAAAAATATCCCTCGTTGACCGAAAAATATCCCTCGTTGACCGAAAAATATCCCTCGTTGACCGAAAAATATCCCTCGTTGGCCTAAAAATATCCCTCGTTGGCCGAAAAATATCCCTCGTTGGCCGAAAAATATCCCACGTTGACCGAAAATTATCCCACGTTGACCGAAAATTATCCCACGTTGGCCGAGAAATATCCCACGTTGGCCGAAAATTATCCCACGTTGGCCGAAAATTATCCCACGTTGGCCGAAAAATATCCCACGTTGGCCGAAAAATATCCCACGTTGGCCGAAAAATATCCTTGGATGACCGAAAAATATCATCGGTTTGCTAAAAAATATCTTCAGTTGGCCGAAAAATATCCCTGGTTGGCCGAAAAATATCCTCGGTTAGCCGAAAAATATCCTCGGTTGACCGAAAAATATCCCCGGTTTGCTAAAAAATATTCTCGGTTTGCTAAAAAATATCCTCGGTTGGCCGAAAAATATCCCTGGTTGGCCGAAAAATATCCCCGCACAACAAAATTGAACAACAAAAAGAACTGAAAAGTATTGACCAATAAAATTGAACTCTCATTTTACTCTAATATTACCAAATTTTATTGTAGATGTGGTAGATGAAATGGCTAAAAAATTCAACGTCAAATTGTGATCTGGGAGATAGCTTTTACAAGTATTTTTTGATATTTTCGATATAGCTAGAATAAATGATTTGGTTGTATATAAAGAAACCACAGGAACAAATATAACAAGAAACGCCTTCATATTTCAATTAGCAGAAGAACTTTCTAGTGAATATTAAGATTTTTGCGAACCAGAATACTTGAATGAACTGCTAATGATAAATATCTGAAACTTATAAACGGAATTTCTGTCAAATAGGTTCTTGCAATGAAAATAAAGCTAATATCTATGCAGGTTGTAAAAAATATGTTTTTAAGAAATGCACACTAAAAATATTCGGTTTGTAAAAATCACGCTGATGAAAATGAAAAATAAATTAAGGGGGGTATTATTACTTCTATTTATCATATCATGTTTTTTTTTAATATTTAAGTGAAAAATATAATTTCTTATTATTATAAGCTCGTTTTTTTATTATTGCTTGTACTAGTTGATTAAAAATTACAATTTTTTTCTCTTAAATAGATTTATATAAATTCTTGGTATATCTAGTGTCACTGTAATTAAGTTTCTAAGATCTAAAAATAGAATTGTAAAATTCTCAATTCTATAACAAACAATTAACATATATTAATAAGAAATATGCCTGCTATCTGACCGCAAATATCAAACCACTGTTACGAATTACCAAATGAAATTTAAAGTTTACGGAATGCACGTGTTACATAATTTCTGTTTGTGATGTAGGTATTTTAATATACAATCCTCCGGCGAATATCTTTATGTATAAGGGTAGTAAACGGAACACACCTGTTGACGGTTTTGAAAAATTGCGTGACCCGTCTGTCAGATTCTTGAAAATGATTGAATGTTTTGATTTTATGATTGAGTCAAGATTAATTTTATCAACATCTCGTATAGTAATTATGCAAAAACGTAAAAATGATTATTGTTTATGAACAAATATACGAAATCGGTTCTGAATATGTTCTATATATATATATATATATATATATATATATATATATATATATATATATATATATAAGAATAGGTAATATGTGTTTACAAAAGAAATGAGAGAGAGTTCTCACGGTTTATATGGATCACTCGTTATATTTCATCACTCATATCATAATTGTACGTGTGTAATGATCGCTTTCAGGTCTAAACGGAACACTTTATATTTTCAGCTTATGATTAGAGCCAATACACGTTCAGGTGGTAATAGTGACGTACGCACGTGCGTATATCGTGTTTACCATGAAGATCATTTTGATTTATTGTCTTATTATTAGAACTTAATTGGATGCATTACAAATTTATTTGTAGTATACGAACATTAGATCAAAAAACTATTATTATCTGAGAACAATTAACTTATAAATTAACTATTATAAAATTATGTTAATTTTTAGTTGTTAGAAAATCATTTACAAAAATTGAGAAAGAATAAATATAACATTGTATATATATATATATATATATATATATATATATATATATATATATATATATACCGGACTGGGTAGCACAGTGGTTTACATCACCGCGTGTCATGCGAGAGATTGTGTTCGAATCCCAGTCGGAGAGTCCCTCATTTTCAAGGGTTGAGTATGAAGGCCGACAACCTCATCTTGTAAAAAATAACTGTCGAGAAGGGAGTAAACCCCGAATAAAAAAATCTTCACCAATCCGCCTGGTCAGCGTGGTGAATATGACCAAATACCAATGAATGGTAGCATTCATTGAGGCTTTCGTCCAGTAGTGGACTGATATGGGCTTTATGATGTGATTATATATATACATATGTATAGGGTCATTCAAATGTGACTCATAGATTTGTGTTTTATTAAAAAGAAAGAAAAAAAAATATACACATGTTTCTTTTTAATAAAACACAAATCTAGGAGTCACATTTGAGTGACCCTATATAATATATAAAGAAAATAATTCAAAAAGTTGAAACAATTCAGAAAATCATGAAAAATCTTTAACAGGAAATACAAAAAAGAATGTAAATAGGAAATACTGGAAATTTTTTTTAAAAGATCAAAACAGAATCAATATAGTATAGTATAGTATATATATATATATATATATATATATATATATATATATATATATATAAGAAAAATAATTCAAAAACACAAAAAAAATTTAGAGAATTACGAAAAGATCTTTAAAAGAAGTAACAAAAAACGAAAAAATAAATAAAATGGATTTAATCATATAGAAGTCATAAACGTAATAAAAAGTAATGAATCTCAATTATACTTCATAAAATATATTTGAGAAAGAGAACAATAAAAATTATTGATTGAGAACCAAGAAATATAATCAAACTTAAGAAGAAAACTAAAAATATGTAAAATAAAAATATTAAGCATTCTATTAATAATTTATAATTAATAATTACAGATTTAATTATTATTTACACTAAACACTTGATGATTTTTTATTAAAAAAATAATAACAATTCTTTCAAATATTTTATAGAGAGAGAGTGTGAGAGAAAAATATTTCTGAAATTAAAACACGACTTTTTGAAAATTGTAATTATTTTTAAAAATGTATTTAGAATTTAAAATGAAAAAACGTCAATGTAAATAAAAGTTTTTTTTTTATTTCAAACAAAATGTAATTAATAACAAATATTAATTTCTTTACAAATTCATTTCGTAAATGGATAACTTTTTAAATTATTAGAGCATAAAGTAAAAGAATTAAATATCATTTTTTGTGTAAGCGAGCATCTACTTCACAGACAATAATATATCATTAACTATATCATGTTACTAAATAATATTAATGGAAATAGATGCAATCTAATGACATTAGTAAATACATTTCTATATGTATTGAAAATAAAATAAATTAATAGACATTTGACTAAATAATAAATTATATTAAAATCAATATTAATATATTATATAAGTGACGATTGTCTACATATCGAGAATTGAAAAATGGTTCAAGGATTCTTACAGAAACCGCCTAAAAACATTTACGTCAACTAGGAAAATATTAATTTATTAACCTGTGTTGGAATCTGAAGTATTTGTCTCCTGGGCACAATAATTTAGTTCACTTTTTGTTATGACTCAGTTGAATAATCGATATTTTTATTGCATTTACAAACATTCATAGCACGAGGCGTTAAGAATGAATTATTATTTTCCTGTTTATTAATTTTTTATTTTGTTTAAAAATGTTTAGTTGAAACATTTGGATTAATCTGAATTTATATAAAAAAAATTTTTATAAATTCAGAACAGGAACACTTAAATATTTTAAAAAATAATTTATTATATGAACATGATTTATTAATAAAATCAATTTTACTTCATTTATGTGTAAATAAAAAAATATGGTTAAGTAATGTTATTATTATTTTGAAATCTTTTCAAAATTATGTTTATTATTTTATAAATATTTTTCAGATATATATATATATATATATATATATATAAACAATTTCAATTGACTTGAAAATAATTTTATGTTTTGTTTACAGAATAGTATCAACAATACGTGCTCATTTTGATACCATGCGGACTATTCCCAGACACGCTCGAGAGCCTTTAGGCAAAGTTACGCCCGTACACAAAGGGTTTCTTTGCATATTACACACATACAAAGAACTGAACAGGTGAATACACATGTTCCACTTAAGTTTTTTCTTCGAACATTTCCTCGTGAATATTTTTTACATAAAAGTACGTAGTATATAATAAAGGTGTTATTTTAAATTCATATTTTATATATATATATATATATATATATATATATATATATAAATAAATATTAAAATAAATATTTGTTTTAAAATATCAAATGGAACGAAAAATTATTTAACTGATAAAAATCTAATTAGAAAAAAATACAAATGAAAATTTATTCGAGAAAAATAGAAAAGTGTAAAAATTAACTACTAAAGAATAGTCAAGAAATATAAATAAGCAATAAATATAAATAAAATATTGTAAAAAATTTAACATTTTCTGTACATTACGACACATCATATTTTAAAAAATAATTTTTATGGAAAGCAATTGCAAAAATAATACATAGAATTTAAAATCAGTTCTAGTTCTCAGTTGAATAAAATGTTTGGTTTAAAGTCAAATTCAAATTATATATATAATTATAATTTTATATATTTTAATAAAATTTAACTTTATTATATAATAATTTTATTCGAAATAAAAATGATAATATATAATTGAAATCTAAATTAATACAATCAAAGTAACAATTAAACAGTACTCACCCAGAATATTTCTTTGATCAGTAAAAATTGCATCTGAAGATATTTTAAGTCCTTTCTGATCCCTTATGATAACCAGGATAAATCTTTCACTGCTGAAACAAACATATAATTTTAGCTACAAATCATAAACTTTTCCATATTCAATCTTAATGCATAGATGGTCTAAGGAATTAGTGGTTAAAATTTTTATTGAACCAATTAAATAAATTCGAATAATTAAAAAAATAACTGTTAAAAGTAGAAACATTTTTTTAATAACATAATTATTTCTTATTAGTACCATTTTTTTTAAAAAAAACATTTTCAACAATTTATTAATCAATTTTGATTAATACACATTTCGATGGTTATTATCCTGAATGAACAGCGTTGTAAAATATTCTTTTCAGATTTTACAATATTGGATATTAAAATATATATTAACCTAAAATGAACAATAATTGATCTTGATCTTTACCACATTTCATACATTCTTTACTTTTATCTAAGTTAACATATTTAATTCATTAATATAAAAATGTTACACATTATAAAAAGATTTATTTGCTAAATTAGATCTAAGTTTAACTAAAAGTATTAGCAATGATGTAAAAAAATAATTTTGGTGTAATAACTAAAGAAAAATTCCAAATTGAACAAATAATGAAAAATGTGTAGATGAAAATTAGATATATAGGATCATCCAAATGCGACGCTTAGATTTGTGTTTTATCAAAAG
Source organism: Neoneuromus ignobilis (assembly GCA_029203775.1). Lineage (NCBI taxonomy): Eukaryota > Metazoa > Arthropoda > Insecta > Megaloptera > Corydalidae > Neoneuromus > Neoneuromus ignobilis. Next base: position 31,599,149 of record CP092092.1, on the reverse strand, counting down.
AAACTATACACATGTTTCTTTTTAATAAAACACAAATCTAGGAGTCACATTTGGATGACTCTATATAATAAGGCTCAGGAAGAGGTGAGTCATAGATATAAGGAAATTCGTCAAAATATCGAAGTGGAAAATTTTGGAAATGTCATTTAATAATAAATAAATGTATTTTTCGAATATTTTCTTTGTGATTTCATTATTTCCAAATGACTATGTGTTGGAATTAATTATTGACAACATATATAAATTTATAAAATAATGCTATTGGTAAAAAATACCAACATTATCTGATTGTGTTCACGTTCGCCTGCAATTACAAACCACTTACAGGAAAATAATTACATGTTAACCGACAGCAAACACAATAGACATTTCAACACCAATCGAATGAAAATGTTGACACCAATCTTTCCGAGCGAATAAATTTATTTCCTTATTGCAAAATGTTAGTGCACATTTACAGATACACTTGAGCATTCGAATAATAAAAATAAATGTAAGTATAATATCTTTTACGAGTTTGAATAGCCGTTCAGTGTTTTGCTATTTAGTAAAGAGAAGTATATAATATCTATGAAATAATGATAGGTTTCACACACACAACCCAATCCCTAACGTACACACATCGTGAAACATTTCTAAACGAGCGAACGAGACTGCGAGAGTCGCATGGATTTCGTTCGAAACGATCTTTCTGTTCTTTTTGTCACGTCGTCGCATATGAAATCGTTTCGTGTGATCCGTACACACGGCAGTTTCAAAAATATACACTGATACGTAGATATAGTGGGAGTCGAACTGAGAGCCTGAGGCATTGACACGAATTTAGAGGCTGCTTTGCTCATTCTACCATATTATTATGATTAAGAACATATTTCTCCATCATTACACTCATAACCACCGCTTATTATTATTATGGTCCTTGGAACGTTCACAATTAAGGATTAAAATCGCTGATTCCGGTGTCCGAATGTCGATTCCGCATGTTTTACAGCAGTTTGCTTACCGAATGCTCACCGAAGAAGACGTCGGCGAAGACGAAGAAGAAGTATAAGAATAATAAAGAAAAGGATTCGACCGAGCGGTGGTCGTAATGATGACCACCGCTGTTTCCCACGATTGTGAGACCATAGCCGCGCTCGTTTGTTCAGTCAGTCAATCAGTCAGTTCTAGAGTATTGCCTTCGATGCCCGTCGGGGGTATCATTAGCTAAGTGTTGTAAATTGTTTACATGCGCTGGAATTCGTGATTGCCATCATTGGTGACTGTCAATTGTTATCGGCGCTACGGTTCCACCCATTGTTCCCAGGTGCTTCGAGTAAATGATGTAATTCTTCTTCTTGGTGGTTGATTTCAAGGTTGTGCGCACGGAATGTCACGATATTTCAATTAAAATTTTTCGGGCGAGCAGAAAACACGTCATTTACATTTTTGCAAATTAAGAAAATATCAAATGGAAAATTTATACAATTTATCAAACAAAAATTATACACACTAATAATATATATATATATATATATATATATATGTGTGTGTGTGTGTGTGTATGTAAGCAAATGCTTTTTCTCTAATACATTTTGATGCTCATATTCTTTAAGATAATTCATATATGTGGAATAAATGTTCATAAGAAGATCTAGAAAAAATCATTTTAAGACAAATGATGAGCATCGAGGCATGTTACTCGCCCCTAGGTACGTCGACAAACTTGGTACAATATTATATGAGGACGTATAATATCCAAATGCAAAAAAAATGGAATAAATGTTTACATAACACATTTAATAAATATAATACATAAATAAGAACAGTATTTATTACAAAAAGATAACATATTTTAATTGAAACACTCTTAAATAGACTATCATATATCTTAATAATCGATCATAGAATATACACTTGTGTTAAAAAGACGATCCTAATGTAGAAAAAATGTTTGTGCCAAATTACAGGTCTATGATAAAAGAAAATCACCACGATTATATAGTAATGATCTTATGAATCACTCCGAAATAAAAAATAATCAAATATAACAAGATCATTAACAAAGTTGACATGAAAAAGATTTTTCATCACAATGATCAGATTTTCAATCCAAGCTTTAAATCTCTAACCAATATTCAATAATAATTGGTTAATTAATGGTATTTGATGTGACCTATACATCCAGAAATAAGTTGTATAAAATATCGAATTAACAACATCAGTACAAAATATACAAAATGCTGACTCCAATTTTAAGACAAAATAAGTTACATAAGAATTAAGGAATGGAAAAAAATTATATATATATATATAAACGAGGGTCGTTTGATAAGTATGGTAAAAAAGTAAGAAAAATAAATTGAAAAATTTAATTAAATTAATTAATTAAATAAATTAAACAATAAATAAATTTACCATACTTATCAAAAGACCCTCGTATATATCTTTTTTAAATAATTGACAAATATTTTATTGAAATATATAATTTTATTTACCATATTTTATGGAATAATTATATTTTATTATCTGCTTAAAAACAGAACAAAATTAAAAAAACTATAAGCACTTATTTTATAATGTTCTCATTAATTATTAAAAAAGTATAAACAATATATGAGAATAAAATGTTTATTTATATTTGTAGAGAGAAAATATTTTTAAATATACACCTTTGTATAAAATTACACACAGGCGCCATCTGATAACAAAACATGGTTTAAATGATTTATAACAATATATATATTATATATATATATATATATATATATATATATATATATATATATATATATATATATATATATATATATATATATATATATATATATACAGGTTTATAATACATTGTTTTTTATTTATTACACATTTAATGGCAAATATCATTTTCTATGAATCAAGCAAGGTTTTCGTATATAATTTTGTATTGTCTAACAGCACGAAATTCATAGATTACAAAAACCACGTCTGTTTTTTATATGTCTATATGAATCTCACATTATATTTTATATTTAATTTGTGTATCGTAATGCATTGCTTTCTTTACAAAGTAAATCCTTTCGAAATTCCCATACGAGTTAAGGGTTGTTGCAATGTACATTAACCCTATATTTATCGGCGGATTCGAGCTAAGAGAAGACATCGGCGCCTCCTCAGGCGCCTCCCACGGGCAGCCTGTGACCGGTCGCCCCGTGCTTGGCCCGAGGCAAGCGCGAGCCGCACTGATCATAGTGCACAAACTTAGTCGAATGATGATGACGATAATGATGATGATAAGTGGTGTAGTATCATGTGAATGTGTATACATGATGAATACCTTTTAATGTTTCGCTATATTTATGAGATTATTATTTGGGTGGTAATCTCTGAATTATCTTTGTTCAAGATGTCTATCTTTACCATTCTTATTTGGTCAAAATGTTTCATGTAAAATTATAGGAATACATTTTTTATATTTGAATTTATATATAAATAAATGTGTGTGTGTTTATATGGTACATAAATACATTTAAAAAAATAATACAATTTATTTCTTAAATTATAAATAAATTAACTTGCTAATGATCTCATTCTTGTATCTGTTTTAATACAGAATACAATAAAATTTAAATTTATATTTTTTAATAATCTAAAACATATAAATAATCTTCATATCAATATAAAGTAACATTATTATTTAAAAAAATTAAATATTACTTCTTTTAGAATTAAACAGCAAGCAAATAGAAAAAAATATATTTTCGTATCAATGATTCATATACTTAAGAATTTATAAAATAATAAATATAAATAATATTTTTTTAATAGAATTTCAATTTTGTCAAAAATATGGTAATTAAATGATTAAATTATTAAGAAAGAAAAAATATTTAACAACGTTATTATGAAAATTAATTAATTTTAATAACAGTTTAAAAAAATATTTTACAGTATTTGACATAATATTATATTTCATGAATATTTATCTTTAAATACTATTTATTTCAGAAATTAATTATTTTAGTAAAATATGTCAAATTGTGCTTCATCCCTTTCAATACTTAAAATATGATTTAATATATATATATATATATATATATATATATATATTCACATGTAAGCAAAATGTGTTACCTGTAATCGAAAATATTTGTAAGTATAAATGTAATTTATTTATTATAATTTCTTATTCGACAGCATCGTACTATGATGAGTCAGAACTTCAGTGTATTAATAGAGGTGTGGGAGGTATTGGAAGTACTGTTTATATCGAAAGATAATGCAAATTTATTGGAAACCAGTATGTTGATGGAATATTAATAAGATCTTAAACATTACTTGCCACAACTTTTGATAAAATTCATTTTTTTGTAACTTATCATATTGAATATTTATATACATCAATTTATGCCATACGAGTTCATTAACATTAAAAGGATAGATGTTTGTTTCAATAATATTACTATTTATAAATTTTACTTAATATATAAATTCACATGTATAGACACACATACACATTATATATATATATATATATATATATATATATATATATATATATAACGAGAATAAATAAAAGTAACTGATATAATAGAACAACTAAAATCATTAAAATAGATATGAGTAGTACAGAGAAAGAAGAGGAATCTATAGGTGAACAAAAATCATTGTAGAATGAAGATCAAGAGATGAAAAGAAACCAAAAAAAGATCTTATCAAAGATGACAAGATAAAATTGTGAAGCATAATAGAGGCGAAAGTTGAAAGACATTGGTGCAAGTGTTACTAGAAGATTGAAATTGATAAACAACAAAATTAAAAAAATTCACATGAAATGAAACATAACCTAAATATAAAACCGAAGAATAAATTTTAAACTTTTTTTATAAAACGAAATATTTTTTAGAGATTTTAATGATGAAATTTGAAATTATATATCAAATTTATCACAACATATAACAAGTTTAAAAACTTATTTTTTATACAAAAACTATTTTATTAAAAAAAAATGTTCAATAAATAACAATTTGTCATTTTTGGTGATATATATTTATTTATATAACTATTCAATCATTTCATATCTCGATATTGTAAAATCAAGATTCTATTTAAAAAATTAATATGCTATTTAAAAGCTACTCTTTTAATTTTACATCATAAAATAAAATAAATTTTAATTCAGTCTGTTTTTATTCAAAGTGGAATCAAATATTTTTTTACTATTTAATGTTTATTTTATCCTAAAATTAATGCAAATGTTGCAATATATATATATATATATATATATATATATATATATATGTGTGTGTGTGTGTGTGTGTGTGAGTATGTATGTATCCATACTTAAGTAACTATACAAATATATCAAAAGAGACTCAGTGAGTGTGACAGACAATAACTTATAACAAAACGGTATCAACTCCTGTTATAATCCAACTCAAAAATGTTATATATCATTTGTATCTCTTGAAACACAACAAAATAAGTATGATTTATATCAGAAATACTTGTTGAGAGTGTAAGTCCTTGGTTCTAATCAGTATACGTCTCTATGTTTGGTTGTTTGCAGACTTACACATTCATATAAACCCAGCGGAGGAGTAAGGCCGCCGGCACTAATGACAAGGTGTGTATGAGGGGTATAACGCGATGTACTGGCGTGGCCCGCTAATTATTAGTGAGGGCCGCAAAACCGAGCAACGCCCCCGCCGAGAGGTTTGACCTAACGCCCACTGCTGGTACGCGTATTATATACAACAAACATTGTGTACATCATACACGTTATAAATATCACCTGCTTAAATATATCACCCATCATACAGTGTTAAAACGAAAATATTTTTAATAAAATTTTGGAAATATATATATACATGAGTTGAGTAAAATTTCATCTTTTGAGACTAATCAATTAATATATTTTCATATCTTTGTCATCAATATATAATTAACCCTCAAGACTCAAGAATGTTTTATTGGTAAATTTTGGTGTACAAGAATTTTTGCATGTATAATAATTGCATGTATAATTAACCCTTTTTCAAGATTCAAGATTCAAGAATGTTTTATTGTTTTCAATTTCGGTATACAAGAGTTTTTACATGTATAATAAAAAATTGTATAAAATAAGCTGTTCTATATAAAATATAATGTAGTTGTATAATAAAATTGTTTGTTGTTAGCTTAAATTGTCAAATATAAAATATAAAATGTTAAATATAAAACGTATTTGTTCATAAACCATCTGTTTAAAAAACATATATGCTAATCAAATAATCAAAAATACAAAAATTTATATTATTATTTTATTATATTAATGGATTAGATATTGCAATTTATTAATTTACACAAAATAAAAGCTATTTGTGTTTCAATTAATTGTTGTGTGGTTAGAAGATTGCCTTTATTAACCTTTATCGGACGTTAGTATTTTATACTTAACTTTCCGCTAGGTCGGAGATATATTTGAGTGCTTATTGTAAGAGAAGAGTAACTAAGATTACTTGATATAAAAAGATAGTTTTGTGCATAAAAATATTTATATTTACACTTTAAATGTTTACATTTTATTAAACGTGTAATCTCTTCAGGCTTAAATGTTATTTATATTTTTTCAATGTGTGGTATTTTTTGAAACATTTTCCTACATGAAGGAATAGTTTTCTATTACAAATTTTAGTCGTCTTTCTTCCTCCAGGTAACTTCCGATTGGAACATACAATGCAGTCATTATGCTTCCTTTGGGAATGAGGTTGCAAGATATGCAGCTTCATCACAAGAATTAAAATAACTTGCCGAATATTGAAATTTTTTACATATTTCACTACAACTATCTCTGTTACTTTCTATATTGCTATAATTTTCTTTATTAATTTTTGGATGAATAAAATATTATAATATAAGTAAAATAATTGCTGAAATATGACAGAACGTGTTGTCTGCTATCGAGTAAGAATTAATCTATAAAAACATATAGTGTGTACATTCAGCAATGAGGACGTTTTTACTTGTTCAGTCTTGTCACCTCGCACGTGACATACGACTGATAGAGCAAAGTTGTAATGTCACGTCAGAGGTGACATACGATCTATAAGGGTTAATAATCCTGTTTTTTTAAAATAGGGAAGAACTTCTTGACTATATAAATACAAGAGATAAAACAAATAATAGTTTTTAAGACTGTTTCATGAGGAAATTCCAGTCTCAACGATAATACAAACATTGATTCAAAGAAACGTATTACAATAAATTATGAAAAATATGAATACAATCTAGCAGTATTAATAAAAAAATTAAACATTATAACTCAATTATCTAATATTTAACATTGTTTTCATTACAACAATGCTAGATAGAATTTAATACACAAAAAAATAAGAATTTCAATTAATTAAACCGATATATTTAGTTCAGCTTAGATATTGCACCCCACTATCAGACTAATGTGTATTAAAATTGCAATATTTTTGCTTTAAATAAAATAAATAACAGTGAAAATTTTTCTTGATTTACAGTATCCTTTATAATTTTTTTTTAAATTCATTAAATTTTAAAATATATTTTATTTTTTAATATACGAGGGTCATTTGATAAATATGGTAAAAAATTACCATAAAATTTAAAAAAATTTCATAAATTTCAAAATTTACCATACTTATAAAGCGACCCTTGTATCTCATGAAAAAATGTACTAAATGCTATATTTGCAAATATCAGAAGTTCTTTTAAACTTAAAAAAACTTTGAAAAAAAAATAAACGTTATTTAAAATTATTGCTCCACTAAACACATTTTATTACGCGACTAATTTACAATAAGACAAAAAATAAATATTTTATTGTATTAGTTAGTATAAAAATATAGAGACAAACCTTTAGTGAAATAACTTACAAAGCAATCCTCTTCATTTATTACTACAAACTATTTATTTCTTTAGTTTCTTCGAACACGTAACTAAATTAATAACGAACATTTCAAACAAGTCAAAAACGGCGAAATCGTGGCGACTGTAGACTAATTTACTAAGTTTGTGCGGCAACTAATTGCACGGTGGTAAATTTTAATTGTAGTGTAAGAATGGGGTGGGCTTCTTGATTTACAACTGTAGGGCGTTAGAGATACAATGCCGACGGCGCCAAATATGTTTTTATTTTACTGTTACGCATTTTGCTATAAAAAGTATGTTGTATCGTTATTAACAAGAATATACTCCACTATGTGTTATATTAATGTTTGTATGTATACTGAGACATTTGTCATATATATATATATATATATATATATATATATATATATATATATATATAAAAAAAATATCAACTCCTGGAAAATGTATGAAATGCTTTAAGATCTTAAACATGATGAAGAGAAAATCCTAATTTGATCTCCCCCTGGAAGAAAATGGGTAACGATTGAGTATATTAATCATACTGATAACTAAAGCAAGGAACGAGCAACTGCCGAAATAAAACTCAAATATTTTTTGATGGAAGGGGCATCTTTTACCCTTGAGATAAAAAAATGTCCATACAGATGAAGGAGTAATCAGAAGTTAATGATGTAGAATATAACTTGAAACAACTAGATTAATAATCGTATAGATATATGAAGATTAATAATTGAACGTGGAAGATTTTTTTGAAAAAAAACATAAAAAATAAAGATAGATAAAAAGAACTACGAAGACATTAAATTCAGAAATATATATTTAAAAATATAGGATCATCCAAATGTGACGCCTAGATTTATGTTTTATCAATAAGAAATAAAAGAAATTATAGATATGTTTCTTTATACACCACCCTATACACATGTTTCTTTTTAATAAAACATAAATCTAGGCGTCACATTTGGATGATCCTATACAATTTAATCCAGCCATATAAAAAGAAAAAAAAACACCAATGGAAAAGAACAATTATTGGTTAGCAATGCAGAAATTTAAAAAAGTAAAAATAAAAAGGAACGAATGAATAAATGAGATAGGGACAAGAAAAGTCGTTAATGTAAAATAAAAGAGAAAATAATTGGAAAACTGAAAATGAAAAATTTTAAAAGCGATTTTCATCCAATAGTGTATAAAATGGATTAATGATGATGGTAATAATATTATTTTAGTGTTTTTTTAAGCGTGATAGAACATTAAATTGAATCCCTATCAAAAGTTCTATCAAACCTAAAAAAAACATCTTTATCATCTCTCTCTCTCTCTCTCTCTCTCTCTATATATATATATATATATATATATATATATATATATATATATATATATATGAGGGTTGTTTGATAAGTATGTTAAAAAAGTAATAAAAACTAAATTGAAAAATTTAATTTAATTAATTAAATTAAACAATAAATAAATTTACCACACTTATCAAACGACCCTCATTTTATTTATCAGTCAACTACAGCTTTTTTACAGTGTTTAACAAGATATTTGTTATTTATCAATCAGCTGCAACAGTGGCTTGAGGAGCTCTATATGTTGTTGTTACAATTTCTATATTAGAACTGATGTTGATGTTACAACATCCATTTTAAAACTGATTTTACATAATGTTTTAATGAAAAAAGAAACCTCTGGTTCTGGTCATTAAGATATATTGCTTACTTCAAAAATTGATAATCGATATGTTGCATTTTTTTATTGTTCTATTTACCTCTTTATACTCACAAGGGAATTATTGTTCAACAATCAACACGTGGTGATGATGTATGCTGTTTCCGTGTGACTAGTCTTAAACAGTAGCCATGTGTTACATATAACTTATATACATATATATATATATATATATATATATATATACATATATATATATATATATATATATATAGGTTATTTTTTAGGTTAGATAAAATTTTTGATAGGAATTCAATTTAAAATTCTATCACACTAAAAAAAACAATTTATATATACACATCTGAGTATGTTTATGTAAATAGTATTTCATATAATTATTAATATTGCTAAGTTTAATTAGCACATATAACAGCATAAAAAACATAACTGAATACACACGTATACACAAACACATATATATAAACATACACACACACATACACACACACATATATATATATATATATATATATATATATATATTCAATCCTTAATTACTTAAGTTAAAGTAGCATCACATAAATAATAGAGTATTTTTTCAAAAAAAACCTAACCAATACAAATTACAAAATTAAGTAAAAAATACGTGAAAAGACTACTATAATGGCACTAAAAAAGATTTTGAACAATTATTTAATCGTTATAAATCCTTTAGCAAGTGGCGTCTAAATTTAATCAAATCGCCGACGTTGAACGACAAAACCAAACATATGTCTTTTGTACCCAAAGGGCCATACACTTAATCTACTAAATGAAATCTGTTCGAGAAATATGTGGTTAATACCGTATCAGCACTGCTTCTAATTTTAGTGGTTTTACAACGAATATGGTCTTTTAATGTCGGGTTTTGTTTTGAACGTCTTTGCGGTTTAGAATTCAACCCGTGTCCAAGCCGATCGTCCGACACGCGCGTTTATTTTGTTCGCTATGATTCACGTTATATAGAAAAGGATAGGATGTGCAGGATATGCTTCAATATAAATATGATTTTACATTGTCTTATATCTCAGTGCAGATAATTGTATAGGACGAAGGACATTTCAAATCCAAGAGACCTGTGTTTAAGGCGTGTCGCCTACAAACTTTATACATAGTAATTTACTAAAATGTATAAAAATGTTTTCTAAAAAGTCTAGAGTTCGGAAACATCCCACTATAAGTGCTTCATACAGTAACGTATTGGGTTAACTTTATTTAGCATAAGACAAACAATTTCGAAATAAATTTACTTTTTTTAAATATCAGAACTACATACACACACACATATAAATATATATATATATATATACATTAATAATTAATATTTTATTTCAAATTATAAATGATTTCAAAAAATGAATTAATATAAAACAAAATCAAAATTTGTCTATAAAATTCATTTCATTTTATAAACAAAACTGTATAATAAATCAAAAATTTTCATTATTCTCTATAATTTTTAAAAATTATTTATTTAGTGATATTTATTATTACAACGTTTATCCTAATACCGAGAGATTTTTTATTAACAAAGCTTGATCATTTTAATGATCTTATAATATACAAAATTATTCTTATTAACACTATTTTTTAATCATATGAATAAATGACAATATAATGATACTATACTAAAAATAAATAATAAAAAAATAATTCAAAATATTTAATTTGAGGTTAGGTTAATTTGATAGTTCAAAGATTGCAGCACATAATGTTGTACAAATTTCTAAATAAATTAAAAAAAAAATGGTTTATTAATGAAATCTATTAGTTGTATGATTAATAGGAGAAATGTCGAAAATCTGTGTAACTAAATTCGTTCAGTTTATAATTAATTTCAATTATTGAGTAATTTGTGCTGTATTCAGTCAATTACTTTAATAAATTAAGTTCGATACTTTTTAGGTAACCAAAATCAATTTTAATACCAAATTTCTTGTGTAGTAAAAAAAAATGTTCCATTAAATTAATTCATTGAATACCTACTTATTTTTTAATTGTGGATTTCGAATTTATTTTAAAAAATATTAAAATCTACAAAAATCGATTTTTTGAAATTGAAGTTCTAACTGCGTATAAAATAGAAATGTCGAAAATCTGTAGAATTAAATTCGTTAGTTTATAAATGCTGCTTAATTTATATTTAAACCTAAAAACATATGTAATAAACTTCAAAGGAAATTCAGAAAAAAATATTTAGAATTTATATCATAAATATATTTATGTCAAATTTTTATCTATCTAATTTATATTTACCTAAAAACATATGTAATAAATTGATTGAAAAAAATATTTAGAATTTATATCATAAATATATTTATGTCAAATTTTTATCTATCTAATTTTTATCATATTTATTTATATATATATATATATATATATATATATATATATATACACATATATACTCGTATATATATATATATATATATGCAATTTGAAAATAAATATTTTAATATAATTTTCTTTAAGAATTTATGCATCAATATAATTCATACTACGAGGGTCGTTTGATAAGTATGGTAAATTTATTTGTTTAATTTAATTAAAATTTTCCATTTAGTTTTCCTTACTTTTTTATCATACTTATCAAATGACCCTCGTATAAATAGGGTCATCCAAATGTGATTTCTAGATTTGTGTTTTATTAAAAAGAAACATGCGTATAGGATGGTGTATAAGAAAACATGTGTATAGTTTTTTTGTAATAAAACATAAATCTAGGGTGTGTTTTATTATCTAGGTGTCACATTTAGATAACCTATATAAATCAACATCAAATTAATTTAAATTAATTTATAAATCAACATCAAATTAATTTTTACCAGCAAAATTGGAACATTAATCTCGAACAATTGTGCAACCAAAAACTACATATATTAGTTTTGCAATTTTATTTTAAGTGTTTAGTTTTGTGTTTTTTGTGTTTTTGTATTAGTTTTTAAGTTTAGTGTTTTTTCAAACTCATAGTTTTTTTTTGAAAATTTTTCCTAAAATAAAAATACATAAACAAAAACAATCTAAAGACTATTTAAGCTAACAACTAAGAATTTTATTATACAGCTACATTATATTTTATATAGAACAGCTTATTTTATACAATTTTTATTATACATGTAAAAACTCTTGTACACCAAAATTGAAACCAATAAAACTTTCTTGAATCTTGAAAAATTTATTGCTCTATAATCATTTTTTTTATTTTTTACTTTGAATGATTCCATTAACTTCAAATATCATTATTATTAACGTTTTTCTATCTACTATTGGATAAGTCTTTTTCCAAAAATTTTAACTTTGATATACATTCGAAAATTAATAATTTCATATGATTTTTTATGAACTTTTTTAATAATAATAATAATAATGCTTTATTGGTCAAATAGTTTCATGTACATTTGTTTATACATTTGGTTTGTTTTTATTAGTATTCTATTTTTTATAATCTACTTTTGGGATGAGGGTAGGTTTTGGTTTGGTAGGGTAATTTCTTTTCAAACAGAAATTATTAATCTATCCCCCAGTTTTTCACAATTTTATATTAAAATTATGATTTATAATCTTATACACGATTTAAACATACACATATATATATATATATATACATATATATATATACACACACACACACACACACACACACACATATATATATATATAAATATGTATGTGAAATATAAAATAAATATGCTTAAAGTTAGCAAACCTTAATTATTTAAAAAATGAAATATATTTATGAAATGTTTCCATTTACTGTAAATGATAAAAAATATAATTGATAAAATAAATATCAACAGTTTATTTTCCTTTCAGTGTTAATTTTGTAGTGAAATTAATACACAAACAATAATTTTATTATAAACATCCATACGACGAGTTTTTTTACTTATAATTTTTTAAACATTAATTCAAAGGTGTTTTATATAAAACCGTAATTGTACTACGTGGATTACATAAAAATAATTATACATTTCTGTTAATAAACTCAACGAATAAATAAAGTCCAGACCTGTTTGAATCACGATATCGTCGCCAGGACTGTGTGAATTTTCTTAGTTTGATATGATACTTTTTATATAAGTCTCATGTTCGGGTTCGGTGTACCTTATATAATGTAGGGTTTGAAAAACGGGGGCATGTGCACAGACAACGATCAGGCGCCAGGGGGCCTTGTACTGCCGCCCCTTTAGACAGGTGTCGGCTGCTGGAAACTTGCTCTAGTTGCACATATTCAGGTAAAAATACGAGAATTAGTACTGATGCATTTCGCAAATATTATTTTACTGTTTCTGTACACTTTGTACACTTTGTGATTTGAAATTATCGAACCCATGAAGTTTTTATTCACAAATATACAATATATATCAATACTATACCAAAAATTAATTTTAATTAAGTCATTAAAAGATTAAAGAACGATCATCTTCATTCGGTTTAATTGCATCTATAAATTACATTAATACCATTTAATTGTTAAGTAGTAAAATATTTACTTGGAAGCTGAAATAATTCCATGTGTTTAAATTTATTATTTTATAGTGTATTTTAAAATGTTGATAAACAACGATACCTATATTGTAATTCATCAAATAACGAATAAAATAAAATCATTTTAATATCAAAAAAATCTTTAATGTCGAGTAATTCAGAAAATTTTATTCAAAATAAATAAATTATACAGTTAACTGATTATATTATTTGAATACGTTTTAAAATTTTAATTTACACTTTATTGACCTCTATAAATCAATATAGATTTGTAATCGATATCAATCTTAAATTCCAAGAAATAAAAAAAATCAAAAATCAAGTAACTGATTCAGATCGATAAGGTGATAAATAAGATTTGTAAAAACATGTCTAGATCATGTAACATACTTTTTTTCAATTTCAATTTAATAAATATAGAATTTGCCATGAACAAATTTAGAAATATTTTTTTTTAATATTTACATATTTTTTGTGCATTTATACTATATATATAATTTGCATTTCATTATTTTTTTAAACATAAGTCATAGTTTTGTTCTTAAAACTGTATTAAAAAAATAATTCCCTTATTATTTAATATCATGTTTTAACATTTTGAAATTTATTTATTCATATGTATATATATATATATATATATATATATATATATATATATATATATACATACGTGTGTGTGTATGTATGTATGTACTGGGGTCGTTTGATAAGTATAGTAAAAAAGTAAGAAAAACTAAATTGAAAAATTAAATTAATTTAATAAATTAAATTAAACAATAAATAAATTTACCATACTTATCAAACGATCCTTGTATATTCAATTAACGTACGATACATTTCAATTAATATTTAGTAAGGAAAAAATTATGAAAAAGAAAACCAAAAATGAAGCCCCCCAACAGATTTCATTATAAATAGAAACGAAAAAAGAGACCAAATGTTCGTGACTACAACGATAAAACAAATCTTTCAAAACATGAATGGGTATAAGTAGTTTAACGTCATAATTGATTTGGCACTTTGGATAATTTATTTTTACACAAATGATTTTTTCTCAGTGACATGAGATTTTATCAAATGTTCAATAATCACTTATTGTTTACTTTTTGATTCAAGATTCAAGAAAGTTTTGTTGTTTTAAATTTTGTTGTACATGAATTTGTTATGTATAATAAAAATTGTATAAAATAAACTGTTCTATATAAAATATAATGTAGCTGTATAATAAAATTGTTAGTTGTTAGCTGAAATTGTCTTTAGATTGTTATTGTTTATGTATTTTTGATTAATACACTGATAATATATATACACCAGTCCAAATGAGATCGAAGAATTTAGATATACATTTATTTGATTACTATTATTTACTATTCTTTACTATCCTTCAGTTTCATTTGGCTCACTCTATATATAATCGTGGTACTAAGAAAAAGTAAACAAATTTTGAATTATTAAATACAAAATATTGTCGTATACATTAATATGACAATACTAAATAATATATATATATATTGTGATTCAAAAGTGACGCCTAGATTTGTGTTTTATTAAAAAGAAAATATATATATATATATATATATATATATATATATATATATATATATATATATATGTTACTTTTCAATAAAACATAAATTAAGGTGTCACATTTGGATGCCACTATATATTAATATTTAACAATATATAAATATTTATTATTAAATTTAATAAATTATATCAATCAAGAGCTGTTAAATGAAGATTATAACAATTCCTATCTCATACCAATAAATAAAAAAAAAACAGAAATAAATTATTCGAAAAAATAAGTAATCAGAACACTGTAACATTTTATTGTATTAAAATATTCATTTACTAAAACACAAATGAATTTTTATCCTCAACACTACAATGATTATGAAATGTTCAATAATCACTTATTGTTTACTTTTTGTTTATAACAATGTCAGCTGATACACATTTCGATGACAATCCATTATCGTTAGAGCCTTTTAGTTTTGCTATTCGTTTACTAATTATATTTTTTATTTTATATAATCATGTTACTCTAAATTAAAATTTACAAAAATTCATATCAAAGTAAAAAATATATTTAAATATAATATAAATATAAATATTTTATTGTTTCTTACATAATTGTAATATTTGTTTACTTATAATTTTTTATATGAAAATTTATCAATACTAAATATCACTAATTTTGTAAAAAAGAATTTGATAAAAAATTGTTGTATTGTAGATATCACTTATTTTTTCATTATTCCACACACAGGCATGTAGATACATACATACATATACACACTCACAACTTATCTATATATCTATATATCTATATATATATATATATATATATATATATATATATATATATATAGATATATATATACTACTATACGTATACTTTTTTTGCTACATTATAATCCAAACCAAATCAAAAAATGTTTTGGTTGCTCCTACGTGCTTATTAATTAAAAAGTGCAGTGAAACGGATATATTTGACAGTAACTTGTAAATAAAACCTATCTCACTATCAATGTAACCTTATACTCATGTCTCCGTTTACAGTCTGATTGGTTTTTAAGGCACATTTAGAATTTTACAGTTGATTTAACAAGAATAAAAAGAAACAGTAACTAGCAGTTTAATATTATTAGTAAGTGAAAATTGTTCACTGGGTTTTTTAATCAATTATTTTTTTCAATAAAACATTACAATCAATACCATTATATATATATATATATATATATATATATATATATATATATATATATATATATAAAGAGAGAGAGAGAGAAGTAGCATAAATGAGAATGAAGATTAGTAAATAATAATAAACAAGTAAATGTATGTCTAAATCCTTTAGTTTCATTTAGATCTTCTATAAAAAAGAATTAATTATTGCTTGACAATTTTTTTCACAAATATTTTATGTAAAAAAACAGTTTTATAGATATTATTTTCAAATAAAATTATCTTTGATAAAATTAAATTTGAATATATATATATTTGTGTATATATGTGTGTGTGTGTACTACAAACAATGCCATTTGTTTCGTGTTAACATTTACCACATTGCTAAAACAAAACTAAGCCGGCGAGACAAACAGACATGAATGGCACCCTCTAATAAGGGAAACTATGCGCTTCCTCGCATGCAAGACCATATATCAACAGAAAAGTATAACAGCCGTCAATCATGCCCTTCAAACGCTAATCATAAAGCTACCATGTAACAATTTCGTAATTTTCGAATTGCCCAAATATCTTTTCGACCACTATGCGTCTGTCAAAACTCGTATTGATTTACAGCATTCGACCATGTATATATAAACACACGAACTGGTAGATCTTTTCAAGTTTTTTTTTATGCAGGATGTCTGTAGAGAGTTTATTTATGTTTCCATGAAAAAAAATACAATAAACATTGGTTTTACAAATTTGTTACGCCTATTTAAATTATTTTGTGATTTTTATGAAATTATTTAATGTTTGGTAATATTTACTTTCGAGGTACTTAAAAATCAGTACATACACACACACACACACAAGCATAGATACAAATTTTGGGAAAGACCTTTATACAGTAATAGATAAAAAAGCCAAATTTAACTAAAAAGTAAAGTTTAAGAAATTCCAATAAATTTATTAACTTTTTAAAACCAATATTATTTTATTTAAATAACAGAGTTAATATAAATAATCATTGATAGTTTGAATAATTATAATTAAAAATGCGCTATCTCTTCTATTCAATTTTAAACAAATTATAAAATAGAATAAACGAAAACTACTATTCAATATACCTTTCAGAGAAGTCCAATCAAATATATAAATCAACGTTGTCGATTTGTTAAATAACCCTAACAGAAAATATACATCATTGACTTCTGACAGGTCGGGTTCACAATGGCGTGCATTTAATTCGTTTTTAAATTGTATTTAATTGTGTAAATGGAACGATTTAGAAAAAAATTCTACGTATTGTTTACGAATGATTGGCAGGTCGCTGAGCGCAGTTGATTACGCGCAATTATAAAGGGTCGTTGTAATTGTTGTTGCACCAATTATGTTGGGTCAGTAATAGTTCGACAATTAGATTTTAAATGCGCTTTGATTTGCACCTGTCCATTTGTGATATATCGGAAATTCTTACTTTGTCAGGTATTCGAGTACATCGTTTTTTACCAGAATTGTTTTCTTTTTTTTTGTTGTTTTGACGTGGGTAAATATTCTCTATATAATAATGATTTTGTACGTATTTATCGACAATAATTATGTTAAATAACACAGCAATTACTGTTCATAGGATAAAATATAGGTCTAACACCTAAGAAAATATTTTATTGTCGAAATCGATTTCTTTTAAATAATAAATAGATGGTTTACTCGATAAAAAATGTCGATTTTATAAAATCTCAACTCGTTATATAAATACTAGTCTACAATCCAACTGTTGTCTCTAAAAGATTGTTCTTTTAATAGATAAGAATATATTTAATTCAATTCTAACTTTTAAACTGAAATTGAGTTAAATTTTGAATTTATAATTATCTTTAAAAGAACAGTCTTATTAAAAACGAAAATCAATATTTAAGAAAAGAGATTACAACAATTTTAGAAAACAGATTTTCCATCAAAAACATCATTGTTAACTTTTTAATTTATAATGATTTATAAAAATTTGAGAACCGCACAGAAATATCAATTTAAATCTCAAAGAAGACCTGAAAGTTACACAGTACAAATTAAAAATTTGTGTTGTATAAAATGTTCTTCTTATTCTACTAGATTTGTTATATACATAATAATTATTTTAAACCTTACTATATATGTATATATATATATATATATATATATATATATATATAGAGAGAGAGAGAGAGAGAGAGAGAGAGAGACTCAAGTGAGACTGGAAGGCTTAGATATATATTTACTTGCTTACAATCATTTATTATTTTTTATTACCCTTCAGTCTCATTTGAGTCGCCTATACATATATAAATAATGTAAAATGAATATGCAAATATGTGAAAAATCGAATTAAAATGAATGTAAATAGAAAAATTTATTTAGACGACTCATCAGCACAAGAAGAACGTTACACTAAAGACAAAGAGTACAAGAAAATGTAAATGGGATATTGTGGATGTGAAAAAAATACATACAATATGAAATTAAACATTACTCTAATTTTTTTTTTGAAAAAAAATTAATGTATTAGTTGTGCTCATGAATCTTAAATTTCAAAATAATTCAACGACTTCAACAAAATAGAGAAACAGAAAAATGCATATTAAAAATAACATATTAAAACAAGAATAGGAATCAATCGATTCGATAACAAACGAAATTTGCAATTGTAATAACAGGAAAGAAAAAATTAAAATAGAATTGGAGTAATCATATAGTAAGTTGAGAAAGTCATCAATAGATAACAGAAATTATTGCTTACAAACTCAGAAATATATATAAAAAAAAAACGTAAGAAGAGACACATTTTTAATATTCATTATTTTATATTAATGTTTCATATTATTAATATAAAATAATTAATTTTTAATATTCGTTATTTATGATATTCTGTTTTAAATACAAACTATTTTTAACTTGAAAATCACAAATTATTATAAATAAAATAATAATTATTTTTAACACAAAGTAAAAAAGTTTAATGTATAGACTTAAAAATAAAATGAATTATATATATATATATATATATATATATATATATATATATATATATATATATATATATATAAATTTTTTTGGTATTTGATTCAAAAAAATCAATATCTAGACCTAAGTAACGGAAAAGTAAGATTTTTTTCCTATATCAAAGAGAGAGAAATGGTTGAAGTCAAAAAAACTGTAAAAAAGATCTATTATAATAAGAAAAATGTTGATTATTTCTAAAAAATGATTACTTTTTAAATAATATATTAATTTGTATTGGTATTCTAGAATATTTATAAAGTAACGCCAGAAATAAGAAGAAAAAAATTGGGAAAATACAAAGTTATAACATTTTAATAATAAAATAAACAAAATAACTTAATATAGATAAACACTTTACTTTCCAAGTATTGAAAAGATAAGTTTTTCAAACGAATCGAAAATTATCAATGCGATTATATACAGCGAAATGAAGAATTATGTTGACTTTTCAAGCAATTGTTATAATAATCGTTGATATACACATGGAAAAATTAAATTAACTTCCATAATTAAAATTTTTCAAATTAATCAACATTTCGTATATTAAAACAATATCAAAGATAAGCATAGAACGCAAATGAACTTTTTTTGAAAAATACGATTACAACACTATATAATTTACAAATTACGAAAAAGTATATTGAGGAAACTTAATATAAATAACATTTTCATATAAACATAAATCAATTATTTTCTTCGAAATGTTTATTAAGTAACAATTGATTTATTTAAATATTCCATAATAGTTAATTGCTATCTTGATAAACGAAGAACCTATCTTTTATAAATGAAAGTTAATCATAGTTATAAATTATATCTACATATGTAAATATACACTATAATTAAAAAAATCAGTGATAGAATGGACTTTCACATAAATTTATTAAGTTTAATTATTATTCATTTTTCACTTTGTTTGGTATTATAAACAAATAAAATGAACTACAAATAATTATTGAATACTTTTTAATATCTTGTATTCATATTTAAGTAAATTCGCTAATTCCAAAACAGTAATAAAATGGACGTTTAAAATAAATGAAACAATGAATAATTTAAAAAAATACATTTATAAATTAACAAATAATTTTTCTTATGAAATAATTATACAAATATCATTATTAAAAATAATATATTTATAAAAGCAATATGGCAAAATCTCTATGAACAATTTGAATATAGAAATCAATATGTTTAGATAAATAGGAAAATAAATATAAGGGATGTAATTATCAAAAAAATATTAATAAAATATGGTGAAAATGTGAATATGGTATAATAAATAAATAAACGAGGTTTTAAATAAAATAAATAAAACTGTGTTTAAAATAATTTGTTTTTATTTGAATTTGTAATTTTTTATAATTTTAATAAAATATTACAATATTCGTCTTGTACGTAATATCTATAAAATAATATATAAATTTATAATTATAAATAACAATAAAGTATTTACAAAATAGATATAACAGAAAATAACATTTGTTTTAATTACTCTATCATAACGTGGCACATCGAATAAATCTAACATAAATTTTAAAATAATAATACTTATTTACATGTAGAGATCGTTTTGAGGTATGTGTAAAAATGTAAACGAATGAATATAAAATTAGGGGAATAAACCATTGGTAACTCAACAAGTTCGTCAAAATACTGGCCCATTGCAGTCTTAAAATCGGTGTGTACATTTGCGAAAAAAAACTAAACATAAGATTATATTTGGCTTCGTTAATACATTTGGCTCAAGACGTGTTATTTTCGATTTTGGAACAAATTAGTAAAAATATCATACACTTACATTTATACAAGATTATTATAAATTAATTAATCAATTCATACTGGCACAGATTTTTATTCTAGTAGAAATTCTTTGGCTAATATAACGTATTAACACCAATTTGGTATATAAGTACCATAAGTATCCGTATTGAAAAATTTCAGATAATCAGAAAGAAAATTTGTTTGTTCCATTATGATAATTTCTGGGTATTCAGTATGTCGTTATTAATCATAAAACATAATTTCCATAATCTTTTCACAGACACTTATGACAAAATGTTTCAATTGAAAATACATAATGATAGTGACTTCGTGCAAAAAAATTAAATGATAAATATTATGTCAATAAAACTTGTAAATAATACTAATATGAAATATACATAATATTTACACGCTCTGGCAGCCACATTTTCAATATATAGAATAATTTAGAGAAATATAGTACATGGTTCACATTTATATAGATTAAGTATACAAATATTTACTTAAAAATGAACATAATTATCACTGTCTTCTTCATCGCATACACACATATAATATACACACACAAGCATTGACATACTAACGTTGCCTTTTTCCACGATAATAAATCAATTCATTGAATGACTTTATAACAATTTGTAGAATTCAATATATTACACAAATACATACATACATATATATATATATATATATATATATATATATATATATATGTATATATATTTATATACATAATAAACGTATTTGAAATTAAATTTAATTTCCTTATAAAAGAAAACATGTCGAAATAGTGTTAAAAGAAAATTTAAAATGAAAATGTAGAATTTGTATTATAATTATATATTTTTTTATTAAAATGTATATTATTTTATTAATTAAGTGTTTGAATTATTTTAATAAGAAAAAAATAAATAAATGTATTTATAATAAAATTAATTCAATTATTCTATAAGATATAGCAACAAATAATATGGAATTTCATTTGTATAAAGTGAATCAGCCACAGTTCCAAAATAACTAATGAATAATATGGAATTATATAATTTTCACACGTGGTAATTAACCTGTGAAAAAATTGAAATTTTCTTTTTCAAAAAATATAATTGTTGATATTAAAGAGATCATAATTTTTACTCACAGAATCAAAAATCTAATAAAATGATATTATTATATCAAATGTTTGCTTGTAACCAATAATTGTACATATATTATTTGTCTAATAATATACATAATTTAAAAAATATTTTGATACACACACACACACATATATATATATATATATATATATATATATATATATATATATATATATATATATATATAATAAAATTAAATTATTTACTTTGTTATGATCTTTAACATATTTTGAAATTAAATGCACATAATAAATATATTTTCAAATTGTTTTTGAAAGCCTCTTTGGGGATATAAATTCAAAAAAATATAACTAAGTGCTCATACAATCAATTACATATAAAAGTACTTAAAAACTTTCTCTTTTTTCATATAAATTCAAATTAGAAATTTTCATAGTAAAACACAGACTTCCTACATATATATACAGATAGATATCAATAATGTTATTTTTATTGCATTTTATAAAAAATTAATTGGCAATCCAAAACTTGAACATAAATTAACATAAATGCACATTTGTGAAAAAATAATTGTTAACTAAATAAATTAATAAAAAAAAATCAACGGAAATAAAAAATTATATTTTATAATATTTATTCCACACATTTTGTCTACCAATGTTTTATTCAATTAAGACATAAATAAGACTTCATTTCACTACTTATTTATTTTAATTTAATTGTGAATGTTTTTTGAACAAAATTAAAAGTATTTACTATATCAAATTCCTATCAAAAAATTGAAAAAATATTATTATGTATAAATGAAATATATAAAATTATCTACAATAAACTATATTTCTTTGTATTTTTCTCAAAAGCATTTTTAAAGAACATTTTTTAACAATCTATCTACATTTATATAAATTTTTACTCTTCTCTCTCTCTCTCTCTATCTATCTATCTATCTATCTATCTATCTATATATATATATATATATATATATATATATATATACATAATCACACACTTAAACAAACATACCAATTATGTTCATTTTGAGATAAGTATAACTAAAATATATTTGAAAATGTGAAAAAAAATCAGTTCAATTTCGCTTCATTATATCTTCAATACTAAACCCTAATGGTTTCTTAACAGTCGTCTGTGTCTGTGCAGGTATTCTAGTCAGAACGGTCGACGTCGACGAACTAATATTCGAAGATTTCCTCGACGACGTCGACAAATCCAGCAAAGTCGAACTTTCTTGCACTTCTTCACCATTCGTCGGTAAACTACTCTGACTAACTTCGCAATGTGTTAATTCATGCCGCGTCAACTCGTCACGGTTCGTAAAAAACTGCGAACACATCGAACATTCGTACATTTTGTGATCGGTATGTGTGAGCAGGTGCGTTTTTAAATTCGAACGTTGGTTGAAACTGCGTGCACAAACTGGACATTTGTGTGGCGATTCTTCCATATGTAAGATTTTGTGTACGGCTAATGTACGAGATTGACAGAAACCTTTGCCACATTCACTACACTTGAATGGTTTTTCTTTTGAATGGATATATCTGTAAGAAAGTACATAGTTACATATGTGTTTAATGTATTTAATAAATATTATAAGCAATATGTATTAAACATCGATATCAATTTTTCAAAAAGAATTAAAAAACATTCTGAACACGTTTGCTTATTTAATGAGTATACCAACAATTATTTTACGCATTATAAAAATTAATTACTAAAATAAATTATTTCATCCTCCAATGAGTAAAAGAGAAACGAATCATTTTTATACAGAGAGAGATTCAAATGAGTCTAAAGGGTTTAAAAATATATTTACTTGCTTACTATCATTCACTATTCCTTACTAACCTTTCAGTCTCATTTGGACCATCCTAATTAAGCATTAAAATATTCGAACAAGAAATTTAAAACATAGATTTTCATATTACTACAAATGAGATTGAATGTTTTTATGGAACTGTGGCTGATTCATTTTAACACAAATGAATTTTAACCCCAACACTACAATGGTTTAAAATGTTCAATAATCTCTTATTGTTCATTTATTATTTATAATTATCTAATTTATAATAAAATCGTCTAATGTATTTCGATGGCGACACCATTATCATCAGAGCCTTTCTAATTTATAAGAAGTGTTAATATGAATGTTTTTTATATAATAAGTGATTATTGAACATTTAAACTATTGTGGTGTTGGAGTTAAAATCATTTATGTTAAAATGAGATTGAATGTTTAAATAGGAAAATATTTTTTTTACAAAATTAAAAATGTTAATTACTCTACAAATATATACTTTGTATTAAAAAAAGTAATGTAAAAATATTTTTCATTTAAATTTGAAGTATAAACCTTAAACTTTTTGGAAAAATAAATTACTAAATATTTACTTTCTCTGTACACATGATATACAATTACATATGCGTCGGGAATGAAAAATATCATTTTTACAGTGAATTTTTCATTTAACACAATTTTTATTTTATTTTTTTTAAAAAAAAACATCAAATATTTTTATTTATAAGAATAAATATTTTTTGTGTTACTATGAAGAGTGCCCTAGCTATTTTACTTTTACATGTCAATCACTACCCCATACAAGATTTTATAAATATTTGCTAATCATTTTGTTCCTATTAATTATGATATAATATATTCACTATATTTTTATATTCATGTGTATATAAAGAGAA
The DNA here is from genome assembly GCA_029203775.1 of Neoneuromus ignobilis. Lineage (NCBI taxonomy): Eukaryota > Metazoa > Arthropoda > Insecta > Megaloptera > Corydalidae > Neoneuromus > Neoneuromus ignobilis. The sequence continues at coordinate 31,573,824 of CP092092.1, read as the reverse complement.
AATAACCAAACAAAAAACGAACTTCTTCAGATTTCTGTTTAATCTCAATATATATAAAAAAAACAATTATTGCAAAATTTTATTTTTACATCTTATTATTTTACTATATTTTTAAATTATTACTTAATAATTATTTTCTTCTATTTGTAATAAATGAAATTATAGTTCTCTAAACTAATATCAAAATGTTTATATATATATATATATATATATATATATATATATATATATATATATATAGGGTCATCCAAATGTGACGCCTAGATTTGTATTTTATTAAAAAGAAAGTATACACATGTCTCTTTTTAAGAAAACACTAATCTAGGCGTTACATTTGGATGATCTTATATAAAAATTCTATTTTTTTTATATTTCCATAAACTGATATAACTTTCAAACCTGAATAAAAACGAAATTATATTGAAATAATTTACACACACAATTTACTCAAGATATTCTTAGAAATTAGAGTTATGTTATTTAGATATTAAATATAATATTAAAACATGATAACAGTTGCTTGAGTTCAAGTGACATAAATGTAAAATAAATATTAAATCGATATCAATGACAAATATCCAATACAAAATTCTTCATTAAATGAACATTTTAAAAAAAATTAATTCAGATAGTTGTAAAAAATATTTACTAATTTTTAGAAACTACTTAAATATCTCAGTTTTACAAATATATATACATAGATAGATATAAGATTGATTTCACTCTTGAGTAAATTATGTGTGTAAAAATTATTTCAATATAATTCCGTTTTTATTTGAGTTTAAAAGTTATATCAATTTATGGAAATATAAAAAAAATATTAGAATTCATATACATATACTGTTCATGTTTATTCCAAATATAAAATAAAAAAAAAATCCAAACACAGAATAGATATTTAAAAAAACAGAATAATCATGCATTGTAATTAAAAAATTCTAACAAAAATATTATTTGAAATTAATAAAATGTGATATTAAGTGTGATATTTTTAATATATAAATTTAAATAATAAATATAGATTTATGTTTAAAGAATTACAATATAAATTTAGATTTACATTTCTTTTAAAATATTTCTAATAATAAATATTTTAAAATACACTGTTTGCAATACTATGATTTATGTATATTAAACATGTTAAATATTTTAAAAAATTGGGGGTGTAACATTTTAATTTAAAACTGATTTAAATCAGTTTTAAAAAGGCTATTCAAAATTAATGTTCCATATTAAGATAAACGAGAGTTGAAATTAATAATGTCTTTACTCAAAATAAAATATTGAAATATACAATCAATTTCACACAAATGAATTCCCACCCCAACACCACACAATCTCAAAAAGTGTTTAAGAATTACTTATTGTTCACTCTATTTACAACAACAATAAGCTAATAAGCATTTCGATGATGATGTTATCATCGTCAGAGTGTTGTGTTATAAAATCTTTGTCACAATTTCAAAACAAATAATCAACTTATGATAGAGTTATTATAATTTACCTGTGATCTCGAAGATGGTCTTGTCGTCGAAATGCTTTTCCGCATATATCACAAGAATATGGCCGTTCGTCCGTGTGTGTCCTCTCATGTATCAATAAATTATACGATTTCGTAAAATGTCTATTACAGAATTTACATATGAATTGTTTCTTTGGTCGAGATGTTGCGTTTGTCGCTTTCAATGGAATAGGTGCTCTGCCCGCTGGTAATCGTGAACTAACAGCGGCTTGGTGATAAAAAGCTGCATTTCTTAACCACTGGTTCACCAACATCGAATTGAACCCAGCAGCAGCAGTCTGTGGATATTGTCCCGTATACGAAACCGCCGAAAACCCTTGTGCAGGGTAATTTCCAACACCACCATTCGATGTATGATGATGGTGGTGATGGTAGTGATACATTTTCTGATGATCTAAATGCATATGCGGCGGTATCGTTTGCATTCTTTGATTATGTATCTCGTAAGCGGTTTCGATTGTATGCGTTGTTTGTAAAGCTTGATGGTGGTGGTGATGATGACTGTTCAACCAGAACTGAGGGTGCGATATTAATGGAGGGTGTTGTGAACTAGGGTGTCGGTGATGATCCAATACAGAGTCACGGCTTGTTGAAGAAGTGGTAATTTCAAGAGGGTTGTTGTTGCTGTTATGCGCGTGCTGCTGTGACGTCATGTATTGTTGCACGGGTGTCGGTGAATCGGAAGTGGGGGTATGGGGAGGAGTCAATAGAGGGGATGAACTATCCGGTTCTTGTTTAATCAATGCAGGCTCTTGATATACTGATATGTATTCTGCAATTTTGCAACAGTAAAAATTTAAGACAAATTTAGCTGATTTTTAGGGGTTGATTACTAGTAAAATATTAATATATTCTAAATAAATTAGGTTTTTATCACTACACACTTACATATATAATTGGAAAATTATAATTTTTTGTTTCAATATTATTCATGAAAATATTATTATTATTATTAAAGATTAATTTTTAAAATCTACCAAAAAAACAATACGAAATAAATAATGAAAAATGTTTTCAGATAAAATTGATAGATTTTTCATATGTTAATAAAATAATATAAAAAAGGAAATTAAATTTTAAAAATCTGATAGAAAAATTTTATCGAATTTAAAATCGAAAATAATATATTCAATAAAATTAATAATTTTTTTTAGATTAGAAAGGTGTTCATTTAAATTATTTTTTATGGACAAATATGATAAGTTATATATATATATATATATATATATATATATATATATATATATGTGTGTATGTGTGTGTGTATGTATATATCTATGTATGCATGTGTGTGTATTCTATATACAACATGTATATAGAAAATAAAAAAATGTTATAATAAAATGTAAAATAATTACCTGTTTCTTCTAATTTTTTCTTTTGTCTGGATTCACTCATATTTATCAAAAATGACACACTAATGTTATATATTAAAATAAATGGCAACAATTTTTCAAAAAGCACAAACTTTTAAACTGAGAAACAACACTCAAACATCGAATACATTAAATATGTTAACATGCTTTTGACCGACGGTCCAAAAGCTTACTGACGTTCAAGTAGCTAACTTCCAGGGTAGCCCTGACACTTGTACAGATCAGGAGGGGGTAAGTGGTAGTTATGTTTAGTAGCTAAACTCCACCCAGTGATCTAAAATCAGTTGTTCTGATTCGCTACAGGTAAAACTTACTGTTGAAATGGTAGGGGATTCTTATCAATATTCCATGATGGTGGGGTCTACAACAGGTGATGCGTACAGACATATCCACTGAATATACTATAATCTAATATAGACTCTATGTGGTGTTTACTTAATGATCATATTATAAGGTTTTAATTAAACAAGTCAATGTGGATATATTTTATTTAATATCTTTATAATGGTTTGTGATTTCTTACGGTTTTCAAAAATGGTGTCACCTGTTACACATTATATACATACACACACACAATATATATATATATATATATATATATATATATATATATATATATATATATTGTGTGTGTATGTACATATAGCTCAGTAAATCTCAAACAATAATCACAAATAAATTACAATCCAATTTTATAACCCCATTATAAAATTGGAGAAACAAACAAAGTGAGTATTGAAGAAACAAACATTTCTTTCACACTAAATAATATGGAATATATTTTGTGATCTATTTGTTACCTGAATGTTCACCTAATACCTCTAATTATATGTTAAAGAATGAAAAAATTATTGATCTTTTCCACTTTCATTATAATTGAAATTGAAAATTAAATTTGTTATCGATGGTTCTACAATAAAGTATATTTTTATTACTGTCGTTAAAATGAAAATTATTGCATTAATCTGTATTTTTCTTTATAAATTTTCAAATAGTTGAATAAAAGTCTAAAAAAGAAAAATTACTTTTTCAAATAATTAAATAATAATATGATATTAATTTGAATGGGTAGCACCAAAAATATATACAATTATGTCTTTATGTAAACATAAAAAATAACATTTACTGTGCCATTTTGCTATTTTCAAAACATCACCTTTTTCAGTCAAGATTTTTGAAAATCAGTTTAAGGAAGATAAAATATTAATAAAAATTTGTTCTAAAATTGTAACATCTACTATCCAAAACAGAATTCGTTATCTAGCAGGTATATTATTTCATATTTACAAAAATATAACGAAATTAAATAAAAAAAATAATAAAACTATTATTTGTACAAAAATACTTAATTTCATATACAAAAAAAATGTATATATATTTATATATTGGAGATATAAGAAAATTAGTTAGAATGGACTGGAAGAAGAAGAAATTGAATCGATTGAAATAGAAAATTTTGGTAAAAGCCTTCATCCAGCTGTGGATGAAAAAATGCTGAACAATGAACAGAACATATATATATATATATATATATATATATATATATATATATATTTATATATATATATATATAATACTTTTAAATTACTATAAGAGAGAAAGAAAAAAATCGACTATTCAATCGTGTAAGTATTAAAAAACACAAACACATTAAAATTTCAATTTTTTATTCATTAAATTAAAATCATTATTAAAAAAAGGTCTTAATTTCTTATTTAAATTATATTTTTCCATAACAATGATTAAATTTAGTACATATGTTTGTTAATTCATATGTAAAATTATATTTGTATTTCAACTAAAATTTGTATAGGGTCATCCAAATGTAACGTCTAGATTTATGTTTTATTAAAAAGAAACAAAAAAATATACACATATTTCCCTATACACAAGTGTATTTTTAATAAAACATAAATCTAAACGTCACATTTGGATGAATTTATATATTTTATGAAAGGTAATTTGAAATAATACAAGTCAACTATTCACAACTATTTCTGAAATATGACTTTACAATAAGGATAAATAAAAAATATTTTTTTAAATAAGATAAATTCAAGATAAAAGAAAATAAGAAGTGTTACAAAACCCAAATTAATTACTTATCTCGAAATATAAGATTTTATAGAAGATTTGTAAACATATTTTTTAAACATTTCTATAAAATAGATGTTATATTACCGTTATATAATAATGGTATGATAATCGAAATTGAAATTAATATATATATATATATATATATATATATATATAGAGAGAGAGAGAGAGAGAGAGAGAGAGAGAGAATAAGTAATTATTAAACATCTTAATAAAATCTTACAATGTTAAAGTGAATAATTTATTTGTGTAAAAGCAACTTAATCACAGTGCCAAATTAATAATATAAAAAATTGATTATTACCTAATAGTACTTTGAAAAAAATTTATATAATCTTTACTATTTAATAATGTAAACGAAATCGACATAAATATTTTATTTGTTAAAGGAATAAATGAAATATAAATAATATATGAAATGTAAATATGTTTGTTAAAATTTGTTAAAAAATTAAACTCTCTCTTTCTCCCTCTCTCTCTCTCTCTCTCTCTATATATATATATAAATACATATATATATATATATATATATATATATATATATATATTTATAAAAAAAAATATTGACATCAGATTACTTAAAACGTCTAACACTTTAAAACCATATTGTTTCAAATAAAAACATACATTCTTTTCAAAAAAGACCACCCCAACGAATACATATATTTCAAGTGGTTCGAACACGTTTTCAGCTATGTTACAAAATATCATACTGAAATGTCTACCATTAAGAAAACATCACTTTTGACTGAAAAAACGAATGGATCGCTTCACAAGGCAAAAACAGTAGTCTGGTATTATTGTACCTTCCATAGTCATAAAATTATTGTACAAAGGATGCCGACAAAATAGGCATGCTGCCAGTGTGACCCCAAATGTACACTATACATCAATTTTACTAACACTCTATGTACACCGAAAGTATAGATCAGTGTCACTTATACAGAAACAACATTTACTTAAAATCATCCAGAAACATTTCGAAATAGATACAAAAACTTTTTTAAATGATAAAAAAAAAGATTAATGAGCATCTACAATATTTTTTACTCAAATTTCATTTAATAACTAAATAAAAACACTAACAGATTCAAATGCATACATACATATATAATTATACATACATATATATATATATATATATATATATATATATATATATATATATATAGAGAGAGAGAGAGAGAGAGAGAGAGAATACTGAAGGATAGTAATTGATAGTAAAAAAATAAATTTATGTCTAAACCCTTCAATTTCATTTAGGTCTCTCTCTCTCTCTCTCTCTCTCTCTATATATATATATATATATATATATATATATATATATATATATAAATGTGTGTATGTGAGTGTGTACATGCGTATGTTTATATTACATATATATAAAATTGCGGTAACGTTCTTTGTAAAAAATTTAGCGTATATCTTTATATTACATATTACTGTTCAAATAGTCATAAAATATCGGTTAGCCCATAAATGAGTCAAACATTCATCAGTCACATACATATTTTTATAGTATATCAGAGAACAAACAGAAGGCTAAATATTATCCATGTCGGCAACATGTAAAGGATTATAGGGAGGTGGTACAAACGTACCGCCCTGTTATCAGTATTATATAGTAGTTGTCGGCTTAACTTACAAAACGAATGCGCACCTTTGTTGATGCTGATAACAAACTGCTTATACATATCATCCGTTATCCATTATAATACATATCAGTTGGTTTTATTGCTCGTATTAATATGTTTATCACAAATTGCGTTAATTCATCTTCGGCCATCACTCAATGACATCTTATTTACGAAAGATAGTCCTGTTATTAAAATATCACACATTTTTCTATTCGGTTTAATTTCATACCGATTTTTGACAATTGTATTTATTGTCAGTTATCTCATCATGATTTTGATGGTAAATAAGAAAGTTATAATTCAATTTCTAACAAGCATGACAGAGTATAGATTTATATATACAGGAACTCTTAAAAGTATAGACTCATCCAAATGTGAGGCCTAGATTTGTGTTTTATTAAAAAGAAACAAAAACTACACACATGTTTCCCTATACACCACCCTAAGCACATGTTTTTTTTTAATAAAACACAAATCTAGGCGTCACATTTGGATGACTTTGTATATATAATTTTTCTTTATATTTTAATCGACTAAAACAGACCCGTGCAACCTTTTAAGCAAAAAGGTCAATTACAAGTTTTGTGAAATCTTAGCATTACTTTCTATCAAGACAGAAAATATGGTGTTCCTTAGGTGTGGTGGGTCAAGAGATATTTTGAATAATTGAATGAAAATGTTTAATCTTGAGATTTGTAATTTGATTATAGAAAAAGTTAACAAAAAAAACTTATTTGGTAGAAATATTGTACAAAAATGTCATTATTAACATTTGTACATTTGTATATATTGCTAAGAAACGGTGTATTTTATGTATAAGTTGTTGAAAGAGATCTTATTACATTTTTTTTAATAGAAATGCATTTCAGGCATACATTGCATATCTAAAAAAATATTTCAATTTACACTGCTTTTATTTTTTTTAAAAATATTCAATTCTGTGTCTAGAGCAGCACAAAAATGTCAGAAGAGCTGCAGGTTGTACGGATCTGAACTAAAACATCTCCAAAAATTCAGTTTTTATTTTATAATAAAGGCTTGAAAATGTCTTTAGTAACTTACATTATTAAAATAGTTTAATTCATAAATATTACTATTTTTTTTAAAAAAAATATTTTATGAAAATATGTAAAAGAAAAAACAATAAATTGTACAGAAAATCAGTGCCAAATATTTTCTTTTTAATTCTAAAAAATTGGAAATTAATATAAAACTTAAATTTCAAACAAATGTAATGAATAACACAAATTATTAAATACTTCACTGGAATGATAAATTGATACAAAAAATCAAAGAAGCAATTCAAGAAATTTTATAAAGGACGAATTGAAATTTAAAACTTATAATTCATAACTGACTTATTGTTTATTAATTTTTTATAAATATAAACAGCAATTAGAATGGCAATTTTATTAAAATACTGATTTATAATATACATTCAAAGATGATTATAGAAACGACTAAATTATTGATAATTGAATAATTACATATAGTTGTATAGCAGCAACTTATTTTATAGAATATATATAGACAAGATAAATAGTTAAAAAATTAATATAAGTACAGGAAAATTAAAATTACTGAACATATTTTTTATTCCAAGAGAATAACAATTCCAATTACTATATAAAGATTTTGAAGAAAAATGAATTCTCTATAATACATAAATAATATTCAATAACATGAAAATACTTTCTCATAACCTAGAAAATTGAAAACATTTTCTCAGTCATCTAATATGACTATCATTAAACATTTATAGACAGAAAATATAAGGTTATCCAAATGTAACTCCCAGATTTGTATTTTATTAAAAATAAACATGTGTATAATTTCTTTTTAATAAAACACAAATCTAGGCGTCACATTTGGATGATTCTATACAATTATGAAATAAATATACAATTTTAAATAAGAAAATATTGAAAAATTATTCGCATACGATTTTAACAAATATTACATTAATTTATCAAACAAATATTATTTTCAATCTAAGAAATAACAAATAGATATTAATAAGAATTAAAAAAATAACTTGAAATTATTTTTTTATGTCACTCAGCAAATCAACCATTTTGAGTATTTACAATTTAGTATGTCTATGGATCATATTGGATCATGTCTATTATATACTTCTTTCCATATTATATTTCTATGTTATTTTCTCTTTACTCTATTTATACCTTTAAACTTCAATCAAATAAATTTTAAACCATATTAATAAATGTTTATATTAAGAAATATTTTTTAATTATCTACACTAACCCAAATTCAATATAATTTATAAAATTTCTTGAATACAATAAATTTTATATATATATATATATATATATATATATATATATATATATATATATATATATTATATCAATAGTAAACAATTTATAAACATATGCATGTTAATACTTTTTAATTAAAATCTACTGTTTGTTCACTCGTCGAGTAGGTACACAATTGATGAATTTATTTATTTTCATAACACGAATCAAACAAATATCGAGTGAATGTTAATTCATTAAACAAATTAAATATTATTATCGTATTTACGATAAACTGTTATCTAAAAAAATATAAACGATCAGTGTTGCTACTGTTCCCCATTTTTTAATTCAATTATCTTTACATATTCATCGAATTTTTATTAATTATTTTAATAGTCAACAATGCCATATGTACAAATTACGAATATACAAGGATTAGTAAACAAATGTCAACTTTATTCGATTTATTATCAATATTATATCCTACTATCTCTTATATTAATCATTTACATATGGTCGAAACGTGTTAATGAACAACACACGTCATTAACAATGTTTTAATGACATAAATATTTCATAAGAATGAATTTGACACAATTCCAAAACAAATAGTGACCTAAATATTATTATATTTATTTATCAATATAATTCAAAAAATATAACTTGTAAATTTCATATCAAAAATATACATATCAATAAAATCTTATATATATATATATATATATATATATATATATATATATATATATATATAAGTGTGTGTGTATGTTGAGTGTGTAAGAATACAAACGCATGTGTTTACCAGAATGTCGAAATAAAATAGATAATACAAAATTCTAGTGAACCCAATTCAAGCATTAATTTTCAAAGCGTGCCGTTTTGTCAATTTTATGGCTAGCAATTTAAGTAAATATTTGTAAAAATGTAGGTGAAAGTGTATATATATATATATAAATATATATATATATATATATATATATATATATATATATATATATTACAAAATGTTTTTACTCATATTTTATTTCTTTATTTATTTTATCACATTTGAAAGAAGATAAGTTTTATTGTCCTAGAAAAAGTAAATGGTAAAAGTATGAAAGTGAAACAAATTATTTTGACATCTTTAATTATATTTTGTCAAAATAATTAGAAATATTACTTAAGTATATTTAAAACAGGATTTTTCAAGGAAAAAGTGTACAGTTTTATTATTATTATTATGTAATATTCAATCGAATAAAAATAAAATTTTAAAAATATTTCATTTTTAAATTTTAAAATAATTTTCGTTTTATTAAATATTTAATAAAAAAATGTATAATTTCAACACTATTTCCGCAATAAAAAAATATTTTTTAAATAACTGTATTTCTAACAGTAGATAAATGGTTAAACACTTATAATAAAAAACTGTTCAAATACTTTTACAAAACTGATTTTTTAAATATATATATATATATATATATATATATATATATATATATATATATATATATATATTGTCTGTTAAATAACTTTACAATGAACAATAAAAATAATTTTGTACCGTTTTTAACACTTTTCGAAATTCGTTTTAAATTTAGTTTTTAAAAATATTGTATATACTACTATGATATACATACATATTTGAAATATATTTATTATTAGTTATAAAATTATATCATTACATTAATAAAAAACAAGTTAACATTTTTTTCAAATAAAATAATCTATTTATGTAATCAAATTTGTATTTTCAAAATATGAATATTTATATACGTAAGTATGAAATTTTCTTTAATTATAGGGAATTAATTAAATCTAATTGTTTAAGATTAGATTTAAACCTAATTTATATGAATATCAAGTATTTTATTGGAATATTGAATTTATTGAAACAATCATGAAAAATAAAAATACAACATTACAAAAATTTAAAATATTTATAGCCTTGGAAAAATTTTTCTTAAATAAAGATTATTTATAGTTTAATTACAAAAAAGATAGTAATTGAAATATAAAAAAATAAATATTATTAAATAAATTAACACACTTCAAATCATTAATACAAAACATATTACATAGTTAATAATTAAATTTGTAAAATTATTGAACATCCAGCAGAAGAATACTTCTTATTCAATTAATATAATGTTTCAAATTTAGTAACATTATTTGTTTTTAGGTTTAATTTATTATGAACTAATTAAAAAATATTAACAATAAAACATTGTAATTTATTTTCTCTAAAGAAACACACGTATACATAATTTGTATCTCTATTATTTAAGTATTTAAATATAAAATTGAAAATATCCCAATAAATGCCCTTTTAAAATTTTGTAGTAAAAGATGCCGATTTATAACTTTATGAATTTATTAACAGTAGCATTGTCGGCAACTTCTATGTAGCAAAAAGGCCATTGTAAAAAGAATAAGATCCCTCTGAGTAGGTACAATAGTAAAACGAATATTTATAGAGGATACAATCATATTTATTAGGTAGACTAGATACAAATACTAAAGTAAGTACACTGACCTAATAAAAGAACGTGTGACCTAAATAAAAATCTGTTGAAAAATGTATTTAAGTTGATATTATCTTGATGAATATACCTCTCTCTCTCTCTCTCTCTCTCTATATATATATATATATATATATATATATATATCTATATAATATAAATTAATTAATTCATATATATATATAATATATAATATAATCTAGAATTAATTAGACAATTCATATAAAATAAAGAAATAAACTAGAAATATTAAAAAAAGAACTTGTGCCATTACAATGTACATTTAGGAAAAAAAATGTAAAAAATTGAATATTAAAATTTAAAAATGAAAATTTACAACAAATTGCTAACTTATCATTTTTTAATGAATTATAATTAAAATACATTTTAGACTTTTTGTAAAAACTTTAAAAAATGTCGTTATTAACATTTTTTGTTTACATGCATATGTTAACATTTTATTTTTTTAATTTGAAGTTTGTAAATAAACTAAATGGGTCATGTAAAATTATATATATATATATATATATATATATAAATGTATACATATATACATTTATATGATTAATAGAATAATAATACTACATTTATTCGTACAATGCAATAAGGTACCAATCTGTCTACTAACGTATTTAGATAAAAGCTGATAAATGATATAAAAATATCTTTATCTATTAAGTAGTATATACACACACACACATTTATATATATATATATATATATATATATATATATATATATATATATATATATCAATATAATGTTTCGTATACAATTGATACAATCAGTTTGAAGGTCAAATAGTAATTCAAATATTTAATATTTTTAAAGAACTATTAAAAATAATGTACATAAAATTTGCATAATTATTTGTAATGTGCTTATTTGTAAAAGCAGTTAAAACATTTTAAAATCACTATTTAGAAAGTGTGAACATAAAATCCAATTTATAAATATATATGTATATAAACAATAACAATTTAAGAATAAAAATAATTTATTTTTTAGTATAAAATAAAGAAATAAATGATTATAACGTATGATCGTTATTGATAATACTGGTCTTTTAAAATTATATGGTTTTCGTCTATCAACAGTCTAACAGGCGCTACAACCACCGTACTTTAAAAATGTTAAGGAGGTAGTTTATGCTCAACATCTGGTGTACGAAGATGATTCATTTGTATCAGTGATAACAAATCAAATACACATATTCGATTTGAAACAAAATTTTATGCTGCAATATTTTACATAAGCTGTATGTATATTATTTAGTACATATTCAAATCTTTGAATTTTTAAAAATTTGTGAGTTTGTATGAATATGATGGACATTTATTATGATACTAAACTCTATTGCAAATTATATCATTTCAATCTTTAATAATTAAAAATTAATCATACTCAATTTTAAAATTAATAATCTTAGAAAACACATGCAATTACAATTAAATAAAAATATATATATATATATATATATATATATATATATATATATATATATATATAAATATATATACATAAGTACATTAATGTCTTTACTTTTAATATATCTAAATGTATGTATGTATGTACTGAATTTTGTGAATTATTATACATGAAGTTATGATTTATTTAAAATTTAGATTTTCTTAGATCGTTGTATATCATTTTTATTAATAATGATAAT